>CM059582.1:133570000-134170000 GCA_030407085.1 Trichopria drosophilae
TGGGGAGGGCCAAATGGTACCGACAACAGTGAGTAATCAGAGACAAAGTTTTGCAAATATTTCGATTCGAACGAGTTATTTAATAAGTTGCAATTTAAATCGTCTGTAATGATAATATTTTTAAATACGGAGATAAACAAATTAAGCTTTACTAAAAAATCGGAAAGTAAATGGCCCTCAGGACGTCGGTATATAACAATGGTTAAGATGCTATGAGGAGATGCCTTCACATCAAGAAAAATATACTCAGGATCATTTATAGACGTATTATTTGAGCATTCTAAGACTGAATAAACAAGCGATTTACGGAGGTAACATGCTACACCTCCACCTTGAATATAACGCGAGTGGCCATCTGCACGAAGTGCGCGATCATTTCTAACAAGATTGTAATTTGCGATAGATACGCAGGATGACTCAACATTCGGGGTGAGCCATGTATCAGTTAATGCTAAGATGTGGGTTGCACCATCGGATAGCTCAATTTCCACATCGTGCAGATGGGCCCGAAGTGAATTTATATTTACACATGAAATTTTCAACGCGGACGAAGAGTGTCTTGAGGACGAAACATTTGACTGAGAAGATGTTGGGTGCAACGATTGTCACTTAATATTTTCCAAATCGCGTTCGGTAGCGATAAGTAGCTCTTTGATGCCGCCATCTTTCCGGGCAAAAATATTGCCATCACGTGCCCAAACGCGCTTATAACCGGCGGCTTTTGCAGCCTCTTTGGTCTTTTTTAAGAGCACATAAGAGGATACAGGCAAAAATTCGTTGACATAAACAGTTTTACTGTCATTCCCTCCAACCTCGAGTTCCGGAAAAAGTTGGGAGACGGTAATTGTCCCTGTTTTGCGTTTGACATCGATTATGGCATTACGTATTGCGACAGATTTACATAATACCTTAAGTGCAAAATATTGCCGGTTAGCGGTTTCGATAGGTTGGTTCGAGGTTGTTGGGCGTCTAAAATCAACTTTACTTATCGTGATATAGTCGTTATGAAGACCGGCTAATTTTAAATAGGTTAAAACGCGGATAAAAATGTCATGGTAACCTAACGTACATTGATTAGGAATGCCATTAATAATTAATTCGGCAGTCGGTCTAGATAATGCCATTGCGTGTTTGACATAGGCCATATCAGCTGACAGTGCGTGACAGGTAGCTGTATTTTGCTGCACCGCAGCCGCTATATTAGTGATCTCGTTACGGATGGCACTAGTATCGTTTTTTATCGCCGTGATGTCTGATTGCAATGCAGCTCTGAGAGCATTCATTGCATCTATAAATTGCGAAAAATGTTGCTGATTTCCTAAGTTTTCGCCCATCGTAATACACTGGGTCGACAGCGGAGAGAAACTTGTCGTGGTCGCGAGAGACGTTGCTAGCGAGTTCGATGGTGAAGACAGCGAGTTCCCCTGCGTGCTAGGAGTAGGGAGCGAAGAGAGGGGCGAACTGCACGTGGCTATAGCACTGGTCGTAAGTGAGATCGGTACGAGTGTGTGCGAAAGCGAACGCACACAGCAAACGGAGTCGGGCTTACCGTCTGTGTATAACCGCGCACACGATGGATGAAAAACTGATTTACAAATATCGCACGATAGATTTTCCCTGACAACTATTTTATGGCACTTTGCACAGATCGGATGTCCGGCTGCGTTGGTTTTCTTCGAGATTGGCCTCCTAAATTTAGGCATTTAACTTACGCATATTTCGACTTAGATTTTCCTGTAGGCGGTAACTCACGTAGGCATGTACTAATTGTAGACGGCGGAGTAGTAGTAGTGCGGTCACATGGAAGCCGCGCATGCGTGGTTAGCCTTGCCGGCGTGAATGTGCCGTTGACAGACGTGGAAGAAAAACGTGCTGAATTTTCACTCTTGGAATTCCAAAAAGGCACACCGTGGACCAAGCAGTTTAGGTAATGCAAAATATATCACAGCAGAGTGTTGGTCTACGACCCGTGCGCCTTCTGGAATAAGTTCTCGCTCAAAAGAGTGATAATTCATGAGTAAATTGATTGATAATTGGAGCGATTAAAATAAGCGTGCGATTACTCACAAGTCCAGAGAGAGAGAGAGAGAGAGAGAGAGAGAGAGAGAGAGAGAGAGAGAGAGAGATTGATTGTCTTTATTATGGCTTGAGGTATTACCTCTTAGGCCAACCAATATAGAGCATACATACAGATAACTAATACTAAAACTAAGCTTAATATAACAAGACATACTAACAGATGCATATAAAAGCGCAATACTAATTCTATACTAATACTACTTCTATAACAAAGTAGATATAAAATAGATATATAATAATAATAGTCGAGCGATTACAACGTAGGGTAGGGTACACGCATACCAGAAGTAAAAGTGGACTAAAATACTAATGTTAAATACTAAAATACTAATACTAATACTAATAATGCTAATACTAAAATATAAAATACAAAATAATTACACTGAAGTCCGACTTAATAGGAATTTTTTTAGTTTTACTTTAAACGAATACACATTTTCACTTGCGCGAATTTCGACTGGAAGTTAATTCCATAACCGGGTAGATGTGACAATAAAAGAGTTGGAATAGGATTCTAGCCGATGTGTCGGTACTCGAAGTTCTTGCATAGAGCCTGGTCGAAGAGCCCTGGATGTAGATTCTTCACGCCACTGATAACGTTCATAAAGATAGTGGGGTACGTGGGTCTTAATAATCTTATAGGTGACGATTCCAATATAGTATAACCTACGCGATTTAGTGTTGAGCCAGCCAAGCTTATTACGATAAGGGGTAATGTGCTCATCGCGCCGTAGATCGAAGATGAAACGAATGCCCGCATTAAACATTCGTTCCACCCTTATTTTTTGAGTTACATTGATGTCGTTGTAAACTGCGCAGCAGTAATCAAAGTAGGGTAAAATCAACGAGGAAACAAGGGTTTGCCTAACATCAGTTGGTAGTTGAGCACGGTTATTACGTAGTTGACGTAGAGTGGAGAAGACTTTATTGGACATTTGTATAAGATGGTACTTCCACGAGAGCGTTCCATCAAACACGAGACCCAAGTTCCTCACCGATTTAACCCACGGTATGACCGAATTATTAATAACAATCGGTGTGATCGAATCAGTATTAAAGGTGTTCAGATAAAAAGCACTGCCGACCAGTATTGCCTTAGTTTTTTCAAAGTTAAGGACGAGGTCATTGCTATTCGCCCATTGACAGAAGCGAGTGATATCGGATGTTACCTTTGCAATGGCGATGTCAAGTTCTGAAACACGACATTTAAGAAAAATTTGAGTGTCGTCAGTGAAAATCATATGATCACTATGATGGAGAACCCCAGGTAGATCGTTAATAAATACTGAAAACAACAAAGGTCCTAACACAGAACCTTGGGGCACTCCAGCACCCAGTGGAAGCCACGACGATCTAGTGCCATCCACCCATGTGACAGCATGAGATCGACACGAGAGGTAAGACGCAAACCACCGAATAGCGGTATCCGATAAATTAGCCATTTTAAGTTTCTGCAGCAAAAGCCTGTGACTAATAGTATCGAACGCACGGCTAAAGTCAAAGAGGATAACAATAGTTATCATGCGATTGTCTATTGCTTGCCTGCAATATTCAGATACATATAATAGTGCTGTTTGCGTACTGTAGTCTTTACGGAAACCCGATTGGTGAGAATCAAACCAATTACTGTTATTCAGGAACCCAAGTAGCTGATTGAAAACAATACGTTCTAGTGTTTTAGAGAGTGCAGGAACAATAGCGATAAGTCGGTAATGAGCAGGAGAAACAGGGTTAGTAATTTTGCTAATGGGTATCATCAATGATTTTTTCCAGTCAGCAGGAAAGATGGATAAATTAAGCGATTCATTAAAGAGATGAACTATGTGAGGGGCAATGACAGGGAATGATTTGATGTAAAAACTAATAGGTATCGAATCAGAGCCACATGCCTCCGACTTTGCTTCCGCCAAACGAGCAGCTACGTCCTCGATGGTGACATTAGCGAAGAAAAATCTACTATCGTTAAAATCTCCGTGATAAAAGTCTTCATCGAAATTTAGGTCGAAAAGATCAGTGTAAGGAGAAACAGAAGCTGTGTGAAAGGAATTGAGTTCATCCAAAGTGCAACACAACGGTTGAACAGCTTTATTGGAAGCCACCAGATCAAGGTTGCGCAACTCCCTCCACATGGTCTTAGCATCCCGAATATTAGTAAGTTTGTTTCGATAGTAGTTTGCCCTCGCTAATACACATGCCTGCTTATTAGCCTTATTAGCAGAAATGAGTCTAATTCTTAAGGATGGGTCCCTGGTCCTGCGATAAGCACATAAAAGGCTATTTCTCTCGTATTTAAGTCTAAGTAGCTGAGGTGAAATCCAAGGGGAAGGCTTGTGAGTCGGTGTAAAGGTGTGCCTAGGGGCGTGCTTATCAAAAGTTTGCAATAGACGATGACTAAGCGTATTGGTGAGTAAGTTCACGTTATTCAGTGGAGAAACAGAATTAAAAATATTCCAATCATAGCTACTCAGGTCCCTATGCAAACTCGATACATCGAACGAGCGATAGTCTCTACATGTGATTTGTACCGGCTTTGCTTTCGGTGTTCCAATCTTACATTCGATATCTATCAGATCATGGCCACAGATAAAAGGTAGATTGGCTTGGCTATGTCCTAGGACATTTGTAAGGCTATCGACAAGGCAGTGGTCAATCCATGTATCAGTTCGGTTCGTATGATTAGTAGGCTGATACGGCACGATTTGAAGAGCATTGGCTACGGCAAACTGCTGCAAATATGTAGATTCAAAATTAGCCCGATTTAAGTCAACATTGAAATCACCCATAATAATGATTCGATCATAATTACAGCTATATTTTTGCAGTACAGATTCAAATAGTTCGAGAAGAGCTTTCTTCGGTGGTCGATAGATAACCGCAAGTAGCACTCTGAGGTTCGTAGTGGCGCTTTGACCGACTTCAACAAGCATAAACTCGAGGGGGTTAACGGAAGAGCATTCAGATTTTTCTAAGATTTTATAATTTAGAGCGGTATGAATATACATAGCGACACCTCCACTGATCTTATACTTGCGGTCATTGCGAATCAAGTGATAGTTAGGCAAAGAAAAATAGGAGTCAACAGTTTTAGTATTAAACCAGGTTTCAGAAAGAATAATAATATGATAAAAATTTTCGGTGAAATAAGATTTAAAAAAAGAAAATTTATTAGCAGAGCCGAGAGATTGAACATTAATATGACATACTTTTAGATTAATATAGTTAGCGTTTACTGGAATTATTGAATTAATTAAAGCCTGGTTGCTTCCGGAAGTCGATGCAACCGTCTCACTATTTTCTCGAACACTAAGAGTGCCACATGCCAAACGTCAATCGCTAATTCTTCGAAGATCTTCCTCGCAAGTAATATCGATCGCGCTAGCGCCGCTAGTTGGTCGAAAGCGTACAATGCCGTGATAGGTGTAAACATACTTATGCGGATGGTCCTTCACTAACGCACGTGCTTTCCTGAGTAAGTTAAGCGTCGCAGATGGTAAGTGCTCATTGATAAAAACGCGGTTTTTCGCATAAGAGTTATCAATGTCGGTGGTAAATAGCATCTTCTTAGCTCTCATGCCTTTGATGAAGGCAAATCGTAGGTCGGGATTGGAGAGTTTTACCAATATTGCTGGGTGCCTATGGGATGTTGACGAAGATGCAAGCATGGAAGCAGATGAGTCGGTGCCATTTGTGCGTTGTAGCCGATAAGCAGAAAGAATGTCTTCTATATGAAGCGTCACATTCAATACATCGGCAATTTTTAGTGAAATTTGTCGCAAATCTTCCATGCCTTTCGGAGGAATCCCTGTGATTATTAAATCGCAGTTCCGAATGTCATAGCCCATTGTCGCTCGATCTGCCTTTAAGGACTGTACATCAGTTTGCAGCGATTTTACACTAACTTCTATGTGTTCTACTCGCTCCTCCAGCTTCAATATTCGATCCATCTTTCCATTAATTTCTTCAAAGCGCGCATTCTGTTGCGCGTTAAATTGTTCTTGTCTATCAAGATATAGTTGTAGCGCAGGAGGTATCGCACACGTATCGGACGTATCCGATTCTACAGAAGTAGCGCTATTGGAACGGAGAAGACGAGGCGGAGCGAGCAGAGTTGAATTCAGCTTCCTTTTTTTGCTCTTAGCGGCAGGTATATTAAGGCAAAAAACAAATGCACCCGATGCAGTCGTGGCCGCATTTTCAGGTTTGCAATCTTCATGAAATGCAAGTGCGCAAACAACACATTTTATTTTGTCGTCGCCAACGAGTTCGGCATTGCATTTATTGCAATTCTCCATTTGAGAAGCGTGCAGGAGATAATAAGAGCCCGAAATATAGCCGTACGTGCGTTAGAGAGAAAAGGCTATATACAAGCGTGTGGTAAACCCGCCTGGAAGGGACGCGTGAACCGTATGCGTCTCGTGCACCGCGCAGCACGTGAAGAGAGGGGCCGCCGATAAGCCGTCAGCTGAATGTATAGTTCAGAAATAAGGCAGATGATCACAATACGAGTGATTGAACTAATCAGTCACGAGTCACGACAATGCATGCGTGATTACAAGGCAAATGTCAGGCAGAAAACCATTTGGATAATGAATATTAATTTAACAATTATAGGTATTCACAGGTCTCGCATCTTCACATTTCACCAACCTGCCAGTGGAAAGAAAGCGAAGTCAAAGGTGACAAGCACTCGGTGATCGGTGTCATGCGACAAAGTGTCGAAGTCACTGACAGCTAGTGGACAGCGCCATTTTGCGTAGTGTGACGTAGGCGATGACGTTTCGGGCGTGCGCAGATGTCTCGGTGGAAAAGCAGCAACGGTTAATTCCAAAATGACTTTTTTAACTTTTCTCGCCTGAAGTAGACTCGGAGATAAATATCCCAATTAGTGATCGTGATCCGAGTCTGCTCAGGAACGTCTGTACAAAATTTTAACTCCCACAAAACGGGGTTTAGAGTGCAATTTAGAGAAATTTAGCGGAGCTCAACAAAACGTGACTGCGTGTACTCACCGCTAGAGAGAGAGAGAGAGAGAGAATTAAAGATGACAGCTCGAAAGTAAAATATATTACGAATAAGGCGACCTTATGTGGGCTATTGTACACGGAGCATATTAATCCCGGTGCATTATATTCGTTACATGGCGCCCATATAAAAATTAAAATTTTTCGTGAATCTAGAAAAATTGAAGACTACGAAAAGTTTTAAGGCACCGGAATTGAGAATTACCCGTAACGGATCAATCCGAAAATATTTAATTGGGAAATTAAATAATATCGATATTGCTTACGTTGGCAAAGTTCGATGAACTCTGATAAGCGTAAACAAAGTGTTTATTAGATTAAAACAAAATTCGGTAGAAAATTTAATAACCGAATTCATTTTTTATGGAAGTTACTACTATTGTCGGGTAAAACTAGAATCCGATATATGAAAAATTCACAATTTCGAATAATAGTTAAAAAGTCGGATTATCGGAAATAAAATTGCCGAAAAGTGAAAATTCGGGAATATAAGTTGTTTATGTCGAGCGGTAAACAATCTGCACTGAAAAAAATTGTTAGTATTTTTTAGTACTTTACGTTGTTTGGCGGAACCGCGAGACTACTGTTGGAATTACGGTAGAATGGCAAAGTACGCTTAACAGAATATTCTAGGGGAAACTACTTTATGATCCGATGGTGAATACTTTAGGTAACTCAAGTTATTTTTATCTGGGTATCTCAAGTATTAGGAACCGTTTATTTCTTTCAGTGTGCGACGAGTGCACTCAACTTACCGAATATTAAAATTAAAATATAATATTCGGAATTTCAAAACCCGAAAACGAATATCGGAATGTAATTAATTGACATTAAAAGTTATTAATTAATTAGAAATTAAAAATTATTAATTTAAAAATTCCGATATTCGATTAAAATATAAAAACCCTAAACTTGAGATTTGGCGAATTCCGAAAAATAATAGTATATGCGTTGAATAATATTATAATTAGGTATATAATAGATATAAGAATATTATTATAAGTTATTACGCAATATAAGTATGCGTCAATTCCAAGAATCGGAATTATAAAATAATCGGGAAATAATGAAACCCGATAGTTCCGATTAGGAAAATTAAAATTAAAGATTTGTTTCTTTTTAAATAAATGTCGAACATTTTTCTCTTTCTTTTCTTTTCATATAATTTTTTTATTGGTATTTCGTTCTGGATAATATCGGTGAATCGATTAGTGCTGGTTTAATTCAACCAGCTCAAAAAGTATACCGACGCTGTTAGAGTTGATACCGGTCATTTAAATTTTTTTTGCTGCATTTGAACAGCAAAAGTACTGTCAGGACAAACCGGTAGACAATACAGGTAATCATCAGTTTACAAAATACCCCAAAAAAGTGTTGTCAGGTCCAACCGGTAGACAACACGAGTAATCATCAGTTTACAGAAAACCCTGCGAACCGACAAGGTCAATTTGTCGGTAATTAGAAAATTTTTAATAATAAAAAGAAAAAAACCGACGACATTATCAGCGTAGTGATATGCCAGAGCGAGGATAATAATCCGAATATTTCGGAAAAATCAAGAAAAAGTAGAGAAAATAAGAAAATTTACGATATATATAGATATTCTTTTTTTTAACAGCCATCCTTAATTTATACAAATTATTTTTTCTTTTTTTTGCTATTATGCTTTTGTAAAAGCGTTCCGAATAACTTTGGTGCAGTTTCAGATTGTTTAGTTTCGTACGTATAATCGAAAAATTCGGTAAGAAATTCATCCGGAAGATGGCAACGTTTAACCAAACGTGTTTAGATATAGAAGAATTTCTGCAGAGCCAGATGTCGAGAAGTGGCTCTTCCAGTTCGATGAAAATGAGCTGTACGGAGCACTTCAAGAGTTCGACTTGAAATCGGAAGGACGGAAAACCCTATTAATCGACCGATTATACCAACGATTGGTAGGAAATTATTCGGCAAATGATTTCTTGTAGGATTCTGACGGAAAGGAGCAACAGCTCTATCAAACCAGGAATAAAAAATGGAAAGTATTCCTGGAGAAAACAATCCGGATTTTGGAAAGAGAAAACTTCGGTCAAGAGGACGAAATGTCCGAAGAAGAGGAAGAAGAAATCTCCCACCAAGAAGAGGTTTCTCATCAATATGGAGAAAGATCCGGTTTGGAAGAGAGAAATTATACATCCGGATTTCTATGTAACCAAATGCCGGTAATTACGACAGTCACTGCCGTTACAACAGTGACTTCATCCCAGCCGACTATGTCATCGGCAACACAAAGAGTTCCTAGCTTTTCCGGATATGGCGTACCCAGAACCGAGGTAACTGGGTCAACGCCAAATGTTAGAATATCGCCCATTAAGAGGGTGCCTTTGACGGACTATATTCTGTATGCGCTACCGGACGGTACAGAAATCGTGGTATCCCGGACAGCAGCAGCCTACTTTGAAATCGTGAAGGCGAAAGAAGAACGGCAAAATCGGGAAGTTAATGAACTAACCGATCAAATAAACCGGCTCACTGAGATGGTAACGATTTTAACCACTCAGATGAGTAACATGAATCAAGTTCCGGCTTCAAGTACGCCAATAGTCGATCAAACCGGACGTAATCCCAGAAAATCGAGAGTGAATATTCAAGACACTTTCGGTCTAAATTATTGCGACGATGTCCGGAATTCAACAGCTGAGATGGAAAATCAAAGACAACCAGAACAACAAAATCGAGAACCGGAAGTAATTTGGAACCATGCCCTTCACAGAGAATTGGATGCCTCTGGGGGGAGGGGTTACATCCGAACGGGCTGGTCGTCTGGAACTCGGTTCACGTCGGCAAGGTCGGAACAAGGCCCAAGAGATGTCGGGAAAATAGTCCGACAATGGAGACTGTCGTTCTCCGGGTCCAATAACAGCCGGATAGAGGCATTCCTGACAAGATTGGAGCAATGTCGAGTACCGACGAATCTTTCGGACGAGGAAATGCTGCGTGCGTTGCCAAAATTGCTCACGGACGCCGCCAAAAGATGGTACATCATGTCCAAAAATTCATGGCGGACATGGCAAGATTTTTGCCAATCAGCGAGACGGTGATATGGCTTCAGCACGCAAGGCACCGAAGAACCCGCCCGAGATTATATCGGATGTCTAATGACGCTGTTGGAATTATATCCGGTGCCGTTATCGATAAACCAACAGCTAGACTTGTTGTACCGGAATATGAAACCGGATTTACAATGGCTAGTCAGGATGGACAGAATCCAGACGCTAGAGGACTTCATGGTCTCAGCAGCCGAAGCGAAAAGTGTTGAGGGAGTCTGGAAAACTTATCGGGAGCCACCCCCACCGGAAGAAACTTTGGTGCCAGAAGTGGCCTGTGGCAAACCGAAGAAGTTTGCCAAGGAACAACCCAAAGTGGGCGCTGTAACCAAGCCGCCGAAAAACGAGCTCGGTCAAATTTTAAAAGAGCTGGCCAAAATGCGCTAGGAAATGCGCGAAATGAAGGAGCGACAGGCTCGAGAAGAGTCACAGCAGACAACAAGAAGCCGGCTTACAAGAAAAGCTGGGTCAAAAAGAAGCAAACTCCTAGACCGGAAGTGAGAGAATCGGGTCAAAGAAGCCCGGAATACCCTCGGTATGAACAACTGAGCACGAGTGGCAGAAAGTCACCTCCGCGACGAGAGTCACCCCGGAGAGAAACCTCGCGAGCGGGGTCATCAACCAGAAGAAATTTAATGTGTTGGTCGTGCCAATTGCCCGACTACACGAAAAACACGTGTCCGAGATATTCGGGAAACCGACCGAGGAACCAGTAGGTCAGGCCACTACGGTTCCCACGCCATTGAATAAGGCCTCAACTTCTCGGAAGTTGACCAAGGTACCGGGAAAAGATGCTACAATCGGAAATGGAAGTAATCGGGGTAATGCAAGATGGTGGCTGCAAGTCAAGATAGACGGATTTGCAGTAAGAGCATTGTTTGATCTTGGTGCCTCGAAGACCGCGTTAGGAAATATCGGTCTATAAATTGTGTCGGCCAGCTACAGCCAAATGATGCCGTACGAAGGACCGTGCGCAAGAGTTGCAGATGGCACGCTCTCACCGATTACTGGGTTAGTCCGGTTGCCTTTTTGTGTACATGGAGTCACCCAACAGATCGAGCTTATGATTATGCCTAATTAGAGGTGGATTGCCTCCTCGGAGCGGATTTCGTCCGCATCTTTGACGCAAGGCTGCAACCTCGGGACAATGTGATCCAAGTGGACGGAGTAGTACTTGGAGTGCCTGTAGAAGTCGGTGGTTTAACTATAGAAAGACCGACAGAGCAGAAGACAACTGTCACAATGAGGTTATCGAAATGCGAAAACCGTAAGCCTCAAGATTTACTGAAAAAGTGTCTTCCGGTAGACAGTACTACTATCGGCTGTACAAATCTGGTAGACCACGATATTGTGCTGACGTCGACGAAACCGGTGAAGCAGCGATACTATCCGGTATTGAAGAAGATTGAAAAGGAGATACACCAGCAAGTTGATAAGATGCTGGAGGAAGGCATCATAGAGCCATCTACAAGTGGATGGTCAAGTCCGGTTGTGATGGTGCGGAAGTCGAACGGAACGTACAGGTTCTGTGTGGACTACCGGAAGTTGAATGCAGTGACGAAAGCAAATGCATATCCACTTCCGTACATGGACACAATTCACCGAAAACTGCAACGAGCGCGCTACATTTCCACGCTGGATTTTAGTAGTGCGTATCATCAAATCCGGATGAAGAAGGAATCTCACCCCTCAACGGCTTTCACGGTACCTGAAACAGGGCTTTTCCTGTTCAAGAGGATGCCGTATGGATTGACCGGAGCACCGGCCACGTTTCAAGCTCTCCAGGATTCTTTGATTGGTCCGGAATTAGAGCCACACGCTTTTGCCTATCTCGATGATATTATTATCGTCACCGAAACGTTTGATAGCCATCTGTGCTGCCTAAAGTACGTCCTGCAGAAAATATTGGGAGCCAGACTTACCATTAACCGGGAGAAAAGTCATTTCTGCTGGGAAGAAGTAAAATACCTGGGAGTCATAGTCAATGAACATGGCTTCAATCCGAATCCGGACAAGATAGTTCCATTATCGGATTATCCGGCCCGAAAAATCTTAAGCAGCTTCGGAGATTTATGGGCATGGCATCATTGTACCGGAAATTCCTTCAGCGATTCCGACGGCGAAGAACGAGTACTAGCGAGTTACATTCGCAAATCGGACGATGAATTCGGTCGAAAGGAACTACTCGGTAACTGAACGAGAATGTTTGGCCGTATTATGGGCTATTGAGAAGTTCCGACCATATATGGAGGTTTACCACTTCAAGGTATTAACCGACCACAGCAGTTTGGTTTGGTTATAAAACCTCAGGAACCCAACCGGAAGACTTGCCCGGTGGGCACTTAAAATGCAAGCCTACGATTTCGAGCTGAAGCACCGAAAAGGCTCACTACATTACGTTCCGGACGCCCTCTCTCGAATGTATGAAGAGGAAGTACCGGAAGTAGCAGCGATGGATTCACCGGACGACCATGAAGATGTCGAAGAATGGTACCGCCGGAGAAGAGAGGAAATTCGGGAAAGCCCGAAAGAAAACCCGAACTGGAACGTGATCGGTAATCGGATATACTGGGTGTTGTTGCAATAGCGCATGAGAGATATATCACAAGGAAGATTTTTTTTTCTAAAGCCGATGGCGCAAAAATTAATTTTCTGGAAGGTATGGTTCCTTTGTAAATTGAATCTTAGTTTATTTATTTTAGAGGCATCCTCACCAACGAGACAATTGGTGAACATGTGAATGTCGAACACGTGGTCCGGTGACAGTTGAAAACCCAAATCGATATTGCCGGGAAGGATGTTTCGAGACAGTCAGATGTTTTTATTCGAATAACTGGACGCTTGCGGATGAGGTTAAAATCATCAAAAATGTCGAACATTCGGTAAAAACATAAAACTTCAAATGATCAATGTTGACAATGATGATGCAATGCAATTGAACGATTATTCGCTGTAAATTCAGCAATAGAATTTTGGCAGCCTTCATCTGCGGGTGCGGGTTCAGGATTGGTTGCAAGCTGGTGTAAGTGGTAACTTTATAAACTCCAAATTTATTCAGAAGTAGTGGATCTTCTTACAACATATAAATTTCACTTAATCCTAAAACAAACGGAGTCGCACTGCACTTTCGACGCGTGATGGGCCATGCGAGTGGGCCGCACAAAGTTAAAGATCAGTCGTAAGTAATCGAAATACCGAAATAATAGTCCCGATTATTCGACCGGATTTTGGTGAACGTAATTCACTACAAAATAAGAAGCGGATACGAACAATTGACGAAGATAAAGCGGAGCACGGTTCGAGCATGTAGATCACGCTGCCGATGCCGGAAATCTGACGAAAAGTCCGTTTTCCAGGAATCAACGGGTTAAGGAACCAATGGATAAGATCCGCAGTTCGATTCCTGGAACCGCGAATTTCAAAAGTCTTGCAAGTCTTTTATTATAGCGGCGCGCCCAGTCGGTAACTATAAGCTGATATGCGCGCTTAAGCAGAGATGGCGTCTCGAGTACCGTTAGCAAGCCATCGAACTTGCCTCGACTCATGTATACGCGAACAGCAATTAACAAGCTGACGTCGGTAAACAGTAAAAAATAATGCTAGTACAACTTAAACCATAATAATTCCTTTTTTCTTCGTTCAAAAATAATCACAAAGGCTTAATTAAAGGTGTAATTTTTGTTGATCTAAAGTTAGGAGAAGTAATTAACAATTCTTAATGAAACATATTATCTTCATTTATGTGTAGGTTAATGCAGTAATTATATTATTATTCAATACTTATAATATTGCATCATTAATGCCAACATTGATCATTCAAAGTTTTATGTTTTTACCGAATGTTCGAAAGTTCTGATGATTTTAACCTCATCCGCAAGCGTTCAGTTATTCAAAGAAAATCATCTGACTGTTTCGAAACATCCTTTCCGGCAATATCGATTTGGGTTTTCAACTGTTACCGGGCCACGTGTTCGATGTGAAACAGTCGACAATCACATGTTCATCAATTGTCTCGTTTGGGGAGGATGCCTCTAAAATAAATAAACTTTAAAATTCAATTTACAAAGAAACTATACCTTGCTGAAAATTAATTTTTGCGCCATCAGTTTCAGAAAAAAAATCTTCCTCATGGTATATCTCTCATGCGCTATAGCAACAGCACAATGTATACGTATCGACCAGATCCAATGATGTAAAATCTCACCGGCGATGATAATGCCTGGAAATTCGTGGTACCGCAAAGAATAAAGAATAGGTTCTTAAATAATGCCACGAAGAAGTCACAGCTGGTCATCTAGGTGAAAAGAAGACCTATGCCCGGGTTGCCGCATATTATTGGTGGCCAACATTTCTCAAGAATGTATACCAGCAGGTAGATTAGGTCACAGGAGGATTACACGACCGGCACAAATTGTAGCCGGAGACGCTATGGGACCGTTCCCGCGTAGTAAGAGTGGATATGAGTGCCTGGTGATCTTCGAAGATTTGTTTACCCGGTGGATCGAGTATGTACCCCTCCGGAAATTGACGGCTCTCAATGTCACTCGATTTAAAGAATAAAGAACTCGAGACGTTTCTGAAGCATAATGGGGTGATTCATGTATATACTCTGAAGTATCACCCTCAGGCCAATTCGGTAGAGAGAGTAAACCGGACATTCAAGAGTATGATCCGATCCAAGATTGGAGAGGATCATCGGGAATGGGACCGGTACATACATGAATTTACGTTCGTCTATAATACTGCGACACAGGAGTCGACCGGATTCAGTCCGGCATTATTGACATGTGGAC
Organism: Trichopria drosophilae; assembly: GCA_030407085.1. Classification (NCBI taxonomy): domain Eukaryota; kingdom Metazoa; phylum Arthropoda; class Insecta; order Hymenoptera; family Diapriidae; genus Trichopria; species Trichopria drosophilae. The sequence continues at coordinate 133,584,980 of CM059582.1, forward strand.
GTCGCCTAGAACCGCCAAATACGGTGCGCCGACAAACGGAACAAACCGAAGAAGGAGAAAAAAACCGGCAAGCAGCAAGTAATTGGGAGGCTCAGATGAATAAGCTCCGGGGTGTGCATCAGGAAGCGCTGACCAAGTCCGAAGAGACGCAACACCGACAAACTCGGTACTATGACGCCAACCGCCGAGATGTCCACTATCAAGTGGGGGACAAGGTTTTACGGCGAAATAAAGTTCTATCGTCAGCGGCCCAGGGGATCGCGGCAAAATTAGCGCCGAAATATCTCGAACCGTTTACTACTATCCGTAGCAAACTCGGGAATACTTTCTACGAGTTAGTGGATGACTTCGGAAAAAGTGACGGTATCAGCCATGTTGTGGATCTAAAGCCGTTTCACGAGGCTCAACCGGAAGAGGAAAGTACCCCAGAAGATCAACCGGAAGAGGAGAGTATCTTCGAACATCGACCGGTCGAACCGGATATTGCGTGCCAGTGTGGTCAGCAAAATCAAATGATTGGAATGCGAGCGGAGGTAAAACGTGGACCCGGACCGCCACGGAAAATCGCGACACAACTCAGTCCGCAATCACGCATGTGCGTTCCGAACGAATAGTACCGCAAGTCCGTATTTTTGAAAATTCAAAATGGCGGCTCCAATACGGTGCTTAAAAAGACCATACTTTTGAAAACGAGAGTAAAAACCTTTCATACAGTTTTTTGTGCCCAAGAAAAATACCATTTTAGAATTTAGTTCTTTGTTATTGGATGCTCCAATTACGAATCTTGTATCAGAATTTTGAAATTCAAAATGGCGGATCCAATATGGCGGATGAATTAGTAAAAAGTGATCGGATGTTGCTGAAACTTGTTTCTCGGGGGTTTTCGGGGTCGCAGAATACGATTCTGATGTTAGATTTTAAAAATTCAAAATGGCGGATCCAATATGGCGGATGAATTTTTAAGAAGTGAACGGATGTTGCTGAAATTTGTTTCTCTGGGGTTTTTGGGGTCGCAGAATACGATTCTGAACTTAGAATTTAAAGATTCAAATTGGTGGATCCAATATGGCGGATGAATTTTTGAAAAGTGATTGGGCGTTGATGAAACTTGTTCCTTTTTGGAAGATTAAGATTCTTATTTGGAATATGCCAAATCTTCAGTCAATTCGTTCGAATATGCGGCATCAATTAAGCTTTTAAAATTTTGTGGTATGACGCAGACGCAGATGTTGTTCGGCCTGAAGACTAGCACGCGATGCTTCCCTTTTTAAAGTCGCGCCGATACCATCGCATGCTCCTTTTCCATGCGCTGTCGCATGAAAATGCCATTCAGCTTCAATGCCGAAATCGATTTTGTGATACATGAGATTACTCATTTGGAATCTATTTTTATAATGTTGTACCGCACCATCGGTAACATAAATTACATGCTGTACGCGTGGGCACACTTTTTTTATTTCAAGAATAATAGTTTGTTGCATTACATACACGGCAGATGTATCATGAGTCAAGCTGTTTGATAGTAATATATTACTAAAATGGATTATTCTACCTTCTGATTTGTAGCAGAAAACGACAGGATGAACTGTACATTGGTCGTTGTTGTAATGAAACCCTTGTGCTGCATTTTGTACAACGAATGCGAAGTTTTTCGAGAAATTACTGTGAACTAAGTCGATTCGCAGATAAGAAATCCAGAAATGATTCTTATTGTAAACCTTTAGCAGGCGGGTTTTTCAGAGGTTATGACAATGTTCGATTACTTTTTTCTTTTTTTAAATTATATGATTAATATGATTCTTCCTTTTGTGAGAGGCAAGGGGACTCACTTCCAAAAAGTACACCAATTCCTGAGAGGCAAGGGGACTCACTTTCAAAAAGCACCCCAATTCGTGAGAGGCAAGGGGACTCACTTTCAAAAAGCACCCCAGTGGGATGAGAACCCTATCACGTTCGCGTCGTTCATCCTGGGTAATGCTAAGAAGGGCATGATTTTTAGATGCATCTGCATCGAAAACGAAACGCGCTCCGAATTGACGATACAAAATCAACATCACTTCCAGAGCTGCGGGAAATGTCGGAAGAGAAACACGACAATCTAACTTTACGGGTAATAGTGCCTCCTGGCGATGGCAACAGCTGTTACATATACGGTTCAGAGGTCGTAACTTCTTAAATCCGAAGGTTGCAATAATTCATTAAATGACTTGTGTTCATATTCATATTATAACACTATACCCCTACTAGAGGTAAGCTATTCTATGTTTAACCGATTTTCGACATTATTTTGGTAGTATACAATTTTTAATTTAGCTTTGTCATCCACCAGATTCGTATTGTACGACCCCAAAACTCCCCGAGGAACAAGTTTCAACCACGACCAATCACTTTTTAAAAATTCATCCGCCACATTGGATCCGCCATTTTGAATCTTTAAAATTTAAGTTCAGAATCGTATTCTGCGACCCTAAAAACCCCCAGAGAAACAAGTTATAGCAACATCCGATCACTTTTTACAAATTCATCCGCCATATTGGATCCGCCATTTTGAATTTTTAAAATCTAACATCAGAATCGTATTCTGCGACCCCGAAAACCCCCGACAAACAAGTTTCAGCAACATCCGATCACTTTTTACTAATTCATCCGCCATATTGGATCCGCCATTTTGAATTTCAAAATTCTGATACGAGATTCGTAATTGGAGCATCCAATAACAAAGAACTAAATTCTAAAATGGTATTTTTCTTGGGCACAAAAAACTGTATGAAAGGTTTTTACTCTCGTTTTCAAAAGTGTGGTCTTTTTAAGCACCGTATTGGAGCCGCCATTTTGAATTTTCAAAAATACCACACAGAAATTAAAAGTAGATATACTGAGCTAAATTTTAAGCCCTGAAACAATTTTTTTGGCGGTAATGAATTTTGGCCAGCCAAGTGATCCGGTTGACGTGGAATGCCCGATATATATATGGGTTGTTCTCCAAAAGTTGGAATTTTACATGGCCCCTCATGTTTTTCGCATGTCATTTTTATAAACGCGAAATATCCGCTTGATAAGAAGGTTTATACGACTTAATATGTGCTTTAATATATGCAAGTAATAATATTCTGATATGGATAGTTTTTCATTCAAGAAAATCGTGTTTCAATCCGAAATTCTCAGTTTTCTGGCGTGTCCCAACCACAATGTTTGAACTATATTAATCTGCTGTAAAATGCATATCGTAATTAACAAAAAACTATACGGGTATTTGTAATTAACATATATTAGGCAAACTAAACCCAATGATATTTATTAAATTAATGTATAATTTTTACAATAAAAATCTGGATTAATTTCTGCCCTCATTTTTCGTTTTCAGTTTTTTGGCTGTATACTTTGTGCTATAAAATGCGCACAACAAACAATTTATACTTAAAATGTTCATAGAAATGAAGTGTTGGATAGGAAGTTCTGATCGTGTTTTGTTCAAATCTGGTATCAAGTTTTAATAAATGTTGTGCTTTATGTCGGATGATAACCTGCGAACCAGTCAATTTCTCAGTTTTCTGGTAAGTATTTTTGAATAATTGCGCCTAATTTTCATTCAATATTTTTCACTAGAACTTTTAAGAATGTTGTTTTTAAGCCATTGCTAAAGATGTAACACTTAAAAAATTCCTCCAATACCATTTTTTAACATAACAACCTGCAAATTCTCAGTTTTCTGGCGATATTAATGACTGAAAATTTTACAATAAATTGATGTCGAGAGCAATAAATATGCAAATGTGGATATTGTATACGGGCCCTGGGGATGTTATAAGCATTTTCTATATTATTTTTAGTGTCGGAAAGCGTCTGGGTAGATGCATCAACCAACATTCATGAACGTCGATTCACACCAATAGGTAATTTTACATAAACAATATAAACGTCTGAAATTTGTTACTCGGGGGGTTTTCGAGGTCGCTGATCACGCGTCTGGCCTTAGATTTGCAAAATTTAAAATGGTGAATCCAAGATGGCGGATCAAAATGTAAAAAATTACTTGATCGAACTGAAATTTGTTACTCAGGGGTTTTCTGGGTCGCTGATTATGAATCTGACCAAAAATTTAAAAAATTCTAATTTTTAAACATTTTATTCTCTATATTGGTATTCTCACATACAGAAAAATAGTTAATTTTTATAATAATCGAAAATTATTTGCATTTACTTATTTCAGATGTCAAAGATAGATATCGAAAAATGAAGACGAAGAAAAGCGTAAGGTGTGAACAAAATCTGCAGAAAAATAGAGGGAGTGAGAAGGCACAGAACGAAGGAATAAAATGTGCTCCAGTTCAGCGAGCGAAATTTAAAGAAGCGACAAGATTAAGATATGTGAGAAAGAGAGAAGCGGGGGAGATTAAGTTAATATCGGAAATGTCGTCTTCGGAGAAAATAAAGATTCGTCAGAAATGGAGAAAGTATTCTGCTGCATATTATGCGAAACAAACTGCCAAGAAGTTTCCAAATTCACCATAGCTGAGGCGAAGAAACGATAAATTAAACAACGAAGACAAACAAATAAGGTGTAACACAAAGTAGACGGTCTGTCTACTTGCGTACCCAACTAAATACTTACCTCAAGGAAGAAGAACGAAGATTGGTGCATCGTCCCGTCAGATTCCACTTAACTATCTCCAGGAACCTTTCCCCAATGGTGGTGTTCGTCCTGTCAACTCGTTTGGTGTCATCGTTCCATCTCGTCCAGCTGTCTATGAAGTCGATATACCTGTAAACATAGAAATTATTAATTATTATTGTTTAAATAAATAATCTGTCAGGGTCGTGAAGTAATAAAGTCATCGTCCAAGGAAGAGGCATATATAGAAGAAAAGTAAACACCATACTTACATTTTCAATCAGCTGTTGTGATGGTCTGCTTCCTCGTGCCGGAACCGCTGCTGGCTGACGTCCTTACCCTGAAACACAAATTTACCAATCCTTACACAAAGAAATAGTTCTTAATAATTAATGTTAAACCTTACCGTAACTGCTCCTTTTTAATCCCTCCAAAACTCCAAAACTCCTTTTCCCGTTGCCGTCGAGAGGCTGACTCCGACTGCATCTTCCCTGTACCCGATCCTTTAGCACTCGATCCCGGAGTGAACAACACAGAAAACCCACACAAACTTTAACTTAATCACTCTAAAAACGCAGAAAACCTGAAAACCGAGACGACTTGTCACTTCAGTCGTCGTTCACCGTGGACTGGCTATCGCGCAGTTTTACGCGCAACTCGTCGGCCATCTTGGTCAAAATCAGTCCCTATTGGTCAATTCATTTGTACAGCGTCTCTTTCTACCTTCCATATTCGCGTAGTCGACGTTCGTCGCACTCATGCATGGAATAGACTATTGCTGTCGCGCTCATCGAGTCGACGTTCGTCGCACTCATGGCCCAATGTAAAATACTAATTCGTCATCAATATTGTTTGCGCTCATCGCACTCGTTACATATATCATTACCCTTTCCAGTGCCGAGTAAATGTTCGTCGCACTCGTGCAGAAAATTCATTCAGTCGCCCACCCCTCTTCGAAAATTTAGACTTGCCCTACTATTCCCAGCATTGCCAAAATTATGTTCTCCAGCTTTGTCCTTACGTTGTCATAAATTCGTCCTTATTCATAATTATTTTTCCTTTTTGTTTGTTCCCTGAAAGTGTATACCCAGGACTGACGCTGTGGCGTGATGGTAACGGCCCAGACCATCTTCAAGAACTTCACTTCTTTGTAAACCGTCAAGGCGAGCAAATCTATAATAATATTATATTGCGAAAATTAATTATATTGTAGTGCGTATATCATTTTTTGTGCGAATCTCGAGATACAGAGGCGAGCGTAAGTACTACTGTGCACAGTGCGCGGCGTATTTTTGATATATTATAATTAGTAAAGTCCTCCCCCACAATTTGTAATCCCCCTTTAAAATTATAGATATTTACAAACATTCCGCTTTTATAATTTTTATTTTTATTCCCTCCCTTATTGGATTTTGAGTGAAAACCGGAGTCCCCGTGTCGTCGGGACTCAGTGCGGTTGTAAATGGCGCAGCCAACGTGGGGCCCGAAACATTAAAGTGTGAAATTGTTAAAATTAAAAGAAAAGAAATTTTCAAGCGTAACGGTCTCGCGAAACGGTTGTCGGCTTGCGTGACCAACGGAAAAAAGTTTTGAACAATAGAATTCTCCAATTCCCCGAAACCCATTTCCAAATACTTAATTACTAATAAATGTGATGTGATATTATAACCTCGCCCTTATAAGGGCAAGGCCGAAACTCTACAATTTTCCGTAAATAAAAAAAGGGGAACGGGGGCGCGGGATCCAATCTCGCGACGGCGGATCTTCTCGCGAAATGACCGGGACGGGGGGTACGACTAATCGCGGGGTACTAATAGAAAAAAGAAACTACTTACGTAGGAAATTCTCCGGTTGACCGGTTGGCTGATTCCGATCCTCCCTGAACTCTTTGACCAGGATATTGAACTCGCGAAGACACTGCCCTGCAGATTTTCGGCGATGATGCCCCTTTGGCCAGCCTGGTCGTTTTTCCTGTTGCTCCGTTTTAAACGCTCGACACGGACGGTACTGTTGCTCGCGGCGCGAACTAGAGTATTCTTCCAGAGCCTCACAGGTACTGCCTTTCTTCTCTCTTGTCTTCTGCGGCGGTGCGCCGTCGGACCGGCGCGTGCGCGCTCGAGCGACCGGCGCGAGAGAGGGGTTCGTCCGGGGCTCCTAGTTGGGGAACGTACTCGTCGGGGTGATGACGAGCAGCGTCCTCGGGGTCTTCGTGGTGGGAGGGGACGACACGGAGCGCTGAAATCGTGGGTCCCCGTATCGTCTCGGGCTAGCTGTCGCTATTATGAGAGAGAGCGGAAGGGAGGGATAGAGAGAGGTCGGCGGCGGCGGCCGAGGCCCGTTACTCGGGAAATCTCGAGGCGCACTGCGGCACGACCAGTGGGGGAGGACGAGTGGAGGTGCGCTCCGGTAAAAAACCCGTTCCTCCTCCGGGAGGGGCGGACTTCGTGGTGGGGTTACGCCCGGCCGCGGTAGATAGCGCGGGGTTCGGTCAGCGTGTCGATCTGTGACGGGTTTCGTCACAATATAATATATATGTAGACTAGAAAATAATAATATATGTAATATAAATTTAAAAATATATGTGATATGATATATGTTGAATGTGTAACACAGTGAATTAAATTTTATTATTTTTTTTTTATTATTATTAAATTTAATTTTTTTTAATTATTGATTTAAAAATGAAATTTTTTTTTAATTTGAATTAATTTAGAATATTTTAGTTATTTTTATATATTTTTTTTTTTGTGATAAAATTATTATTTTTATTTGTTTGTGTGTGTCTTAAAAAAAAAAGAAAAAGAAAAAAAATGGCAGAACAATACCGACTATTTTGGGATAATCATGTTGCCCACAATACCACTCCCACACCAGAAGTACCAACAACTACCACTAGTGATACAGTCCCAACAATAACCCCTCCTATAATAACTGCAGTACCCATGACTGCAACTTTTGTGACCACTACCTCTACTGCTTCAGAATCCCGAAAGGCCACTAAAGAGCAATACGAAGCCATATGAGAGAGCATTGAACATATGAATTTCTTAGATTTTATTAAAGAATGTAATAGGGCCGAAAATGCTTTTAGCGGTGACTTTAGGGTAATGCAAGATCGGTTAACACGATATAAGGTGTTAACTACTTACCCCGATTCCGATGTTGATTCGAATGAAGCAGTGGATGGTAGAGGTGAAGCATTACCAGTTACCCTTGGTGAAGCATTAAGTGACCCAGTTATAGGAAATATAATCCGGAACTCCTTACAAAATACGGTATCCCCTTGCACCGTTACTACTAGCGCCGCCCAGGAGCTTGGCGCTCGCGTACGGGATCCTTCCCTTATTTTCCCTTCCGATCGATCTCGCGCGTTTTATAAAGACCCAGAATTTTTTTATGGAAGATCAGTCCAGTCATCCTGAACCACATAACCATTTAAATACCCTCTCAAGATCCTCAACTATCCCTACAATTTCCTTAGCCCCTGCCACTCCTCCCATTATTAACCCAAATATAACCTGTCCTCCTCCCTCTCGTCATACTGTCCATTTTCCCCCTGACCAAACCTATAATTTATCCCTCCACGATCCTCATGGCCACAGTACAAAGGTTGGTCCCACTCCCAGATTTTTGAAAAATATTCAGACTCCTACCAAATCATACTTCGGTTGCTCTGCATGTTCGTCGCAGACAACCGGAGTATCGAATAAAAGCGCAGTAGAGCAATGGCGAACCCAAGGTCCAAAATTTTCCGGAGAGGACGACGAAGACGCCGAAATTTTCCTACTAAAATTGATGGAATACGGCGTTTGTCGAGAACTCTCCGAGGAAGAACTATTGCGTGCCCTGCCCGAGGCATTCACTGGATCTGCTTTAAATTGTTATCGAGTAGAGCAGGGAAGCTGGTCCACTTTTGATCAATTTGTCTCCAGTTTTAGATCGGCTTTTGGTCAGATGCATTCCGAAATAATTATTCGACGAGATATTTCCCTACGTACCCAAGGTTTCGAAGAATCCGCCCGAGACTTTATAGTAACTTTACGCGGTCTTTTTAATCTATTATCCACCCCTCCACCCCTTGAAGAACAATTAGCTATATGCTGCCACAATTTGCGTCCAGCCTTATCGGAAAGAATTTCGCGAGAAAAAGTAAATAATTTTTCAGAATTATATCAGTTATGTAGACATTATGAAAACATAACGCAGAGGGAAAAACAATATAGGCCCCCCTCCTTCTGCCTCCCTATCCTTTTGTCCTACCTATGCCTATAACCCTAATAAAAATAGACCAAAAATTAGAATTGCTGCTACCGATCCAGTTCCTGAAAATTCCCCTTCCTTTCATACTCCAAGCCCGGTTACCGGTTACAAACCCGGGTTACGCCCGGCCGCGGTAGATGGGGCGGGGTTCGGTCAGCGTGTCGATCTGTGACGGGTTTCGTCACAAACCCCCGGGCCTGACTCCAGTACCCCTTGGGTACTGTATGTCATCTGTCGACGTTCGGATTCTGGGGGGGGGGGGGGGGTTTCTTTGGTGTTCGGGCCAACTGAATCGCAACGTGACGACGACGACGAGGAAGACTCAACTCGCCTTGAACTTCAACGTACTAAGTCCCGAATTGGCGACTTATTGTGACGTGTCCCGAAGTACTTAGGTCGGTGGCATTCGCGACGGACCACTAAAACAAACCTACGGTGGAAGCAAACTAGCATGATTTAACTCTATGGACCCGGATTGCGTGACGTCTTTAGAAGGACGAGCTCACTAATTACTGCGCGGTTTAGCGACAAACAAACATAATTTTAATAGCACGACTCCGTGTCGTATTCCAACTAATCTCGCAGTCTACACGATTTGACTTTAACTAAATAACTTATACTCTAAATGCTAATCAATTTGCACTCCGGCATGTGCAGAGCCGAGGGTAACAATAATTCGCAAAGGACAACATCATCGTAAGGGACAGCAGGTCACGCACACGACACCGGCCTGTCCCTGATACCGGGATGGAGAGGAGGAGGCTCCACTACCCGCTACCGGGCCGGGTGCATCCGGCGATTGGGGTTAACGGCCCCCTTCTTCGCGAGACCTCCTTCCCCCCAGTAGTCGCTGGTAGCAACTATGTGCCGGGTGGCCTCGCCGGAACTAGCGGCGCCATGAGGGGGGGGGGTGGTAGAGACATCAGGGATGGCGGCAGCGTCACCGCGACCGCCCTCCCGGGGGGCACCGACACCACTCGAATTAGTACTGCCCGGTCGGGGGCGATCTCTATTAGGACCGGGAAATCCGGTCGCTGCGGCCGGCTGACCCCAGGTTGTCGCGAGGGGTCGCGATGGGCTACCCCGTGGAGCGGCCGGGTGCGGTTCCCCCTACGGGTTCGTCGGCGTCGTCGACGACGGCGGGAAGCGCCAAGCCGGCGGGGTTCCTCGCACACCGACTCCGCTATGGTGGTGTTGCCGGTCGGTGGTGTTTCCGCGGGGGGCTCGGCCCTCACGAATCTGAGCGGGGAGAGGGGGCGCGGCGTGGCATGGGGGTACGCTCGTTCGGACCTTGGGTGCCCGGTCGGGGCTGTTTCGATGGCCAGCCACGGCGACGTGACAATGGTTCCTCTCCTAACGAGTCCGGACTCCTCATTTTTAATTGAGGATCCGTAGGGTTTTCGGGTATCGGGGTTGGAGCAGTTGATTCGCTTCCCGAACTCTCCTCGGCGTCGGGGGCGCGATAGGGTTTCAAGTCCTTGATATGTGCCCTTGGGTTCCGACGACTATCCGGGTCGCTCAGTTCGAAAACGACGGGGGATATTACTCGTACTATTCTATGCGGGCCACTGAATTTGGGCGCAAGTTTAGCCGCAAAATTTTGAGCTCCCGACGATAGGACCCGTATGCGTCGTAGCACTAAATCGCCCACCTTGTATTCTACCTCACGATGGGAGCGATTATAGTATTCGGCTTGGCGCGTCGCGGCGCGCTCCAGGTTGCGATGTACCCAGTCGTGAATGAGAGGTAGCCTCCTCATTCGATCATGCCAGAATTCAGGATCCTTGGGTAGTGTAAGTGGGGGAGGGGGAAGATCGGTACGTAGATTTCTAATGGCTACTGGATTGCGGCCGAAATTCAGAAACGCGGGGGTCATTTTCGTGGACGACTGGACAGCCGTATTCAGGGCGAACGTAAGTTCTTCTAGGTGTACGTCCCAGTCGCGATGGTCGTGTGACACGAAGGTACACATCATCGTTTTGAGGGTCCGGTTTACCCTCTCGACTGGGTTCGCTTGGGCGTGATACGGGGGGGGGGGGGACGAGCGGGGTTATGCCTAACTGCTTCAGGTGGGTCTGCACGTATGTGTTATCGTACTGCTTGGCATTGTCTGAGAGAAAATATCTTGGGCAACCCCATCGATTGATAACTAGGCTACTGAAGGCGGCCATTATCACGGCGGCACCTGTAGCCGCTCGAAGGGGTTTCACTTCCACATATTTAGTAAACATATCCTGAAAAACCACTACGAACTGGTTTTGACGCTTGCTGGGGGGAACAGTCCTATGACGTCAGAACTGACCGTCATCCAGGGGCCTTCCGTGGTTCTTTCGCGCATGAGTCCGGCCGGGGCCTGCGGCGAGACTTTTTGCTTCTGACAGGCGGGGCAGCGTGCGACGAACGCAGTGACGTCCTTGAAACACCGGGCCAATAGAAGTCTTGGATGAAACGGTGATACGTCTTATCCACTCCTAAGTGGCCGGCTTGCGGGCTATCGTGCGCATCGCTGAGGGCACGGGCACGCGCTCCAGCGGGGAGGACGAGTTTCCAGGCGTCGAGGTCATTGAGGGCGGAATCTATCAGCGGGTGGGGCTTGTGGAAATATATCCGGTCATCCTCGATCCTCCAATACGGATATTTCGAGGGAAATTTTCGAATATTATCCATTTTCTGGGTGTACCACGGGTCCGTGGTATCGCCCAGGGCGCAAAGGGCGTATCGACATTTTCGTACATTCTCGAGAGGGCATCGGGCACCACATTGAGCGTGCATTTCCGATGCTCGATTTTCATATCATATGTCTGCATGGCTAGGGCCCACCGCGCCAATCTCCCGGTTGGGTCTCGCAAATTCCTGAGTCACTGCAGACGGCTATGATCGGTGATCACCCGAAAGTGTGTCCCCTCGACATAGGGTCGATACTTTTTCACGGCCCAGAGGACGGCGAGACACTCTTTTTCCGTGACGGTATACTTTCGTTCAGCCTTGGTGAGCACGCGGCTAGCAAAACTAATCGGGTGCTCATTACAGGCTATTTCTTCGGTGATTACCGCCCCGATAGCAAAGTCGCTCGCATCCGTCTGAATCGTGAAGGGGACGTCAAAATTTGGGCGTGCCAACACGGGGGTACGGGTGAGGGAATCGCGGAGGGCCTCGAAGGCAGATTGCTGCTCCGAGCCCAATATCCAGGGAGTATTCTTTGTTAATAATTTAGTCAGATGAACGCGATCCCGCGAAAAATCTGGGAGAAAGCGCGCGTACCACCCCACCATCCCTAAAAAGCGCCTTAGCTGTTTGAGGTTGGTGGGGGGCGGGAATTCGAGAACGGGAGCGACCTTGTCCGGATCCGTCTTCAATCCATCTTTATTTAATACAAAACCGAGGTATTTTACCTCGTCCCGGAAGAATTCACTCTTTTCCGGGTTTAGTTCCAATCCGGCGTTGCGTAGACTGGTCAAGACAAGTCTCAAGTAGCGAAAGTGGTCCTCCTCATTGTCCGTGGCGATGATGATGTCATCCAAATACGCGAAGACGTGGGGTTCCCACGCGGGGTCGATGAGACGGTCCACTAATCGTTGAAAGGTCGCCGGCGCGTTAGTGAGCCCGAAAGGCATCCGTTTGAATTGAAATAAACCGCGACTGGGGACAGCGAACGCGGTAACGGGCCGACTGTTAGGTGCTACCGGCACCTGAAAGTAGGCCTGGCTTAGATCGAGGGTGGTGATGCATTGGGCCCGACTCAACCCGGACAGAATCCTATCCATCGAGGGGAGCGAGTAAGCATCCTTCTTTGTTATTTTATTTACGTCTAGGAAGTCAACGCAGAACCTAAAAGTCCCATTCGACTTCCGGACGATAACGGGGTTACTCATCCAGGGGCTCGCGGAGCGTTCGATGATGCCATTACTTAGCATTTCATCGACCGCGTCCTGTGCTACTTTTAGCATGTAGGAGAGAGTAGGCGAGCCTTTTGACGAATCGGGGTATGACACTGTACGTCGATAGCGTGCTGCGTCAGACGCGTTATACCGATCGTAGGGGTCCTATTTGCGGGGTAGAATTTATCGAGTAGCCTCCTTAATCGTGGGCCGGCTTCTTGGGAGGGGGCGACCAATCCGGCGCAGTCGTGTACGGCGAAGGCGGTAACTGAAACGCCGAAATCGTTTAACGAGTGCGGGGTGCCGTGGTGGCTACCCCACGCATTATTCTCGGTATCTATTTTAAGACCGAATAGGCGCATGAAATCCATCCCCAACACGCATGCATAGTGGATGGGGGCAACTCTTATCTCCAAATTTCGCGTATGGCTATCTACCGTCATCGCGAGGGTAACGACACCATTTAATGGGACTAGCGCGCCATTGGCAACTCTTACTTGTTCCTCACTTGACCTTAGGAACGGCAAAACTACCTCCCGACACGCGAGGACTAAATACGAGCGCGACGCTCCGGTATCAACGAGTGCCCTAATAATCTTCCCATTCAAAGCTACGCGAAAGTGAGGGCGAGGGTCCGAATCTAATGTCCATTGATTGTCTTCACAAGAATCTATGGACTCAGACCCGATATTCAGCCCACTGGGCTTAGGGGTTGCCGAAGCGATCCTTCTATTTTCAAAATTTTTTTCTATAACGGTAACGGCTTCTCTCTCGATTTTTCGTGCTAAGCCCGGACGCAAGTTTTGGACTGCAATATCCAGCTGCTCTTCTTGAGACGGGGGGAAAGCAAGTAAGTTGAATAGGCTCCGTAGGGCCACCAAGTATTCACGGATGGGCTCTTCAGGTCCCTGTGTGCGAAAGGTGATCTCCCTCTTGATGCTGGCTTCCAGATGGCGTTGACCGAACGCGTCGCGAAAGTAACGTACAAAGCCGGGGTACGTATGCCAGCTTGCCTTTTCCACCCGGTACCAGTTGAGGGCTGATCCCTTAAACGCTTCAGGTAGGGCGCGCAGGAGGTCCTCTTCCGTCAGATCCCGACTCGTGACGTATTCCCCCAGTTTGACGAGAAACTCCTCCGCGTCCTCCCCTTCCTCGCCGGAGTAACGGGGTCCGTGTGTCCTCCAATGTTCAATGGCAGTCCTCTGCCATCGGACACCGGACATCGACAGGCTGGGGTTGAATGGCCCTCCAGCGGTGGACGCGTTATCGTCCGGGCGATGCGAGGTTTGGGGTTGACCGATCCGCGTGCTGTTGTAGGGGGGTTGCAGCGGGGACATACTATATGTCAGGTCCGCTGGAAACTGGACATGGGACGTGGGCGCGTTCGGACGACGGGGGGGACCTTGTCCCACTATTACCGGTCGAGGGGGGTCCACTGGTCGCAGGTAGACATCGCCCCGATTTTGGGGGTCGATCTCCTCGGACCATTGGGGGTTTGACGTCTCTCGTACTCCGTGGTTTACGGCATCCTCCCGAAACGATTCGGGAGCCGACAATGTAGGGCGGCTACCCCTCGTTAGCGCGCTGGGCGGATTGTGGTAGATGCTGATCGGTACCTCCCGGCGAGGCACGTTTTCTGGTCGTGCGTCACGAGGGGGGGTTATTGACCCCTCATTGGACCGATCGACCTGGTAGGTGGTCGCATCTGCCACTGAGAACCGGAAACTCTTCTCCCCAAACGAGATCGGGTCCCGATAATGGGCACGCGATCGATCGGACGGAAACCCATAGTTCTGCGACTCCGCGGTTCCGAACCGGGTTGATCGCTGGGGTTCGATGGGATCTAGATGTACCGTCGGCCGGGGACCACTTAGCATGGTCCCATAAACGGGGCAACTCACCGCTTCGGACAACGTATATGGGGGGTGGTCGCCTCGTCCATCTGCTTGTCGATCCCACGCGACCGGGGTTTCCGGGAACCGATGTAAGATCGTATATCTTACGAGCCGATCCCGGACCACCTCTACCGGTCCGGATATCAACAATTCTGCTCTATCACACCGGCCGATAAGGTCGCGTAAATCGACTACCCGGTCGATTTCTGCCCGAATTGCCGAAATTTGTTCCGGACTGGCTACTCGTCGCTCCGCTGTCCGAGAGGGCGCGACGTGCGTAGCGGTTGCCGTGTATGACACGGGCGCGGTCGTGATGGGGACATATTCTGTCGTGGTGGTTGGCGTTACCACCGTTAACGTGGGTATCCCCATTATAGGGGATGTAACAGGGGTGTATTCAAAAGAATCCATTTTACTGCAATCAACCCAACCAATACGAACGCAATTAGGAAAATCACAAAAGGGTAGAGGTAAATATCAGAATCTTTCTTAATCCGCTCGTTCAGTCCTACCGGAAATACTCAATTAATGGAGGGAGAGACGCTAAAAGATCAGGTGCCCCTCAAGGACGCGATGTAACTCGAGATTCTACGTCGAGCCACCAGGGTCGTAACTTGAGTAACCTGATATCTGGCGTACAGCCAATTAATGCAAAGTCCCAAAAGAAAAAGCAACTTTCCCGGAATGGCTTCGAGCCGTATATTCACAGTATCTGACGCAAAGGCGACGCGTTATCACGCTAATACAAACAAACTTTTATCGGTACGCCAATCACAATTTACGACTTCTTCCTTCATGAAGCCCAATCTCAAACAGGGGAAATCCAAAATAAAAAAAAATATATAGGGAAATTCGTAAATACAGGAAATCACAAGCAAGGGAATTTCGAAACTAACGGGAAATTCAAAATTGAAGGAAATTCAGAAATAAAGGGAATTGCAAAAATAAAGGGAATGGTAAAAATAAAGGGACATTCAAAAATAAAAAGGAAACTAAAAAATAAAGGGGGATTCAAAAGTAAAAGGGAATTCAAAAATAAAAGGGAACTCCAAAATAAAGGAAAGTTCAAAAGTAAAAGGGAATCCAAAAATAAAAGGGAAACTCAAAAATAAAGGGTATTGCAAAAATAAAGAGGAATTCAAAATAAAAGGGAACTCCAAAATAAAGTGAAATTCAAAAGTAAAAGGGAATTCAACAAAATAAAAGGGAAACTCAAAAATAAAGGGTATTGCAAAAATAAGGGGAATTTTAAAATTAAGGAATTTTCAAAATTAAGGAAAATTTTTTTTCTTTTAAAATCAAGGGAAATGCAAAAGTAAGGAAAATTCAAAAATAATGGAATTGAATAACTAAGGGCAATTCAAACTAACGTAAATTCCAAAATACGACTTCGAATTCCGGGTATACATGAATAAGGGGAATTCAAAAATAATTAATGTTAATAAGTAAGGGCTATTCAAAACTAACGGAAATTCAAACGTACGACTTTGAATTCCGTGTATACATAAATAAGGGGAATTCAAAAATAATTAATATTAATAAGTAAGGGCTATTCAAAACTAACGGAAATTCCAAAATACGACTTTGAATTCCGGGTATACATGAATAAGGGGAATTCAAAAATAATTAATGTTAATAAGTAAGGGCTATTCAAAACTAACGGAAATTCAATCGTACGACTTTGAATTCCGTGTATACATAAATAAGGGGAATTCAAAAATAATTAATATTAATAAGTAAGGGCTATTCAAAACTAACGGAAATTCAAACGTACGACTTTGAATTCCGGGTATACATAAATAAGGGAAATTCAAAAATAATTAATGTTAATAAGTAAGGGCTATTCAAAACTAACGGAAATTCAAACGTACGACTTTGAATTCCGGGTATACATAAATAAGGGAAATTTAAAAATAATTAATATTAATAAGTAAGGGCTATTCAAAACTAACGGAAATTCAAACGTACGACTTTGAATTCCGTGTAGTGATTCTTGATTATCCGTTATTATCGATAACGAATTAACGGGGTACTTTTTCTATAACAACACGATTTTCTTCCTTTAAGGATTTCATACAAGGACGCGACTCGCGACAGGAAATTAGAAACTTTACTTCCTCTTTTAAACAGACTACACTCCAATCGCTACACTGGTACCTGTGGGGTGATGCTTAAGAAAACTAATATTTTTATTACTTATGAGCACATATGTTACATATACATATACATACATATTCGCATAGTATAATTCTAAAATACAAATTTCTTTTTTTCTAACGCCAAAAAAAAACTGCGTATTACTCTTCGTTTTCTGGTTGGGGGGCGGGGGGAAATCCTATACCTGGAAATCGCGAAACCCGTCAATTACTTTTCGATATGGCGAAAATTGTTTGTTATAAAAATACTTTCAATTAAATTTCCAAAAAAAAATTGTTTATTGAAAAATATCTAATTTTTTTATTATTTAATTATTTGCACCTTGTTACTCCGTCATCACGGAAAACAAAATTCAAAAATGATAAAATTTTAATTCTCAAAGAAAAATTTTCACGTGTGCCACAAATTCAAAATTTTCAGTTCTCATTAAAATTCGAAAATCTATTACCGGAATTTACCTGTCCGAATGAATTCACTTAATACTTCGATTTGAAAACACTCAATAAAAACAAAAACAAAAAAAAACCGCAAATTAAAATAAAGATTATTATTTTGTATATTCAAAATTTTTTTCTAAGATTATCAGATTATTCCATTCCGTATATCTAATTATAGGGATTTTCTGGGATGGGAATTTCTGTACCTCACTTACATTAACATTAATTATGCATAGTTAACTAATTAGATCCAAATATAAAATTATGATATCATATATACAATTAAATACACATCATTAACCAATTATATATAATTATCAGTATAATATCATATAATCTAAAATTAAGGGCACACATTTCAAAAACTTTTCTATTCCCATGGAATGAAACACAAATATCAAAGTTTCGTGACAGTGTTATAACATTTATTTTTAAATAGGGTTTTGGGACGGAATATAAGTTCGTTATTTTCTTTTGGACTTTAATTTTTTTCTCTAACGGTTCGGGACGGCAGGGCGGGTGTTTACCAACACCTTGATTTTACCGGGCCACAATTACCGGGTTTCGTCACAATATAATATATGTAGAATAGAAAATAATAATATATGTAATATAAATTTAAAAATATATGTGATCTGATATATGGTGCAATTATTATATGAAAACTTGTATGTGTATGAAATAATAATTAATTTCTTTCAGGTCTTCTCGTCGACATTAAAAATAAGTTCCTCCCTCTTCTATTAATTATCGGGAAAGTGAAATTATTAAAGGCAAAGATTTTCAAATTTTATTGTGTTAGGAAATTACCCCTCCCTTCGCAGTGTTAATTTGAAATGAATGTGTAAAACAGTGAATTAAATTTTATTATTTTTTTTTATTATTATTAAATTTAATTTTTTTTTATTATTGATTTAAAAATGAAATTTTTTTTTAATTTGAATTAATTTAGAATATTTTAGTTATTTTTATATATATATTTTTTTGTGATAAAATTATTATTTTTGTTTGTTTGTGTGTGTATTAAAAAAAAAAGAAAAAGAAAAAAAAATGGCAGAACAATACCGACTATTTTGGGATAATCATGTTGCCCACAATACCACTCCCACACCAGAAGTACCAACAACTACCACTAGTGATACAGTCCCAACAATAACCCCTCCTATAATAACTGCAGTACCCATGACTGCAACTTCTGTGACCACTACCTCTACTGCTTCAGAATCCCGAAAGGCCACTAAAGAGCAATACGAAGCCATATGAGAGAGCATTGAACATATGAATTTCTTAGATTTTATTAAAGAATGTAATAGGGCCGAAAATGCTTTTAGCGGTGACTTTAGGGTAATGCAAGATCGGTTAACACGATATAAGGTGTTAACTACTTACCCCGATTCCGATGTTGATTCGAATGAAGCAGTGGATGGTAGAGGTGAAGCATTACCAGTTACCCTTGGTGAAGCATTAAGTGACCTAGTTATAGGAAATATAATCCGGAACTCCTTACAAAATACGGTATCCCCTTGCACCGTTACTACTAGCGCCGCCCAGGAGCTTGGCGCTCGCGTACGGGATCCTTCCCTTATTTTCCCTTCCGATCGATCTCGCGCGTTTTATTAAGACCCAGAATTTTTTTATGGAAGATCAGTCCAGTCATCCTGAACCACCTAACCATTTAAATACCCTCTCAAGATCCTCAACTATCCCTACAATTTCCTTAGCCCCTGCCACTCCTCCCATTATTAACCCAAATATAACCTGTCCTCCTCCCTCTCGTCATACTGTCCATTTTCCCCCTGACCAAACCTATAATTTATCCCTCCACGATCCTCATGGCCACAGTACAAAGGTTGGTCCCACTCCCAGATTTTTGAAAAATATTCAGACTCCTACCAAATCATACTTCGGTTGCTCTGCATGTTCGTCGCAGACAACCGGAGTATCGAATAAAAGCGCAGTAGAGCAATGGCGAACCCAAGGTCCAAAATTTTCCGGAGAGGACGACGAAGGCGCCGAAATTTTCCTACTAAAATTGAAGGAATACGGTGTTTGTCGAGAACTCTCCGAGGAAGAACTATTGCGTGCCCTGCCCGAGGCATTCACTGGATCTGCTTTAAATTGTTATCGAGTAGAGCATGGAAGCTGGTCCACTTTTGATCAATTTGTCTCCAGTTTTAGATCGGCTTTTGGTCAGATGCATTCCGAAATAAGTATTCGACGAGATATTTCCCTACGTACCCAAGGTTTCGAAGAATCCGCCCGAGACTTTATAGTAACTTTACGCGGTCTTTTTAATCTATTATCCACCCCTCCACCCCTTGAAGAACAATTAGCTATATGCTGCCACAATTTGCGTCCAGCCTTATCGGAAAGAATTTCGCGAGAAAAAGTAAATAATTTTTCAGAATTATATCAGTTATGTAGACATTATGAAAACATAACGCAGAGGGAAAAACAATATAGGCCCCCCTCCTTCTGCCTCCCTATCCTTTTGTCCTACCTATGCCTATAACCCTAATAAAAATAGACCAAGAATTAGAATTGCTGCTACCGATCCAGTTCCTGAAAATTCCCCTTCCTTTCATACTCCAAGCCCTACCACATCATCGTCGGTCCCACAAACCCTGATTAATCCTTTAAGGCAGTATCATCCAAAACTACCTCCACCTCCTTCAAACCGGAAAGCAGTACAAAAATAAAAATCCCAACCAGAAGTTTCTTCCATTCCGCCCCTAATGAGTAAAGTAGTAAAAGCCCCCTCTCAACCCCTAACAAGTAATAGTGTAAGATGTTTTAATTGTAAGAAAATAGGCCATATTTTTAGAGAATGTCCCGATTCTCTCGGATACTTTTGTTTTATTTGCGGATATCCGGGAAAAAGGTCAGTAAATTGCCAATCGTGTGCTGGTAGGCGTACGGGAAACGCGTAGCCGGGGGGACAAAATTGTCCCTGTCTCCCTGTAAAAATTTGTTTCAGAAATCCCATAAAATCAGATTGAATAATTTAGATTGTATGCATTCCCCTTCATCAGATCCTGGTTACTACGTTTGGTTAGAATTGAACGGAACCCCCTTAAAAGCCCTTGCAGATTCTGGAGCATCCCAAACATACTTGGGTGTTAGTTGTGAGAACATACTGGCTCCATTTTTAAGACCGATTGAAGAAGAGGTAAGAGTAGCAGACGAAAGCGCTGTCCTTTTACGTGGAGTCGTGTCCCTAGAAATAAAATTAGATAATGATGTCCAATTGCTAGATGTGAGAGTAGCCCCCCTTAGTTATGCCTGCGTTTTAGGAATAGATTTTTTAGGATTGTTTGGAATTAAGATAGATTATGAGAGAGGAATATGGAAAACTAAAAACGGCCCTTTTCGTAAATTCGGTAGAAATATTAGTATGATTCCCGGCCAACGTATCTATGATTGTGCCGGTTTAATAAAACCATCGTTTTATGCAGAGAAAAGACTTAATGAACTATTAACCTGATTAATTCCCGTATCCAATTCCCCAGTCCTAACTCATACCCACCTAGCCCAGCATACTTTCAATGTAGAAAATCATCTCCCTATTCGACAAAAACCCCGCGTGTTATCCCCTTATATGTTGAGAATTGCCCGAACGGAAGTTGATAAAATGTTAAGTGAGGATGTAATTGAAAAATCCATTAGCCCGTGGATGACTAACCCTGTAATTGTCCCAAAGGCCAACGGTAAGCATAGATTTTGTATAGATTATAGAGATGTAAATAAAGTAACTTTAAAAGACGCGTATCCCATCCCTAATATGGAACGTATTTTATCAGCAATGCGTCGTGCCCGTTGTGTTTCCAAATTAGATTTAAACCAAGCATATTTCCAGGTCCTAGTAGAACCCAGTAGTCGCCCAATCACCGCCTTCGCCGTCCCAGGAAGAGGCATGTTTCAATTTAAGAGAATGCCTTTTGGATTAACAAATGCCCCTGCCACATTCCAAAGGCTAATGGATAGGCTAATTGATCCTGCTTGGGAACCCCATGTCTTTGCCTACCTAGATGACGTAATAATAGCCACAGAATAGGAAGACGAACATTTTAAGTATTTAGAAATTGTTTTGAAAACTTTAGTTGAAGCTGGATTAGATATAAACCAACAAAAAAGTGAGTTCTTCTTATTGAAGAACGCATTCTGGCACTGGGGAGCTGAACAACAACAAGCCTTCGATACCCTCCGTTATTCCCTTACCTGTACTCCTGTTTTAGCCCGCCCTAATTTCGAATTACCATTCTCAATCCAGACAGACGCTAGCGACGTTGCTGTGGGTGCCGTTCTGACCCAGGAAATAGACGGGTATGAACATCCCATTGTTTTTGCGAGTCGAGTATGGACTGCGGCGGAACGGAAGTACACAGTAACGGAGCGAGAGTGTCTCGCTGTGTTATGGGCAGTGAAAAAGTTCAGGCCCTGCATTGAGGGAACCACCTTTGATGTGATCACAGATCACAGTAGTTTACAATGGTTAAGAAATTTACGTGATCCGACGGGACGATTGGCTTTTTGGGCACTGGCCTTACAGGCGTATGATATGAAGATAATTCATAGGAAAGGATCCCTCCATGTAGTGCCGCACGCCCTTTCCCGAATGTATGATTCTTTTGATGCCGCCCTTTTTGCGATAGGAGATTCCGAAGATAATTGGTATAAAGATAAAATGAATAATATAAGAGAATTCCCATTTAAGTACCCTAATTGGAAGATAGTTGAAGATAAAATATATTATCATCGCCCTCACCCTGTTATAGAGCCCAGCGTGGAAGATCTTGATGCTTGGAAGTTAGTATTGCCCTCAGAATCCCGTCTTCGTGCCATAAGTGATGCCCATGATAACCCACAGTCTGGTAATTTAAGAGTCGACAAAACGTGTCAACGTTTGATACAAGACTTCTTTTGGCCTGGCATCTTTCATGATGTGGCCAAATATGTCGCTCGATGTCCTGAATGCCAGCACCAGAAGGTATCCCAACGCCCTCCTGTAGGTGTGATGCGAGAAAGAACTACGGAATATCCCTAGAGTACCGTAGTTGCTGATTTAATGGGTCCCTTTCCCCCCAGTAAACGTCAAAATCAGTACATAGTTGTTTTTCAGGACCTATTTACCAAGTATGTGGAGGCAAAAGCCCTTCGATCGGCCACAGGATCGGCAATATCTTATGCTTTGGACTCCTTACTGGTCAATCGTTGTGGTTGCCCAAAATATTTTGTCCCCGATAATGGAAAAGAATTTGATAATAAGTATCTGGATCATCATTTCAGCTAGGTATCTCCAAAGACCCAACACCTCCCTACCATCCCTAAGCGAATCCTGTGGAACGTGCCAATAGAATCCTAAAAACGATGATTTCCTCTATTGTTGGTATGGATCATCGTGATTGGGATTTGCACTTAAATGAATTCTGCTTTGCCATGAATACGTCAGTACTAGCCTCCACCCAAATGACCCCTGCCTTCTTAAATTTTGGTCGCAATCCCCGTCCGACCCGAAGTATCCGTAATGATGACCCAGTCACCCTTAATAGTAATGACCCCACGGCATGGAGAGATAGAATAAAAGAATTTAGAGCAAGCTGCAAAAAGACAAGCCCAATATTATAATAGAAATCGTGTAGACTCCAGTTTTAAAATAAATGATTTAGTAATGAGAAGAACTAGAGTTCTTTCGTTGGAATTCAAATTTTGCAGCTAAATTAGCACCCAAATTTACCGGCCCCTTTCGAATTGTTAAAGTATTGTCCCCTATTGTGTATGAGATTGAAGACAATAGTACTCGGAGAAATCCCGAAGTGCATATCAAGGATTTGAAATTGTATGTGACTCCTGATAAACCCGTTGATAATAATCTTCCCGGCCCAAGTAATGAACATCCGATAATGAGTAGAAATGAAGAAACCCCTAATACCTTACAAATTACCCAAGAAATACCCCCTCTAGTCAATCTTCCTCCAAAAAGAAGAGTGGGTAGACCAAAAAAAATCACCCATTACCAATCCGACGTATAACCCCATAGATCTCTCCCTAGCTGTCTCAAGACCTTGTCGTTGGTGGGGGAGCTTGTGAGCCGCCGCTCACCTCTCGATAAATCTACCGGTGGGGGCTTCCAGTCCACTATCGGGTTCCCCGAGGATTATGACCCCGGTAGGGGTCCGACCTCGGAGGTCCGAAGGTGATCCTGGGTACTATGACACGGTCTCACGTGTCCGATCCTAGGCGTCACAGGAGTGGAGGCATCCCCACAGGTCCTTCCAGGGGCTGTGACATCGGAAGGGTGTCCGAGCTTCGAGGATCACCTAGGCAACCTGGGGACTACGACACTCACAAGTGGCCGATCTCAGGTTGCGAACCCAGTGTACCCATCCGGCGCGGCTCTGACCGCCCGGCGGGCACATTCCAGCTGGGTCGGTAGGTGGGGGTTAACCCCGCATCGGGGGGTAGAGGGACGGGTCCAACTAAGAAGAGACAGCCCCAAAGTCGGAAGGTGTGTAGGACACCGTGCCGGAAACCGACAAACTGTCGGGGATCGACTTGTCATTTGGGCCATGACCCGAATGTCTTGGCACCGGGGGATATGAAGGTGTCGTAAAACGGTCCCTTGGGGCACCAGGCGCCACCCCTCGTATTAAGCCTCACCTTGGCATGCGGGGCTCTGTCGGGGGGAAGACTACATCCCTAGCTACTCGTGGGAATCAAATGAATGACGACACCACTACAAACCTAAATAAAAAACCGACAGACGGCTCGGAGACCATGGAGGTCGAAACGGACGCTTCGGCGGCCGGGACGCCCCTTGGAAACCAGGCTGAATGTCCAACCGTCGGTGCTCTCCCAGCGGCTGCGCCCTCGCAAGAGGGTGTGACGGCCCAGGAGTCGCCGACGGCCATAATAAGGAAAAGACTCTGCGGAGCCGGGAGAAAGAGGCTCCGCAAAGAAAGAGAGCGCCTAGAGGCCGCCAGTGGTGGCCCGGGTGCTAACACCAACACCGGGACGAAAGAAACTCCGAAGAGGGGGAGGCATCCACAGGAGACTCCCCCGTCGGTGCAGAAACCGTCCAAAAAAAGTAGGGGGGGAGTAGCGAACCAAGCGGCCTTAGACAGGGCCGGGGGTTCGGGTCTCACGGCCGCACAGCGGGCGAACCCCCTTACTCTCGTCGTGGTGAACGAGGATTACCCCGATGCCGAGCTGACAAGGGAGCATCTCGACACCTTCTGCCGGGTCTTCTCGAGGCGTGCTGAAGAGCTGCCAGAGGAGCAATGGCCGAAGATCGAGGCCTCCTTTTGCAAGGCTGGGGCCATCACCTTCATCCCGGCGAACCAGGCAACCAGGGACCGTCTCATGGCTGAACTTACGGCCGAGGGGGGCCCCTGGAAGGGTCCAAAGATCAGGACCGGGGGGGTTGAACTCCTCCAAAAGATGCTGAAGGCTACAGCCTGGATCCCAGACGAACCAGAGGATCCGGCGGTAATACTTCGGCGTCTGGGTGGGTACAACCCCTCGTTGAAGACGTCGTGCTGGAGGGTTATCCGTCAGCCGGCGCCTTCAGCCAAGGCTCCAGCATCTGGACAGCAAGGCGGCACAAAAATGCTGCTGGTTGTCCAGATTCCGGAAGCCCAAGCAAGGGCGCTCGCGGCCCTTGATAATCGGCCTTACTACCGGTGTACCCGGGTGACATTCAAAGTCACCGGAGGCACCGGCCAGTAAGGACCGAACATGGTAAAAGAAGAGGCGCGACGTCTCACAATGGCGTACGGGCAACTTCAGTTTACCCAGATTAACTAGCACCACAGCAAGGACGCCTCTGCTTGTTTACAGAGGAGCATGGCTGTGGTGCACACAGGCATAGCGCTAATCCAAGAACCTTGGATTGTCAGAAATGCCATTAGGGGGCTGGGAGCCTCCCATTGTTTTAGCAAAACAGGGGCGGTCACACCCAGGGCCTGTATTCTCACCAAGGGAATCAACGCAGTTCCACTGATGGACCTGAGTAATGAGGACCTAATGGTGATAACAATCAACACAAATGAGTTGGGGAAAATAGCAGTGGCCTCAGCTTACTTCCCATATGATGGGCCTGATAATCCCCCAAGGGAGGTAAGGAAACTGGTGGATCATTGCAGGCAGATAGGGCTCCCCCTACTGATAGGCTGTGACGCGAATTCACACCATCAGATATGGGCAGTACCGACATTAACGAAAGAGGACAGGCGCTGCTGGAATATCTGATCACCACCGACCTGGATATCCGCAACACCGGCAGCACCCCAACCTTTCGCAACGCTATCAGAGCAGAAGTCCTGGACCTCACACTCTGTAGCAGTAGCCTCCTCCACAGGATTAAAGATGATCCGTCACTGTCGGATCACATGACGATAGCATTTCACCTGGCGGCTGATGTAGGCGCCAATATGAAATTTATTAGAAACCCCAGAGGTACAGACTGGGAGGGTTTCAAAAGAGACCTAGGCGTAGCCCTCGAGGATGTGCCAAGGACTAGGATCAACAACTCTCTGGCACTAGAGGAAGCAGCCAAGGTGTTCAGCGCAGGCATTAAATATGCCTTCGAGCGAAACTGCCGGGAAACCCCTGTCAGGGACAGGAGGCTGACCTGGTAGAATCGCAGCCTGGAGGCTAAGAAGGTTAACACTAAAAAGCTTTTCAGGTTAGCCAGGAAGAGGAATTATCCCCAAGCTTGGGACAGCTATACTATAGCAAGAGATGACTTCAGAGATGCAGTCAGGAAAGCCAAGAAGGACAGCTGGGAATCCTTCTGCTCGGAGGTCGAGAAGGGACCTCCGGCAGCCAGGCTTGGAAAGGTTCTGGCGAAGGACCCGGCTGCAATCATGGGAATATTAAAACTGCCAGATGGCACCAGTACGACGACGGACGCGGAGACACTGGACTGCCTAATCCGAGCCCACTTCCCGGGCTTTTATAGGTCTGGGAGTGGGAAGGGGGGAGACGAAGACCTGAACCGAGCCGTTCCCGGCTCGGGAGGTGGGATGTCCAAGGCCCGCAGAGAACTTGGACGCCGAATCGCTCGGGAGATCGTCACCCCCGTGAGGATAAGGTGGGCCGTACACTCCTTTAGCCCGTATAAGTAACCGGGACCAGATGGAATCTATCCAGCTCTTCTTCAAAGAGCTGGCGATATGATCATAGGACCACTTATGAGACTAACTACAGCTAGTCTCATCCTGGGCCATGTGCCTAGTGCATGGCAGGGAGTTAAGGTGGTTTTCCTACCTAAAGCAGGGAGATGCGGTTATGAATCGCCCAAGGACTTCAGACCAATCAGTCTAACGTCATTTTTACTAAAGTTAGTAGAAAGACTCGTGGATAGGTACATGAGGGAGACGGTCCTAGCACGATGCCCACTGCACGGGAGCCAACATGCCTACAGAACGGGTCTCTCCACTGAGACGGCACTGCATCAGGCTGTCTCACTGATTGAGACCCAGCTGGAGAACAGGGGCTTCGCAGTGGGCGCTCTGCTGGACATTGAGGGGGCCTTCAATCACACCGCGCGAGGAGTGATAAGGAGAGCCCTCAAGACGCACAACACACCGGAACCAATCGTGGACTGGGTGGAACACATGCTGGCGAATCGCAGTCTGCGAGCGGAGAAAGGTGATACGAAAATCCGGGGCAATGTTGACTCCGGATGTCCACAAGGGGGGGTTCTTTCACCACTGCTATGGAATGTAGTGATGAATGAGCTCCTGGTTGGAATCACGGAGCTCGGACTACACGTCACGGGATACGCGGACGACGCTCTGATAATTGCCAGGGGGCCGTTCTTGAGTCCGCTGACAAGTTTAATGCAGCGCGCACTTACATTTGTGGAGCACTGGTGTCAGGAAACGGGGCTCTCTATAAACCCTAGGAAAATAGAGGTGCTGGTGTTCACCAGAAACTACAAATGGGACCGTGTCTGTCCGCTCACTCTGTCTGGACACAGACTAGAGTACGCGGTAACAGCCAAATACCTCGGGGTGACTCTAGATAGCAAGCTTAGCTGGAAGAAACATCTGAAAGACAGATGTGCCGGAGTCACAGCTTCCCTATGGCTAATGAGACGAACCATAGGTAGCAGCTGGGGCCTCAAGCCGGCCACTATGCTATGGATATACGAGGCTATACTGAAGCCAAGGTTAACCTATGCTTCACTGGCCTGGTGGAACAGGTCCACTATGGCTACGGCTGTCAAGGACCTAGAGAAAGTGAGAGGGCTCATACTCAGGAGTATCACGGGCGCCGCGAGGTCAACCCCCACGGCGGCGCTAGGTGTTCTCCTGGATATAGAGCCCTTTCACATAACTTTGAAAGCCGAGGCCGCAAAGGCCTGGCGCAGGATCAAAGCAAAGAGTGGGTACAGGAGCTCTGCCAAAAGAACAGGACCACTGGATGCCTACTTTCGGGGTAGCGTCTTAGACGAGATCGCAGATCACACGTCACCACGCTATCTTTTTGACAAAAAATACAAAATCAGTCTCCCGACCAGAGAAGACTGGGAAAGCAACCATGCGGCACTGCTCAACGGCAACAACTGGTTCACAGATGGGTCAGTTGGGGCGCGGGGGAGTGGGGCAGGGGTATACAGAGGAAAAGGTGGAAAAGGGTCCATATATCCCTTGGGAGCCTACACCACTGTTTTGCAAGCAGAATTAATGGCTATCATTCAGTGTTCATACAGAGCGCTGAATGAGGATAACGGTAATAATACCACCATTTTTTCTGATAGCAGGGGAGCCTTACAGGCCCTCAACAACTTTACCACAAGGTCAAGACTAGTCTGGGACTGCTACCAGTCCCTGAATAGACTAGCTGCGAAAACCCGCGTCACGCTGCGCTGGATCCCAAGCCACTGTGGATTCAAGGGCAACATGATGGCGGATAAGCTAGCCAAACTGGCAGCAACAAAGAATTTTATTGGCCCCGCACCCGTGGTGGGCGTGTGCAAAAACCTTGCTCGGGAAGCATTCCGGACGAAGGTTGAGCTCGAACACCAGGGGTTATGGGGTTCCACACCGGGATGCAGGCAAGCCAAACTCTTTGTTGGGAACAGCTGGCCCTGTAGATGGAAACCGGTACTCCTGAATGCCAAAAGATCGGTGGCCAAAGATCTGGTGGCAATGATCACTGGGCACGGGGATCTCCGGGGACATCTCCACAAAATAGGACTGTCAGACTCGACGGCCTGCAGATAATGTGGAGAGGCGGTAGAAACCGCCGAACACATTCTTTGCAAATGCCATGCCACCACTAGATATAGAGTGGAGGGGATGGGCAAACCTGCACTGACAAGGCAGGATATCACCTCCATGGAGGCTGCGACCATGGCCGCGGTCTGGATGGCTATGCGCCGTGCCATATAGAAGGAGGTCATAGGAGGAGTGCAAAGGGACTACCCAAGCACTCAGGTTTTTGGTCTGTGTGACCTAACCAACTCGAACTTTAAATTATTATTAACCCCATAGATCAACCCGTAAATGAACCCGGTAAATATAACCTCCGTTCAAGAACCAATCAATAGAATAAAAATAGTATTAGAGTAGAAGTTGGACGGAAATAGAGAACAATGAATAGATAATTTATGAGTAAATTATATTGTTTTAGGAAAAATGCCATTGAGATGAGCGCATTTCAGGCCCAGGAGCCAAAATACCGAGCGGCCAGAGTATGTTGCACCAAAATGGAGTCCGGTTCCGCAGGCTCCGCATCTGGAACGGATTGCCATCCGCTCCTACTTCGTTTCGAAGAACCACCCAGCTCCTACTCCTGACCCCACTTCCCCATTTGATTTTCCCCAAAAATACCCTTCATCCAAATCCCTTCCAGCCTCCTTCAATCCTATTCCTCTTCCCCCTAGACCTTTCTCCTTCTTTGCCGGCCCTCCTAAACCTGCACCTCTTTCTAGACCTTCATCTCCGATAACACCCTCACCCATTTCTACATCTCCAACTCCTCTTAAACCTTCACCCCTTCATACTCCTACTACACCTTTATCTCCTCTCATTTCCTCACCCCTTCCACAATCTTCACCTCCTCCTAAACACCCTTCCCTGCCATATACCCCCATTCAATCTCCATTCCATCTCCTAAATCCCGAAACTATCGCCGAATGGTGCCGGCTATGGCCAGTCTGGCCATAAGCGAGCGCAGGGGAACGGGCCCCAGGACGGATCAGAAGGTGGTCATCGACCGGGGTTCGACAATTCACGCCCGGCGTATACGGCAGTAGTTTCACCAATCCCAGCCCTAATGCCCCTAAAAATTCCCCGTCGTTTATCCTTGCCCTCTTTACCTTCACCTTCCATAAGCCCGAATACCTTTCCTCCGGGATTTAAATGCAAAAGGTGTCGTCAGGAAGGACATTCAGCAAAAACCTGCCTGAAACCCCGTTTCCCTACTATCCAATAATCCCTTCTTTATTTCGCCTGTTTCTTTCGGCATCCCTTCCTTATCTCGCCTGTTCCTTTCGGCATCCCATCGTTATTATCACCTGTTCCTTTCGGCATCCCCTTGTTATTAACTCGCCTGTTCCTTTCGGCATCCCCTTGTCATTAAATTGCCTGTTCCTTTCGGCAATACCCTTTATTATTTCGCCTGTTCCTTTCGGCAAAAGCCTTTATTAACTTGCCTGTTCCTTTCGGCAATACCCTTTATTATTTCGCCTGTTCCTTTCGGGATCCCCTTGTTATTAAATTTCCTGTTCCTTTCGGCAATACCCTTTATTATTTTGCCTGTTCCTTTCGGCAATACCCTTTATTATTAAATTGCCTGTTCCTTTTGGCAGTACCTTTTTAGATTTTTTTTTATTTTTTGTTAATAATATGCTTCTTAACTTTGGTAAACATTGCAATTATTTGTGTATTATTTTGTTTGTTCAGTATAAAATTTGAAAATATGCCCCCTTATTTGTTGTTTGTGATATTATTAATAGAATATTTAGAGATCCAATGTTAACGAGAAAAGTAATTACTGGAAATATTTTGTTATTGTTTGTTGTACATATATCTGCATCATATCACATTTATCTGATAATAAGAATAATTTTTGTTGGCAATCTGCGATTATTAAGTTCCTTCTTTCCACTTAGCCCGGACAGCTGTATCGTGAAATCGTAAAGCGGAAATTGATGTAAGTTTAGATTTTAAGTTTGTTTATATTGTATGACGATTCGAAAATTTTATGTAGTATTCAAAATCTACTTTCGTCAGGCCCGGGAGAATTTATAACACAAAGTAGACGGTCTGTCAAAGTAGACACTGATCACGTTTTTAGCCTCAGCTTTGTAAAATTTGAAATGGCGAATCCAAGATGGCGGATCAAAATGTAAAAAATTACTTGATCGAACTGAAATTTGTTACTCAGGGGTTTTCGGCGTCGCTGATTATGAATCTGACCAAAAATTTAAAAAATTCTAATTTTTAAACATTTTATTCACCATATTGGTCTTCTCACAAACAGAAAAATAGTTAATTTTTATAATAATCGAAAATTATTTGCATTTACTTATTTCAGATGTCAAAGATAGATGAAGACGAAGAAAAGCGTAAGGTGTGAACAAAATCTGAAGAAAAATAGAAAGAGTGAGAAGGCACAGAACGAAGGAATAAAATGTGCTCCAGTTCAGCGAGCGAAATTTAAAGAAGCGACAAGATTAAGATATGTGAGAAAGAAAGAAGCGGGGGAGATTAAGTTAATATCGGAAATGTCGTCTTCGGAGAAAATAAAGATTCATCAGAAATGGTGAAAGTATTCTGCTGCATATTATGCGAAACAAACTGCCAAGAAGTTTCCAAATTCACCATAGCTGAGGCGAAGAAACGATAAATTAAACAACGAAGACAAATAAATAAGGTGTAACACAAAGTAGACGGTCTGTCTACTTGCGTTCCCAACTAAATACTTACCTTAAGAAAGAAGAACGAAGATTGGTGCATCGTCCCGTCAGAATCCACTTAACTATCTCCAGGAACCTTTCCCCAATGGTGGTGTTCGTCCTGTCAACTCGTTTGGTGTCATCGTCCCATCTCGACCAGCTGTCCATGAAGTCGATATACCTGTAAACATAGAAATTATTAATTATTATTGTTTAAATAAATAATCTGTCAGTGTCGTGAAGTAATAAAGTCATCGTCCAAGGAAGAGGGATATATAGAAGAAAAGTAAACACCATACTTACATTTTTAATCAGCTGTTGTGATGGTCTGCTTCCTCGTGCCGGAACCGCTGCTGGCTGACGTCCTTATCCTGAAACACAAATTTACCAATCCTTACACAAAGAAATAGTTCTTAATAATTAATGTTAAACCTTACCGTAACTGCTCCTTTTTTAATCCCTCCAAAACTCCTTTTCCCGTTGCCGTCGAGAGGCTGACTCCGACTGCATATTCCCTGTACCGGATCCTTTAGCACTCGATCCCGGAGTGAACAACACAGAAAACCCACACAAACTTTAACTTAATCACTCCCAAAACACAGGAAAATCCCGAAAACCGAGACGACCTGTCACTTTGGTCGTCGTTCACCGTGGACTGGCTATCGAGCAGTTTTACGCGCAACTCGTCGGCCATCTTGATCAAACTCAGTCCCTATTGGTCAATTCAGTTGTACAGCGTCTCTGTCTACCTTCCATATTAGCGTAGTCGACGTTCGTCGCACTCATGCATGGAATAGACTATTGCTGTCGCGCTCATCGAGTCGACGTTCATCGCACTCATGGCCCAATATAAAATATTAATTCGTCATCAATATTGTTTGAGCTTATCGCACTCGTTACATGTATCATTACCCCTTCCAGTGCCGAGTAAATGTTCGTCGCACTCGTGCAGAAAATTCATTCAGTGTCGCCCACCCCTCTTCGAAAATTTAGACTTGCCTACTATTCCCAGCATTGCCAAAATTATGTTCCCCAGCTTTGTCCTTACGTTGTCATAAATTCGTCCTTATTCATAATTATTTTTCCTTTTTGTTTGTTCCCTGAAAGTTAATACCCAGGACTGACGCATAATGCACCTGCGATTTGGGCTCACTTAAAGCCTATTTTGAATGACCTACCGTCGTCTATTGAGAACCTTCACTTTTTGAGCGATGGACGGGTCACCCAGTATAGAAATAAGCATATGCTTTTTGTACTGGCTTGCAAAATGTAAGAACTGTGTCCAAAAATTAGAAATTGAACATGGAACTACCACGAAGCAGGTCACGGAAAAGGAGCACCAGATGGTATAGGTGTAGTATGTATATGAACTGCTGACAGTGTTATTGCCGCTGGTGCAAATATAACAAGTATAGAAGAATTAAGCCGAACCATCCAAGAGAGATGTCCAAATATTTCAACACATATCATTACTGTAAATTTAAAAAAATTTGTTATTAATATAGAATTAAACAAAAAGTATTTGTTAGATTGACTGGCCGTTACAGTCACGTGAATGACAGTATTTGAGTAGTGCAATAAGCTAATAATAGTTGGTGAAGTCACCAGAAAAGTATGGGGCCAAAAATGCTTTCAAATTATTCCAACTTTTGGAGAACGGCCCACATATATTTTGTTGGTTTTCTTTTCTAAGTAACCGACTTGCCCGGTTACGCCTCAGTCAAGCTGGTACCCCTCCGGAGTACTCAGCGTCTGGGGGCGGGGAGTGTAATAAGAGCACCGGGTGCCGGACACTCTTGTTACGGCGAACCGCCTTCATCGGTTAAAACCGAATAAGTTTAATTTAAATATAGATTTAGATGTTAAAATGTTGATTGTTTATTTCAGGAGAGAAAGAGAGAGAGAGAGAGAGAGAGAGAGAAAGAGAAAGAGAGAAATATCGCGTTCGTGGGCGTATTGAACGGGCGCGAAGGGTCGCGGCGAGTACGGGTACTTATCCCCACTGAATTAGATTCGCTTGGTCGTTGATCGAGGTACAATTTTTTAACGCGCGTGCGACGTTTTATAAAAAAGTTTTATTTTGTCGGGTAATTGCGACGATCCATTGAGGATTTTTGTGTCCGGTATTTTAGTATCCAGAAATTGGGTGGACATTCCGGAAGCGACTCTGAAGAGGACCTGCATAGATTCGGAAAAGTATAAGTACCGGCTTGGCCGTAATTTGGGCAAGTGTCCCATCGTCCTCTCTCTCTTTCCCTCTCACTCGCTGAAACCATCATATTAATTTTGTACCGGCAAAAGGCCGGCAGAGATTTATGTATTTTTGTTTGCGTGAATAAATTTGTTATTTTTTTCTATTCGTAACAATTCCGGCTACCTTTCTGGTAACGATCCGTCCCATTCGCTCCGACAGTGAGTTAGCCGGTGAACGGTATTGTGCGCCGTGGGTTTCCGTCAACTGACGGTTGGAACAAATTCAACCGCCCGGTGGTTCAATACCGGTAAAATCCCGGATCGCATGAAATTCGTTACATAACGCCCATATAAAAATTAAAATTTTTCGTGGGTCTATAAAAATTGAAGACTACGAAAAGTTTTAAGGCACCGGAATTGAAAATTACCCGAAACGGATTTGATCAGCATAGACGTATATTTGACGGCTCCGCATAATCAATTGTTTTAACTTTTAATCATTAGAAGCCAGTGGACAATTTCGGGTGTGAATGTAGTGCGTTTTCTCGTGATCTTAATAAGGTGCATAAATTGTCTTAGAAAGTATCTCCTTTCTGATTTAATTCAAATAATTTACATTTGCAAATACAATCTTGGTAAATTCCCTAAGAAGGCGAGGTTTCTTGTGTGTTCCCAATCGCGCATGCGTTAAAGGTCGGAACGTGAGGTATATTATTGTTTTCATTCTGTGCGCAAGTGTCTTTTTTCTACTTGGCGAAAATTAATTACTACGTCTGTCGGCTATATACTATCACACCGAATTCAAGCGAATTTCACCGAGGAGCACCGATCGAACCCCCCAAGACATTCGGATTGTACTTCTAAAGCGTCTACTCAAGAAGGAACAGTCGATAACAGTTCGTCAGCTTGTTTGCATCAGATGACCGTAATTGTATGCTCAAATTACGAGTTCTAAATCTCTCATACACTATAGTTTGTTTTCTCGAATTGTAAGCATATAATACACGAACCGTTTCTATTGGCATTCTTACCTATATCTGTTGTTAACTCGAAAAAAATCTAGCCTTTATTTTAAACGAATTGGACCATTCACGTCCTAGTTCTGTAAAGTAATATTCGAAAAACCACCGAAATTTACCATGTCTGGCACGGAAACAACATTTTTTTGTCATGGTCCATGTACCCGACCTTGCAAGACAGTGAAAAATCCTAAATTGTGTGAAGCATGCCAGCTTTCTTTTCACCCAAAATGCATTTTATTTAGTAAAGTTGTATGGCAAGATAGTTTCTGTTTGCGCGGGCTGCCAAGTTAAATTTACCAACGCAATCCCAGAAACTACCGTACCTGAAGCTACTAAAGAAAGTAATTTACTGCTATTTCCTACAGTAATTGATGAAACCATAATAGACAATAATGTCAGTTTATCATCATCTCACAACATGCAGTCGGCTGCGTCACCAGCTGCAGGTCAATCGTTCTTTCTTAACTTACCTAATCAATCTCGACACCGTTGCAACCCAGTGTACCTTCAACAAGCAGCTCTACTATTTCACTAGAATTGATTTTACAGAAACTCGATAAGCTTGATGTAATCGAAAAGAAGTTAGAAAAACTGGATGAATTACCCAACCTAATCATTAGACTGAACGATCACGAGGCTAAGATTGACTCTCTGCAGAAAAATCAGACTCATCTTGAACTCTCAGTCCATGAGCTAAAAACTGAGAACGCCAATTTAAAAACGCAAGTATGTAAATTAAAAGCCGCCCAAAAAACTGGTCAAGAAGAAGTTTGTGCAGTGCCAATTCCGTCGGAACTTATATTTTATAATATACCAAAGAACATCGAGCTCAGCAATAAGGACATCGTGGGAAAGATACTTGACAAGTTAAACATATCGGAAGTACGGTATAATGTACTACAGATTAGGTATGTTCAACGTAATTTGGGATGGCAATCAGTTGCAGCCCTAGGTATACGGCCACAGGCGACAAAATCCATCATTGCGGAAGTCAGCGGTGATATGGCTAAAAACCTTATTTTGCGTAAGCGTCGTGAATATGGGAATCTACGGGCCTCCTCACTCTTTGATACTCAATCGTCGTTGCCTATTGTTATTCGTGAAATGCTCTCGCCTCATATTTTCTCGCTTTTTAAGTCAGTGAAATTGTTTGCTCGCGATAATAATTTGCCTACTCCTTGGACTGAAAATGGCATAATTTATATGATTAAATCTAAGGGAACAAACAAGCTTAAAATTGCTTCCGAAGAGGCTTTTGCAGAACTTAAACGCGACTTAATCCAATACACATCCATCATTCCCTCCATTCCTGACAATTTGCTTTAATTATCAAACCTTATGGCAACACCAATGCATTCACCACCCTGTAATGCTAGTAACCTCTCCTCTCATACTCTACATTACAATTCTGTTTTTCCAAAAATTGGTCACATCAAAGCCAATCGCCTACTAACACATCTAGATCTAATCGCAACTTATACCCATTTCAATAGATATCAAATTATTGCTGTTACCGAAACATTTTTAACTCCTACCATTCCCGACTCACTTGTGCATATAAACAATTATGATATTTTCAGAAATGATAGGCTTGGAAAAACATGGGGTGGCGTCGCTCTTTATGTACACTCGAATTATCGTACAAAAATACTTGCAACTTTACCCGGTGAATTTGTTAATGCTCCCGAATTTATTATTTGCGAAGTGTCTACACCACATGATAAACTCTTATTAGCCGCTATTTATCGGCGTCCTAAAGCTGCTCTTCCATCAATTTTCTTCCAAACCATATCCACTTATTTGCCGATTTACAATAATGCCCTTATTACTAGAGATTTTAACTGTGATATGAACAATAAAAATATTGAATCAGAATTTATTAACCAGATGCTTGTACTCTACTCTCTGTACTTAGTTCCGTCCAAATCCACTCACCATACCAATTCCTCTGATACTTGGTTTGATTTATTCATTACTAAATCGATGTTCAATGTTTTCATGCTGGCCATGATTTTATAGAATTGAATTTTCTTTTTCCAAAACCCAATATCTTCCATAGACCTAAAATCACTCGCGACATGCGTAACTTCAATCTAGACAGATTTAATTTATTATTGAATTCCAATTTGGCACAGATTGACTGGTTAAGACCAGCCGTGATGAATTTCGCAATCAGTAGTCTTTCGTCTTCGATCACGACGGCTCTCAACTTAACCGCACCGTATCGCAAGGTTATAATTTCTAATAAAAGAAAATCATGGTTCGATGTAAATTTTCGCAATCTTATGAAACAACGAGACAAATTGTATAAATCTTGAGTCTTATGTGAGCAGAAAATTTGAACTTGCAAAAAGTCTCAAAGACCTATGGAACCATTTGAAGAGTCTCGGAATTGTTTCTGACAAAAGCAAATCCCCGCTTAAATATTTTTCGGCAGATACACTAAACATATTCTATGCAAACGTTTCCCGAACTCATTCTCCTATTTCGTCCTCTCAATTCGACTCTCTTGTTATACCTTCCCGCTCTATAAATCTTGACCGTCCACTTTTCGTATTCGAACCACTTATCCCTTCGCACATAGAGCGCGTGGTTAAGTCCTCAAACTCCAAATCCACTGGTGTTGATAGAATCAGCTCTACACATTTTTCCTTATGTGGTCGTATGATTAACACGCAACGATGTCAAATTTTCAATTCCTCATTGAAAACCTCACAGTTTCCAGCTGCCTGGAAAAAAGCGCTTATTACCCCTCTCAGCAAAATAAAAGTCCCTTTATCTCCTGCTGATACTCGTCCTATTGCCAACCTGTGTGAGGCTTCCAAGTATCTCGAGCGATGTGTTTACGACCAGCTTTCTGCCTATCTCCAAAAGCATAATATACTTGATAAATATCAATCGGGGTTTCGTGTTAACTGGCCGTATGGTAACAATTCTTGTTGTTTTTGACTTTACTAAAGCGTTCGACACGGTACCTCATTGCATCTTGTTAAGAAAATTACGTGACATTGGATGTTCCATAGAAGTTCTTCGGTGGTTTCATAGTTACCTTACCGGCAGGTCGCAAGCAATATTAAAAGAAGATGGTTGTCTCTCGGAATGGGCTACTACCACCTGCGGGGTCCCACAAGGATCTGTACTTAGACCTTTGCTCTTCTCTATTTTCATCAATGACCTGAGCAATGTTCTAAAATATTGCAAGCATATGCTTTTCGCCGACGACGCACAAATATATTTACAATGCCCCGTTTCTGAACTTACTTGTAGTCTCGCGCTTACCGAACTTGACTCTCAATCCTTGTTTAACTGGGCTAAATGCAATGGTCTCTCCGTTAATGTAAGCAAAACTAAGGCTATGAGTCTTGGCAGTTCTTTCTTTATCAATTCATTCGATCATAGTATACTCAAGAATGCTGTTCTAATTAATAATGAACCAATTCCTTTCGTACATTCGTTAAAAAACATGGGGGCATGGATTACTCCAACCTTAAATTGGAAACTCCACATTACTAAAATAATCGCCGAAATCAACTCAGTGCTTTATTCGATCAAATTCCACCGCAAGTGTCTATCAACTAAACTTGGAAAGCAATTGGTCCAATCCCTGATTTTTCCCCATACAGATTATGCTTGTTTAGTGTACTATGACCTCACAGACGAACAGAACATTATGCTTCAGAGAGCCATTAATTGCTGTATCCGTTTCATCTTTAACCTGCATAGAGATGTGCGGATTTCACCGTACCGTGTTAACTTGAACTGGCTCACGGTTAGAAGCAGGCGCGAGTACTTCTTTGGTATCCTTATCGCAAAAATTTGCATGGCCATGGTCCACAGTACCTGTTTGAAAAACTGGCGTTGACGGCCAATCAGCCCGAATTACTTCGGTCTGCACGTCGTGCAAATGCAAACACACTATCCATTCCTTCCTTCCGTACCACTACATTCAATAACTCCTTCTCTGTATCGGCCCCATATTTCTGGAACTCCTTATCTTACTCTATCACCTCTTCCTCGACCATTTCCAAAATAAAACACGAACTCCGCGCTTTATTAATTAATAATGATGATATTGCAACTAGTCTCGTAGGAGCACGACTGTAAATAACGGAATGCTTTCTTCTGTATACCCGAACAATTTAATTATCGTAGTTTACTTTAATTTTAATTTAGTTTAAGTTACTTATAATTATCTACCTGTAATACATACATGTATATCTGCCCTTTGGGTCCGCCCCAGGGTTTCTTTAAATAAATAAATAAATAACGGATCAATCCGAAAATATGTAATTGGCAAATTAAATATTATCGATATTGCTTACGTTGGCAAAGTTCGATGAACTTCGATAAACTTACACAAAGTGTTTATTAGATTAAAATAAAATTCCGTAGAAAATTTAATAACCGAATTCATTTTTTATGGAAGTTACTACCATTGTCGTGTAAAACTAGAATCCGTTATATGAAAAATTCACAATTTCGAATAATAGTTAAAAAGTCAGATTATCGGAAATAAAATTGCGGAAATGAAAATTCGGGAATATGAATTCTTTATGTCGAGCAGTAAACAATCTGTTATTATATTGTTTAAAATTAAAATATAATATTCGGAATTTCAAAACCCGAAAACGAATATCGGAATCTAATTAATTAACATTAAAAGTTATTAATTAGTTAGAAATTAAAAATTATTAATTTAACAATTCCGATATTCGATTAAAAAATTCAAACCCGAATAGCGACAAATATTAAGTATTCTACATATAATAGAAAGCGCGCGTAGAAGCGAATGTTGTTTACGTTTGCGGCACGTAAACAGATTTCGAGTTAGGACAATTCGCCAAATAATAAAATATAAAATAGTTATTTTGTGAATTCCAAATATTAGTATATGCGTTGAATAATATTATAAAATAATCGGGAAATAATGAAACCCGATAGTTCTGATTAGGAAAATTAAAATTAAGAATTTGTTTTTTTTTGATATTATAATATTATGTTAATAATAATTATGAAAAAGAAAATAATAATGCGAAATTATAATTAAAGATTTGTTTCTTTTTAGTTCTTTTAAATAAATGTCGAACATTTTTTTTTGTTTCTCTTTCTTTTGTTTTCATATAATTTTTGTATCGGTATCTCGTTCTGGATAATACCGGTCAATCGATTAGGGCTGGTTTAATTCAACCAGCTTAAATAGTGCTTTAAATGGCAATTTGTTTGTATGCGTGAAATACTGTGCTGTATCGCGCTGTGGATGAAGTCAATATGAATGATATCTTTATAAATTTCTTGCTCATATCCGGTAACTATACATACTTCTGAGCATAATTATATCAATAGATTGATGCCGACAGTTAATATCGGCTCTCCTTACATATTAAACAAAATCTCATCTCTATAGAGGGTGCGAAATAAGGCCTCCAGTTAGTGGGCAATCCTGGCGGAGGAAATAGTTACTAGTGTCCTCTCAAACATATAAAGAATAAGGCATTTTTGTACTTGCAACGTTTGATTTAAGACCGCTTTCCGCCCGCGCCAATTGACTTCATCCATGCCATTGAAAGCACTATTGTATTTACTTGGTTGTATTACATTTTTTACCGTAAAATAGGAGCTATGATCATTACTTTAAGCTACTACTGAAAGTGTTACCTCATATCTGTCGAAAGATATACTAACTCAACGTGTGTCGTGAAACCACGAGCTAATAAAAAAATTTCATTATCGGATTCGGATTTAGCGACCCCAAATTAACAAAGATTAGCTCATTTCATCTCCGAAACACAAAATTACTTCAAATTTGTTGACCAGTGTTACCTGTCTCATCATCGCCTACAACAGAAGAGAGCTATTATTTATAATTTAATAAATAGAGCTATTTTAACTGCAAATCTAAAAGTATATATAAGTATCCAATGATGTCGTCTTGTAATGGTTAAATTAATCCATGAACTTTTTATATAGAAAATATATGTTTTCTTGTCAGTCCACTCCATACAATAAAAAACAAATTTCTTTCCTTCTCTTCTTAGTAGCCGCGTAATTCGAAAAGGTTGTAAGGGCGCTAAGGGCCTTTGAGGCGTTTAAGTCGTCGAGACCGGATGGCATATACCCGGCCCTCCTTGAGGAAGGCCTAGGGGCTATCCTGAGACCATTGACTGGACTTCTTCGGGGGTGCATTGCGCTTGGATACACACCTAAAGAATGGAAGAAATCACGAGTTTCGTTTATACCGCAAGTTGGAAACAGGAACTACGTGGAGGCAAAGGGCTACAGACCGATCAGCCTAACATCTCTCCTATTAAAATTATTGGAAAGATTGGTTGAGAGGTATCTGATAGAATGTCCTTTGGTACGCTCACCTTTTCATGGTGAACAGTACACCTACCAGGCTGGCAAATCTGCTTTTAACCGCACCACCGTGGAAGTGATACGGAAAGGATCGGAAGAACATGGGGTGCCCAAGGAACTCATAAGTTGGATTGTGAGCACCTTTAGAAATAGGTATATTTATACGGAATGTCAGGGTGCCCTAGTGGAGGGGATGATCTCTGAGGGTTGCCCTCAAGGTGGAGTGTTGTCCTCACTTCTTTGGAACCTGGTAGCT
Source organism: Trichopria drosophilae (assembly GCA_030407085.1). Classification (NCBI taxonomy): domain Eukaryota; kingdom Metazoa; phylum Arthropoda; class Insecta; order Hymenoptera; family Diapriidae; genus Trichopria; species Trichopria drosophilae. The sequence continues at coordinate 133,625,953 of CM059582.1, forward strand.
GACAGCTTGATCAGGAAACTAAACGATAGTGGAATCTATGCTATAGGATATGCGGACGATATCGCTATCATGGCTAGAGGAAACTTAAAGGAAGTCTTGCAGGAGCTAATTCAAGAAGCCCTAAGGGTTGTAGAAAGATGGTGCATTAAGAAAGCACTCTGGATACAACCGGAGAAGATAGCCGTTATCACCTTCTCGAGAAGATACAAGATGAAAAAACTCAGAGAAATGGTGATAGGGGGGAAACAGATTCCATATACAGGAGAAACCAAGTATCTTGGAGTAATCCTGGACAGGAAGTTGAACTGGAATGGACATCTGGAACAGAAATGTCAAAAAGCAATCGCAACGAAATAAGGCCTCGAGTTAGTGGACAATCCTGGCGGAGGAAATAGTTACTAGTGTCCTCTCAAACATATAAAGAATAAGGCATTTTTGTACTTGCAACGTTTGATTTAAGACCGCTTTCCGCCCGCGCCAATTGACTTCATCCACAGCGCGATAGAGCGCAGTAGATACAGACAGTAACAGTGAGGCGAGCATTTCACGCACACAAACAAATTGCCATTGAAAGCACTATTGTGTTTACTTGGTTGTATTACATTTTTTACCGTAAAATAGGAGCTATGAGCATTATTTTAAGCTACTACTGAAAGTGTTACCTCATATCTATCAAAAGATATACTAACTCAACGTGTTTCGTGAAACCACGAGCTAATAAAAAAATTTCATTATCGGATTCGGATTTAGCGACCCCAAATTAACAAAGATTAGCTCATTTCATCTCCAAAACACAAAATTGCTTCAAATTTGTTGACCAGTGTTACCTGTCTCATCATCGCCTACAACAGAAGAGAGCTATTATTTATAATTTAATAAATAGAGCTATTTTAACTGCAAATCTAAAAGTATATATAAGTATCCAATGATGTCGTCTTGTAACGGTTAAATTAATCCATGAACTTGTATACATGTAACTCTAGTATATATTAGTAGGTAGTTAATGTTAGTATAGATAGAGAGAGAGAGTCTAGGGAGGAATAGCAAAAGAGAGAGAGTAGGTAGGGGAAGAAAGAAGAAGTGTACTTGCGAAAACGAACGCGGAACCATTCCTTCCTCCTCGGTCGGGCTAAAAGAATGAGTTTGTATCATATATATTTTGGCACCTCTAGTTTTACGTTATCGAGATAGCCAATGCGTGATCAAGTGCGGATTATGTCGCAACCGTGTACCATTTTTAAACCATCGAAATTCGTCGCTGTTCACGAAAATACTAACAGAGAGTGTCACTCCTGTTTTATTAAGTATCGGTGCACCGTATATTTCGTGAATATTTATGGAGAGTCCTTACGCGAGTGTTTTTTCACGTTGTGAAACCTCCAAATAAAATGATTTCGATCATCATTCACAGCATTCGTCCAGACGCACAAAGTGGCGACACAAAATGGATGCTTTCAACCGAGCCGAGAACATCTCTGGTAATTAGTACCTTTATCCACGAAATGGGGTCCATCACCCTAATTTAATCGAAGATACATCATCCACCGAGGGATCATCCAGTTTTTTTGCATCATTTTGAGATTTAACTGAATCGCCCTCTCTCTCTCTCTCTCTCTCTTTTAATTACTCATTTTTATAATTCGACATCTATTTTGTAAAAAAATTAATTGTGTGCATCATATAGATTATATTTTCTCAAGATAATGAAATAAAAGGAGAAATTATTTTTTACGTTAAAGTATCAATTGTGTGATGTCCGAATAAAATATATAAGTGTAAATAATTAATGTTACAATCTTCAGGGACTAAAATTTATTTTGAAAAAAATTATACAATAAATGTTTTCAGAAAATAAACCTACATATAAAAAATTACAAAAAAAAAACGAGGGAGGAAAATTATACCTAATTTGAAATTATAAGATAATAAAGAACATCGAAAACTCTTTCACTGACACAAAAACCATGTACCACAAAAAAAAGATTATAACAAGCAAAGAAGTGTGCGCGCGTGCATGCGGGCGCGAGCGCGCCTGCAGACTCACTACCGTCTGTATATTATATGTATTTTGAGCAAATTTCAAATTAATTGGGCATTTCCTCTTAATGTTAGATCCGTTTTTTAAGTGTTTGGAGGGATTCTGAAATTTCTTGGACCTTTCAAAATGTTGCCCCCTTGTGGCTATATACTTACTACCTTCAACTGCGTATTGTACGTATTTAGAGTAAATTTAAAGCTAATTGGACATTTCCTGTAAGTTTTAAACCGTTTTTTTTAGTTTTTGAAGCGATTTTGAATGTTCTTTGACCTTTGAAAATGTTGCCTCCTTGTGGCTACATACATACTACCTTCGACTGCGTATTATACGTATTCAGAGTAAATTTAAAGCTAATTGGACATATCCTCTAACAGTTAGAGCCGTTTTTTGAGTTTTTGGAGGGATTTTGAATTTTGTTCGACCATTTGAAATGTTGCTCCCTTGTGACTACAGACGAACTACCATCATCTGCGTGTTGTACGTGCTCAGAGTAAATTTAAAGCTAGTTGGGCATTTACTGTAACTTTTAGAATCGTTTTTCTTTTAGTTTTTGGAGGGGTTTTGATTTTTTTTATCTTTCCAATTGTTGCTCCCTTATGGCTACCACCTTGATCTGCATATTATACGTATTGGACAAAAATTTTGGACCGTTTTTGGTCAAATTAAGAAGAAAAAAAATTGTCTTATCTTTAGATAAAAGTACTCATTTTTGTGAACAAAATGCGCGTAGTCCCATATAAATGCGATAATTAGAAAAATAGATATCGTAATTTAAAGAAATTCAGTGAATATGACCTCACGGCCGCCATTTTGAAAATTTTGGACAAATATTTTACCACGTTATTTTCCACGCCTATACCTATCAAATATTTCATTTTCGTTGAATTCCGCGACATCGACCACAAATTTGATATTGTTGACATGGAATGACTCATATAAGATATCATCGCTTTAAAGGAAGAAGGAGGCATTTCCGAATGTGATATTAAAAATTAGGCATCGCGGGATTAGGATTCAAAAAAGAGGCATATCGGATTTCGATTAAAAAAATGAAGTTATTCATCTGACGTATTTCTGCTCTATAATTTAAGTTGGCAATATTTAAAAGGGATTATTAATTCTTGCATTAAAGCAACGATATGTCTTTCATTATTTATGTGCTGCCAACTAAATTTATAGAGCAAAAACATGCCACAAGAATTAGTCCAATTTTTTATACGAAAATCCGAGATGCCTCCTTTTTGAAATCTCATACCGAAATGCCTCCTTCTTGCATTGAGGCGATGATATTATGTCACAAGGTCGAAATTAGATTTTCACTGAATATGAGGGTTGCCAGCACAATTCAAGATCGAGTTCTTCCGTCAAATGGAAAGCATGCGATGCGAAACTAGTGGTGTAATCAATTAAGTGAAATAGTACTTTTAATTATAAGAATGTTTCCACACTATATATATAGGAAAAGGCACAATGCATTGGGCGTGCATGAAATAAGTCTCTGGTCGCGGTAAATTGTAGCTGTCGCCGCGCGCATATATATGTATGTACATTCGGTTATTAGGTCTGATAAGAACTCTAGATAACCTCTAGATATAGTGAAGGGGTCATTTTTTGATCCGAAATGCGATTAATTTCATTCAGTATTTTTTTAGAATATTTGTGTGTTTTGAGTACTGTATTGTATTATAAAAATGTAGTGCGTACCCGAGCATAATTTGAGGATTAGATTACGTAAGTAGATATAAGTTGCGTCCCAATAAAGTCCATTTTCCTGCTTTTTTGTTACTTCGGTCATTTTTTAACGAAATTTCACCTCGCTTCGCTCGCGCAGCAAACCTTCCACTCGGGGATCACGCTCTTTCCTCCCTTAAAGCACAATATACTATTTTTTACACACAACCAACGCTATGATTATTTTTCAGATAATTTCCATTGTAGCGGCTAGAAAACACATTACAAGAATAATATAAAGTCAAAGAAAAACGAACAGCTCGTAGTGGTGGCATTGTAAAATAATATACGTCTACTATTATTTATCAGATGTGATGTGAATTCTGGAGACGTCGAATTTTAGGGATATTTTTACTTTTGCTTTTTGTCGACTACAGCGTCACCTGTGAACCACAATGTAATAGCTCCTAGGTCAAGTTGGTGTACGTTTTTCCGGAGAATCCAAATCTGCAATAAAAAATGGAGGCTCCTATTTAAGTTTTATTGTTTTTGCCCCCCCCCCCCCAGGGGGTCAATTTCATTATTACTGGATGTCCCCCTTCGTGTCGAACAACTTTCATCTCACACATTTTTTGATTCTGTGCATAGTTCTCAAGATATTTCTATGTCTTCAGATAAATTGGCCACCCTGTATATGATAAATAAGAGATCACTGGAAGATTACATTTCAGAAATGTTTACTAACGTTTCAACAAATTTTCAGAAGATGCAAAATTTCTACTTTTTCAACAGCCAGGATGTCAGAAAACCGATGTCAACACATTAATCTCGTCAAGCTGTCCCCAGCTACACTTCAATAATTATTCGTGGTAAAGAGCATTGAAGCCAACAAGAGGGACTGTTTGGTAATTAAATTGTTTCATATCATCGACAATCGACTGTAACAATCAAGTATATTATTAGATACTTTCTTTATTAATTATCATATATCGCAAATACATTTCTAGTGCATTTCATACTCAAAATGCCAAGAAGTGCTTAAAAATGTGTAAACATAGAAGCTGGACGAACTATTGTACTAATGATCTTATAAATGTAGTTTATAATTTTCAAAAGAATCTTCGTAGTCGATTGCTAGAAAGAAATTGAAAACGATTATAAAAAAGTGTAAACAACGGTATTAAGAATTTAAATAATTTTTCGTAATGTCATGTATCATGTACAGAGAACAGAAAATACTAGTGGTATGTCTTTACGACCAATTATTTAAATTCTTAATACCGTTGTTTACACTTTTTTATAATCGTTTTCAATTTCTTTCCAGCAATCAACTACGAAGATTCTTTTGTAAATTATAAACTACACTTACAAGATCATTTCAACATTACATTGAGAAAAGTTCACTTACGTTTTTGTAGAGTTTTTGGAGCTACAAATTTTTATTTTGTCACTGGCAAGGATACAAGACCGGTATCAAAATTCCAATCAGGTTCTCCAAGCCACTTTTCAGGCAGATCTCTATTTTGTCATCTCACATGTTAATTTTTTCACAAAGGTGTCTTCTTCTTCTATTCCACAAACGTCAAAACGTCAACACTGTTCGTATTGACGACAGCGGTCGCCACTGTCGCGATCGAGATTCATGGAAACTGCTGTTTTTAGGTTTTACGTACACCACTATATATGTCATATTGGTCGGGAAAAAGAAAAAAAGTATGATTGAAATCAATGACAGCCCTCTCACGAGGTGCGCGCGCATTCCTCTCGTGAAGCATATGCTAGTTTTTTCCTGGCCGCATCCATTACTCCCGCGGGCAACACAAAGTCCCACGGGAGTAATGAGAACGAAGTGCGCATGCCCGCGGGCACTCAGACGGAATTGACAACTTTCACCCCGCGTAGCGGATATAGAATACGGTCATTCTAACAAAGCCGGGAAAAAATACATTTAGCGTTACCCAGGATCAACGACGTGGACGTAGTATTTTTCTGTTCCCTTTGGGGTGCTTGTTTTACGTGAGTCCTCTTGCCTCTCACTGTTCACTTACTTGAGTAAGTGTTCGAAATGTTGACCTTCAATTTCAATGCATTTATTTATTCTTTCTTCAAATGATTTTATACAGGATAGTATCATATCTGCAGAAATTTCTGCGCAAGCAGTTCTTATGCGTTCCACCATGTTTTCACAAGTCGTTGGTACTTGTTCATAAACTTTACCTTTTAGGTAACCCCATAGGAAGAAATCCGGAGATGTTAAATCAGGTGACCTCGCCGAGCAATTAATGGGGCCACCTCTACCAATCCACCGACCATTGTAATCACGGTCTAGTACTTCCCTTGCTACTCTTGAAAAATGTGCTGGGCAACCATCATGCTGAAACCACATTGTCCGTCGGACGTCCATAGCAACATCGTCAAGTAGTAATGGTAGTTCTTGTTCTAGGAATCTCGACCTCTTCTATGTCTTCAGATAAATCGGCCACCCTGTATATTAATCTCCGTAATTGACTTATAAGAGAAAGGAAAAACCGATTAGAAGCATGTGTTACTTCTAATTATCGTATTAAGAATTTAAGTCTTTTCACGTAATGATATATTCTGCTGTTATTTCAGGCACCGAAGTTCTTCCACCTTTGTCTATTTGCATTTTTTTAAATATTTTCTGTCATTTTAAGCTTGAAGTGCACTTGCGATAGAATTGTGATACGCAACTATTCATAATGAAAGTGTCCCCTGATATATTTATCTTCTACAGTCGATTGTCATTTCCATGACAGGAAATGCAACAAGAAGTACAAATAGATAAAGCTGGAAGAACTTGGGAGCTCGAAATAACAGCAATATATCATTTTAGGATCAAAGATTTAAATTCTTATTACGATTGCTCACAGTTTCAATTTCCTTTCTTTCGTAAGTCAAGTACGGAGATTCTATTGTTAATTAAAAAACACACTCCAAAGATCACTGAACATTACATTTGAGAAATGATTACTTACGTTTCAGTAATTTTTCAGGACCTTCAAAAATTCAATTTTTTTCCAGCAAGGATTTCGTAGAAGTGCTGTCAATATCAATAGTTTCTTATGGTAAAGAGCATGGAATCCAACGAGGTGGATTATTTCGTGTTAAATAGGACCTGTCAGTGGAACCATGGCTACGTATCAACAATCGACTGCAATAGACAAGTGTATCGTTAGATAATTTCTTTATTAACCCTTTGCGTCTCAGTGGAACAGACGTCGTCCAACTTACATTTACATAAAATTTGCTGTTTTTCTCGTGAAATCTAAGACCTATTTCGATCAAATCTTTCTCTGTTACTTATATAGTCCCTAATAATTAGTAAAAAAAATTTTTCCCCTTCATTGCTAATACAATTGTTATTAACAAAACAAGTTTAAAACATGAGTTTTTTCTCGAATAAATGCAGTTTTAAGAAAATCTCCCATTATTTTTTCCTTCAATTTTTTGACAGAAATTTTTTATACGCTAATTACGAATACGGGGTTAATTTTTTGAAATTCAAAATGGCTGATCTGAAATGGCGGATAAAAATTTTAAATATAACTGTATTTGGGCAAAATTTGGTACTCGAGTATTTTCGGGGTCGCTGATTACGAATCCGAGGTTAGATTTGCCAAATTCAAAATGGCGGATCCAATATGGAAGCAAAAATGTTAAATGTAACTCTAGACAAAATTTATGAAATATTTAATTCGTATTACACATTGGAAAAGAGGCTAAGGGCTGGGATTCGTTACTTCATAGAAGCTTCCAGGGCATCCAAGACTCACTAGGTAGACGTTCCTCAGTCCGATTTTAAGTCCCCTTTTTATTTTTTAGATTTAAATTTTTTAAAAAAATTTTTAATATTTAAATGTAATCATACTAAGATTTATTTGAAGTGCTTAATAAAACCGATTTAAGTAAAGTTCGTATGAGGATTAGCCTGGTAGTTTCAAAATGGCTACTAATGAGGATATTATTAAAAAACTAGAAGAATTAAATGTGATCAGTGAAAACGTGAAAGCAATTAAAACTACTACGGACTCTATGAATGTAGAAATTGATTTTATTAAATCGCAACAAGCATCACAACGAATAATTCTACAGTCAGTTGAAAAAGATCTTGGAAATATAAAAGCAGAAAATAAATCTAAAAATCTAGTGCTGTATAAAATTAAAGAAACTGAAAAATCAAATAGTGAATTAATTGAAATCATACTTTCAGTTGCGAGAAAAGCCGAAATTAATTTAAATGAGTTCTGTGTTTACAGTGCTTATCGTTTGGGTAAACAAACAACGGGTAGAATTAGACCTGTACTCGTTAAATTCATTGCTCCTCGCTGGAAAAACGAATTTTTCTATAAAGCAAATCGTCTACAGAACTTCAATATAAATATAGCCAACGATCTGAGTACAGAAGAAAGAAAACAAAATAAAGATATATTTAAGGCCCGATACTTGTTGAGACAGAAAGAAATATCTGCCATAATAAAAAATGGTCAATTATTTGTTGATGGAAAACAGTACACGAAAAACGAGATCAATAAACTTGTTAATGCTACACCGTCGGACAGTGAACAAGAGGTGGAAATTGAGGAAAATCTTATGGTGGAACAAAATAACATAAAAAAGGGCCCTGGACGCCCCAAAAAATCGGCAACAGATTCCAAGGCAAATAAATCAATACAGCAATTTTTTACTCCAGTATCTACTCGTAACTCAAAGCCTAAACAAACAACACTACTACAAGAATAGCAACCAACGAGGAGTACTGCAAGGAACATACGATTCGTTTTTTGGAATTGTAGGGGCTTTAAAACAGCCTCGCAGATCTCTTCGGAACTACAGTCTGCCGATGTTCTGTGTCTAACAGAGACCTGGCTGCAAAGCGAATGTATTAAAAAACCAATATGGATGCCAAATAATTTTCAACTGGTTAGTTCGCCAGCCACAAAAACATATAAATTTGATCGTGCAAAAGGTGGCATTCTTGTCGCCTTCAATAGTTCGTTTTTTAACCCAGAAGTTATTGATATTACGCCCGAGCTTATTTGTATTAAATTGTGTAGCACTCAAATAGAATTCATCGTAGCGGTATGCTATGTTCCGCCTAAAGATAATATGACAAGTCTTTTAAAGAGCTTTCAGGATGTCATAGAAAAAGTACGCTCACAATCCCCACACTTGCCGATTTTCATCGGAGGGGATTTTAACGCCCGAGTTGGTGAAAAACCTGGAAGAAATGACACGCTGCTCTCTGATTAAGGTGTATACAACATTAAAAGAATTTCTTTGGACACTGAACTAAACGCTCGTGGTAAACAATTATTGGACTTCCTCGATGGAAACGGACTGATCCTTCTTAATGGAAGATTCCCCGGTGACAGGCCAGGACAATTGACCCGTCTGGAGCATGATAGAAAAAGCACTATTGATTATGCTGCTTGTGATTGGTATCACACGGATTTAGTAAAAGACTTCAACGTACTTGATTTTCCTTCAACTTCGGACCATTTGCCCATAATTGTTTCCCTTAAGCAACTGGACGAGGTTGCCTTTAATAATTCAACGCAGTTACTACCGCAAGTCGGTATGGTGGAAGACACATCTAACGGAGGAATACAGGAGAATTATGTCCTGCAATGTTAGTGCGACGCTGTTTAGCGAAGATGTATCGGGTCATGAATGGAAATCTTATAAACAGCGTAATTGAATGTGCGAAACATATTAGTATGTCAAGAAAATCTAACATGCATACATTTCACTATAAAAAACCATGGTTTGACAGAGAGTGCGCTATTAAAAAACACGAGCTGAGAAGGTGCCTGAGAAAATGCAAGCAGTCGAAATTTCTAAATGAAATAAATAATTTAAAATATTATCAAACTAAAAAAGATTATCGCCGCCTTTTAAAAGAAAAAGAAGATAGACACCAAAATAAAATAACTAATGCGATTTCTAATTGTAGAAATGCAAAGGTATTTTGGAAAACGATAAATAATTTTAAAATTAAAGATAATAAAGGGAATAATATTAAAGGTAAACAAGGGACGGATTATCTCACGCAACTTCTCCCTCTTCGTATAAATGTACCGTTGATGCTTGAGCCACGAAAGAGTGCTTCTAATGACTTACTTGACAGACCAATTACCCGTGATGAAATCATAGCTAGTTTTAACATGAGTAAAAATAGCAAAGCACCAGGAATCGATGGCGTTTCTAGCGAGTTTTTTAAACATGTTCCTGAAAATTGGATATTATATTTAGATAACCTATTTAATGAAATTTACAATCAAGGTACGATTCCCGAAAATTGGACTAAAATATACGTAAATATGATATTTAAAAAAGGTGAAATCCATGATCCTTCGAATTATCGATGTATATCATCGTTAACTCAATAGCAAAAATTTTCACTCAAATACTGCACGATCGGTTACAAAATTGGTGTAAACTTTTTTGTAAGATACCCGAATTTCAGTCTGGTTTTCGAAAAGGAAGAGGATGTTTGGATAATGTTTTTATACTCTCGTCTTTGGCTCAGATACACCTAAGTCAACCTCATAGAAAGGTCTTCTGTTTTTTTGTTGATTTTGTGAGAGCTTTCGACACAATTAATCGTGAACTATTGTGGCGAAAGCTACATAATTTGGGAGTCTCTCAGAAATTTATTACAGTGTGCCGAAGTTTATACGATAACGCGAAAATGTATGTGCGAGCTAATGACGGTTTGTCCGATCCAGTATTAATAACAAGAGGTGTCCTACAGGGGGAGGTTTTAAGTCCTCTGTTTTTTCGTTATTTATCGCGGATATAGAAAAAGACTTCCGGAATAACGGAGCGCATGGCTTATCTGTTGACCAAAGGCACGATATTTTAGGCATTGCATATGCGGATGATCTTGTATTATTTGCAGATACCGCGGAAGATCTGCGTCATAAAATAAAAATCTTAGAATGTTATTGTCAGGATAACAGCTTGATGGTCAAGAAATTAAAATAAAAAATCCTTATTTTTCATAAGGGAAGGAGGTCGCCTAAATTAAGGTTCACTTTTGAAGATGAACCGATTGAAATTGTAAATGAATTTATTTACCTCGGCTGTATATTTGTAAGCTCTGGATTATACGGCTCGAATTTAAAAAAAGTGAAATGTCATACCATGACTGCGATATACGACCTTATGTATATTAAAATCAGTTCGTTCAGATACGTGGGATTCGAAAGAGTATTTATTTCAGTCACTGGTTACAAGCGTGTTGTTGTATGGGTCGGAAGTTTGGCGACTACGTTATTTCGATGAAATGAATGTAATACAGACCTTATTTTATGAAAGATTGGTAGTTCTACCTACATATTGTCCTAATTATGAAGTTAGACGTGAGGTTGGCACCCCCCCCCCTCCCCCTAGCGGGGCAGGTTATTAAACGTTCGTTAAATTGGCTTAAAAACTTTTGAAAATGGAAGATACAAGATATCCAAAGATATGCTTAAATCGTCTAATAAATCTATCGCAAAAACCTACTAATATTGTTAAGTACAACTGGTACTCCCAAATTAAACAATTAGTGATAAACTATTCTCCTAGCAATATTTTGGATATTTTGAATCTAAGTAAGATGAAAAAACTCCAAACAGCTGTTTATAAAGGGTATTGCAATAAAGTCAAAGCGGACGATCTTAACAGATTTTCTGGTACTAGTTTACAGGTTTATCAGCAAATTGACCTCTCAAATGAGCGACAAAATTATTTACAAATGCGACTATCGATAGTTGTCACTAAAAGAATTGCTCAGTGTAGACTGATGGATGCGAAGTTCCCTAGAATTAGGATAAATGATTTGACAACAAAATTTAATGTAAATTTGAATTGTCCAGTGTGCCTTCAGCCTGAACCCCATGATTTGTACAATTTTTTAATTAAATATCAGGATTTTCATGAAATACGTCAAGAACTCTTGTTAGATACCGGTGCTGCTAAGAATGAAAGCGTAGTGGACGTCATGATTAAATTGTTATCGGCGAAAACTAAATCATAGGTTTGACTACTGTATAAATTCATCTCCAAGGCAGTGATGTTGCGCGTGAATAAATATTTGTAATATTGTATACCGATATTTTGTATCGAAAACTCATTTGTACAGAACTATAGTTCTAAGCAAATTAAATAAATATTATATATACTAAGATTTATTTATTTATGATATACAATAAAACAGTTTTTTTAAATGTCAAAAACAACGGAAAATTGAAAACTTTGCACATAAATTGTGTTCGATATTCATTAATTTTAGTGTTACATTTGCTTGTCGTTTTTCTAGCGAAACTTGAGGTTTCCGACAACTCATTCCTCTTCTTAAAGATTTTCGACATTTTTTTATGGATACAGTATTTGCTAATAATTCATTTATGACCATTAATCTAAATAGTTTCAATTTCCTGTGTTTTTCGTTATAATAAATGCTTATAAACAATCGGCGAATGATGACATATTGGAATTATTTATTATATATATATATATATGACATTACGAGAAATGATTCAAATTCTGAATACGGTTGTTCGCACTTGTTTTTAATCATTTTCGAGTTCTTTTCGCTCATAAATCTAGTATGCAGAATCTTTTGTAAATTAAAAAATGCATTTTCAAGCTCGTTTCAACATCACATTTGAGAAAAGATGGCTTACATTTTCGTAGAATTTCAGTAGCTACAAAATTTCCATTTTCAAGCTATGCTTCAAGCAGATCCCAGTTTTGTGTCATCTCATAGGCAGCAATGTTGGACTTTACTTTTTATTTCTATCAAGGTGTTTCCGAAATTGTGGTCCAGTTGAATGCTTACAATGTGTGTTGTCATAATAAATAAATAAATAAATTTGTATGTTATTTTATTTCAAATTTGTACACTAATTTGAAATGTATGAAATGAATGTATGTTCTTATCTAAATAGTTTTCATTTATAATAAACATCTTATCTTTTCTTAAATAGCTCTTTGTATTTAATTTAAAACTGTATCCAAAGCAATTACATACATCAGTTTAATCATCACCATTGCAAGGCTTGAAAATTGTTTTCTTTATTATATGATCAGCTAAAATAGGTTCACCAGTTGTTAACGATCGCCGATTAGGGGGTCCAGGTATCGCGCTCTGTAATTTTTCATTTTATCAGATAAAATATTTGTGCCGGGTCTTAAAAGGGTAGTCGCGAATACTATGTTCAGAGCACCTGGTGAAAAGGATCACTGATGTCGAGGTCCAGGTCTTCCGCTCCATAATTTATCTCATTAGCCCAAATATCTCCACAAGGTATTCAAGTTCTTGCGGTTGCACTTGAAGGTAATTTCAAGGTCAAATAATCTACTCGGATTTATATATGTATTGGAAATAACTGTAAACAAGGGCACTACACGAGTATACTACGCAATGGAACGTCTAAGATTCATTTAAACGGCAACATTATAACAAACAATACATGTCCAAGAAATTCTAAGGATTTATACGACCTTAATTTACATGAAGTTTACATTTTCAAAAACAAGATATTACACATGGTATTTTTTATCAACTATTGCATATTAGCAAAAATGAGTGAAATCCCCAAAAAACACTTCTTGTAAAAAATCTCGCAAAGTTCTTATTATTAAAACATAATTACCACAAAAAATGCTATCAGAATTAAATTATGTGCATTTATAAGGCTATATTCTTATTCTACAAAAAGTATTGGAATCAAGTATTAAGCCAAGTTCTTTCTAAGGAAAGAAACTATCCATTAATGCAATATACAACAATTAGGAAAGAAAATTTTGCGTACATTCAGAATACCACAAAATTTTTCAAGAAACTTCTGCGAAACCGAAGTAATTGTAATAATTTGTTTACTGAAATTACCATTTAATAAAAAAATGTTATTAACAAATTTAATGAACCTTAAAAATCGATACAATATCATCAATAATATACACATTGGCCCTTATTTCAATCATTCTACAACTGGCTTGTTAAAAACTTGGCTGCCCTTTTAGTCAAGTTTTTCGGAGAATCTTGGTCCCTGAAGAATGGTCCCCATTTCATTCATGCAATTTTCAGAATACATGCATTACTTTGTCAGTCAATACATTATTGTACTATTTGCAATTTCTTACATTTTGTTACGCACATATTCCAGTTAATTTATCATCACAGCATTTACATTTTTTTGCACAACAAAATATTCATCTTTTCAATATTTGATACGACAAAAAATCTGGTATTATATAACTCTATTAGTAAACAAAACTAATATAAAAAATGGTGTACTTATTCTTGCATAATGAGATAAGAGGAAAAAAGCATAACAATAGTACATTACGATAAGAGTGCGCAAAGTAGGTATTTCCCACACGAACGAAGTTTGTCACCCGAGAGAAGCGAGATGAAAACTGATAAAAACTGATAAAAAAGCGAGGTGGGAACACCTACGCAGCGCAAGAGAATAGTATACTATTTTTCCTATTAAGTGCGCAAAGTTTGAGATCTATATACAACATTTGAAGTGGTGGTACAAGAACGGCGGAGAAGGGTTCGGGGGGGGGGGGGGCAAAACTTTTATTTGCAAATGCTTTTGTAATTTGTAATAAATAGACTAAATTTAGAAATATACATATACTACGTTATTTATTATCGTTATTACTATTAATTGTTATTAATATTAATTGTTACAATGCAATTAATAATTTGAACAAATTTTAATGAATTTAAATTATCATTTGCATCCGATTACGGGTACATTTTCAGTTACATTACTATTTTAGATAAAATTATCCTACAACTATCGTTTTCCGCACTGAAGAACAGCGATTGAAAAGTAAAACAAATGAAAGTTTTGACAGGTCTACTCTATATGTATATATACCTATAGAGCTACTATACCGCACGCAATAGTACATTACTCAACGAGGGAGGTAAAATAAAGAATGCCATATTGAAAATTGCAAGAACTTCATTTTCAGAAAAATAGTTTTGTAATTTGGGACATCATTACACTTTCATTACTTAACGCCATATTACTAAATGACGGCGTTTTTTTCTTAACTCCCAAAACTTGACTAAAAGGGCAGCCAAGTTTTTGACAAGCCAGTTGTGGAATGCTTGGAATAAGGGCCAATGTGTATATTATTGATGATATTGAATCGATTTTTAAAGTTCATTAAATTCATTAATAACATTTTTTTATTAAATGGTAATTTCATTAAACAAATGATTAGAATTACTTTGATTTCGAAGAAGTTTCTTGAAAAATTTTGTGGTGTTCTGAATGTACGCTGAAGTATTATATATTGCATTAATGGATAGTTTGTTTCATTAGAAAGAACTTGGCCTTAATACATGATTTCAATGCTTTTTGTAGAATAAAAATATAGCCTTACAATTGCACATAATTTAATTCTGATGGCATTTTTTGTGGTAATTATGTTTTACTAATAAGAACTTGGCGAGTTTTTTTACAAGAAGTGTTTTTTGAGGGTACATAATTACATTACGTAATATATTAGTTGGTATTGATAAGAAGGAGAAGGTGGGGGGGGGGTTGACGGAGAGGAGAGGCAATTACAAAAGGGATATCGCAATTGGAGAAAGAGAGACAGACAATACTCGTACGAAACGGTTGTGCGGCAGGGGGAGGGATAGAGGAGTCGAATGACTACCCACATGAGTGCGATAAACGTCGACTCCAGGCAACAAGGAGCACGAGTCCCTTGTGTTGGAAGAGGAACATTCCTCTCCCACTGCGGCGCACACTACTGCACCTTATGTATGCGGCCCCCATATATGCGTCTTGAGACGTCAACACCAGTGCGGCGGGGACCAACTTATACCGGATGCGGAGACAAGACGAAAATATGTATCGACAGAAGATTCCAAATACAAATAAAAATTAACTATACTTAATCAAATTAATGCACAAAGACAACGCTATAGAAAAGAAAGGGACAAAGGAAATATGTTCACTTGTCGATACCGAAAGAATAAATTAACGAAAAATAGGCGTATTGAAATAAAACGAACCGCAATTTTTTATCTTGTGCAGGTCACGGGGTAGATTGACGATATTTCGTCACACTTCATTTTTATGTGGAATTAAAGTTTTAACATCATCATCACAGTTGACCAACTAAAAAAGTTTCACTTTCCACCGATTTACACAAAAGTCTGTGTGTTTGTCGGGTATGTTATTTCAGTACACAAATAAATTTTAGAAAGTAACTTATCGATGTTTCTTAAATCATTAAAGCAGGAGGCATCCCTCATCCTTTATCCAGTCCGCTACATCGCACGTGGTAATTGAAAATTTCGGAATCATCCACAACTAGCCTGAATTAGGTCTGTCGCAGATTTTATTCATGCTTTCGGTACTCATAACAGAGTATGAAGTGAAAATATATAACGAAGAAATATTAAGTGATGGTGGTACTTTCATATAAATACCATTTAAGAATTATCTAACTGAGTAAGATGCTTCGACAAAATTTGAGAACAAGGGCAGCCAGGTTTTTGACAAGCCAGTGGAGGAATGCTGGGAATAAGGATCTATATATATACATTATCAATTTGATTGTATCGATTTGTAAAGTTATCTAGTTCAGTTAATATTCTTTCATTAAATTATATCTGTGAAACCAATGCTTCGCATTACATTGCCACTGTGCGAAGCTATACTTACGCTCGATAATTTATTAAATCATATATTTAAGCATTTCGGGAAATTCTGATTATTAATATTATGCAATCTTAAAATAATTGATCGGCTTCGTGGCTCAGGCGGTAGCATACTGGACTACGGAGTCGTAGGTTGTGAGTTCGATCCCCGTAGAACACAAATTTTCGATTTCGTTTTCAGGCAGCAGCTCGCTATTAGTAAGACGAGCCATGCTGTTTGTTTACGTTTCGAAAATGTTGTTCCTCTGACGGAAATCGACGCATGGCCGCTGCTGTACATTAATTTTAGCTTTCTGCCGACATTCTCGACTAATGTGATTTACGGCGTCATCTCTCAAGACGATCTGCCGCTTTCGCATAAAGTTTGCACTGTCGTATAATGTAAATTTTGTCAAAAGGGAGATTCCTCTGCTTGAATAACAATAAATAAAAAATAATTCAAAATGGCGGGTCCAATATGGCGGAATTTTTAATATTTGTTTAACTACGTTCAGTTGAAAATCGCCACTCAGGGGTATTTGGGGTCTATGATTACGAATATGATGTTAAATGTGAAAAATTCAAAACAGAGGATTCAGCTAGGCCACGAAAAATATTGAAGAGAATACTAGTAAGAAAAAGTAATTTTCGGCCTCTGATGAATCCGGTATTAAATTTTTGTAATTCACAGCGAATCAAATGTGAAATAATTCAGAATTACTGATATTGTGTAATCCATATTTGAACTTATTCAAAGTTGTATTTTTTATTAAATTGTGCGGCAGCTGCCAGTCCTGTTATTTAAAAATAGATTTTCGTATTTTATTACATCTATAAACATGCACAATAATTTTTTTAGACAAAACGTTGAACATTCGATGCATATTTGTAATGGAGCAATGGTATATGAAAATATTGATTTTATTTTCGGAACAATTAGTATTCATTGTTCACATTCATAATCTTAACAAGTGTGAAAAATAATGGAAGAAAAATATAAAGTTTAAGCCCAAATAACTTTGTTTTCAATAACGGTCCACATGATCTTCATCCATAGTAAAGTTTCCATCAGTCCCTTCCAGACCATAGAGAGGGCTGAAATTCAAAAGTAATTGTCGATAAATATAATACGTATAAAAATCATATAAAATTCGTTTTTAAGATTAAAAATGCATAATTCGTAATTGTTACTGTTATTATTTGTAATATTTAAATTTCTTCCTTATTCTGTGTATCTCGAGTAAACTCTCTACAACTATTTTTTTGATCAGAAAAGTCTATTGGCTTAAATTAGGATTAACCTACTGTATATCAGAAAAGAAAAGAAGAGCTAGCAGGTGTGCGGGCTAAATTGCCGAAGGCCCGCGCAGTTGTAATAATATTGGAAAAATGTAATAATTATACGGTAATTAATTAGAAATAGGATGGCAGAAAATAATTCGGGGGAAAGAACAGTCAAGCAACAGATACAAACGACGCAGATCTCTTGGTGCAGGAGTCGTAAGCATATAATCAGTATACGTTACGTAATCGTAATTATTATTGAATTTAATCAAGCTTCGTGAAGATAAACAAACTTGTATTTAGAGAAAGACCAGTGCTTGTATTTTCTGAATTTCTTATGCGTTTCCAATCTACGGGTACGAATTTCACTTTCGGATTCCTTGGCCGTTTTGATGTTACAAATGAAACATATTCTTATTGGCGACATTACAAGGAGCCGAGAATAACGGACATTTAAAACTACGAATCACTTTCACGAGAAAAGGACATAGAAAGCGTATTGGACATATAATTATTAATGTACATATATTAATTAATTGTACTAGAGAAATCGATTTGAAAAAGGGCATGATAATCGCCTTTTCTTACAACACGTAGTTGCATTAACATTCCAACAACACTTCCATCGAAAAAATATCGAAAAATGCTCCCAACGGTACCTTTGGAAATTTATTACCTAACGAAAATACTTTTTACTTAACGGCGATATGGTCGTGCGGGCTAAGGCGTCAGAGTTGGCACGAACTGATAATTGCGAAGGTACCGAGTTCGAATCAACGTCTGTACATTTTTCTCTGTTTACGTCCGGTGTTTCGAATAGTCAGGTAAACTTTCCGGGCGAAGGTACGAATGTGGGACGACAGTCGACCTCCGGCGACAGTTGTCGGTACATCAGCGTCGTTTTCGCCGTCGGTACGTCACTCGTGGAAACTATATCAGGCTAAAATAAGGTAATCTTCGCGACATACCCGGTACGGTACACATCGACGAATTTGCTGGCGGGACCGTATTGGGGAATGGGGACTGGGTGGGCCTATACCTTGTTGCTGTCATTCTCAGCGTCTTGTGATATCCAAAGCCCTTCTTGAAATTATGTACCATAATATGCAACAAACCTCAATAAACCTCAGTAAGCGTCGCATTAAAATTCAAGAAATTTGTCTGTTTTTGACAAAATCCCCCCCCCCCCCCGGCCCCTTAATCGAGTTGGTGTCAAATCAGCCACGAGTTCAAAGGCGACTTTTGACGTCAATCGCCATCTTTCGGATAATTTCACCATAATCTTCATAACGGCAACGATTCCACTCCATACCTCACCACGATGACTGATGTCTCTTCGTTCGCCCGACCATGAGCATCGAATATCCGCCGGTGACTTTGAATCAAGACCAAATAAGGTATATTGCGACGGCAGTTGATGGTGGCGGCATAACATAACTCAAATATGGCCAGTAATTGAACATTCTAATTCGCGTATGATGCTAAATGCGATTGTCTCACTGGAGCCTCGAAAAAATTAATCCAGCTATACAATAAAACTTAGAGTGAATTAGCAGTAGTCGAAAAGTATAAAAACTCACAACACAGGATCTCAAACATTGCACAAAACGGCGTTTTTTCGTACTTTGACTCCGTGTTTCGTGAAACCACGAGCTAATAAAACATTTTCATTATGGGATTCGGATTTAGCGATCCCAGATTAACAAAGATTAGCTCATTTCATCTCCGAAACACAAAATTGCTTCAAATTTGTTGACCAGTGTTACCTGTCTTATCATCCCCTACAGCAGAAGAGCGCTATTATTTATAATTTGAGAGATAGAGTTATTTTAACTTCAAATATAAAAGTAGTTATACGTATTCAATGATGACATCTTCAGGGACTAAAATTTATTTTGAAAAAAATTATGCAATAAATGTTTTCAGAAAATAAACTTACATGTAAAAAATTACAAAAAAAAATAAGGAAGGAAAATTGTATCTAATTTGAAATTATATATTCTAACATAATAAAGAACTTCAAAAACTCTTTGACTGACATAAAAACCATGTACCACAAAAAAAAGATGCTCAACAGTATATACATTTTCCGGTTTGCCAAATTAACTCGTGAAAGACGTATGTTACATCGCAACTCATTTAAAACCCCTTAACAAACACATTTATAACAAGCAATAAAGTGTGCGTGTGTGCTTGCGCGAGATAATAAATAGATTATGAGCTTTGGAGCTCGCCTCAAAAGTGCCATTGTGGGATAGCTGATTCAGTTATATTGGAAAAGCTTTCGCTGGTCAAGATACTTCTTCGTGGTATCCGCCGAAAAACGCTTGCATGGCGGTATTAACATTTTGCTTTAGCACTTACGAGATACCGTTCGCAATTAAAAGAGAACAGTTTAACACATTCGAAACTTTTATAAGAGCGAAGCGCTGATTGGCTGTTCACGTCTCAACGCTAATTGGCGTGTTGGAGTCTCTACAGTTAAGGTCGTACGCAGCTCTTTATGAAACATGCCATACAATTGGTTACCGTTCCACTGGTTTGAGCTTGCAATGAGAACGTTTTGGCATTCACTTGACCACGCATTGGAAAGTAAAATTTCGAACTCTTTCTATACCCGGAAGCAAAATTTAGGTTTCCATTTAAAAATCGCGATTTCATTCTGAAATAACCTTCAAATTTGAACTCAAGATCAAGGCTAGCGCACGATAACCCCCTTCAAACCCAACAACTTTCGTCTTAAAAATGTTCATATAACCATCCCCTTCCAAGTTAATGCGACCGATAGATTAAAATGAGACACCCAGTGTATATCTATTGTGACGCGTGATTTACCCAAAGTCACGTATTGGATCCAAACTGCCAAAATACTTACATATGCCAGGGCGTCAACCGTTCTTTAACGCCGAAACTGAATTTCCAACGTTATCGGACTCGAAGTGACCCCGAAACTCGGACAAACAACTCAGATGCTCTCGACTAACCAATACTCGGAGAGACGTGAGGTCGGGGAAGGAACAACTTTTAACTTCTAGAAATTACTTGAACGCGATAATTAGAAAATAGCAGTATTTAATTAAGCTACGAAATTGATACAACGTGATACCACCAACGCAGGTAACGAAATTATACAAACAGTACATTGAGAAATTGAGTCAATCGTATAAATAACGAAACAAAGTACACTTACAAACGCGAATGCGGCGGAATGCAATTCATTCACCCGCGTGAGAATAGCACAAAGTACTCACAAAGGCTTAGGCCTTGTGGAAGAGGCTCAACTCCTGGCGACGTCTCGGATCCCGGAACCGCCACTCAGCACACTCTACATACACACACACGATCGAAAATCCTGGCGTGCGAGGCGAGCGTCCCGAAACCTAAGTGCTTGGCAATGAAACACTGTCACGAGAATAATTATTCAAAAGAAATCCCAAAACGCGCGATGGTACGGAACGACTTCGTACCCCTTGCCGCGCGCGCACGAAACAAAAACCGGAATCTCAAAAATGCAATTACCGAAACGACAGAGAAGCGACTCGGCCTAGTCCCGGAACAAGAATTTCGCGCAAGTCTCGACCCTACCTAGCGCAAAACGAGAATGATCATGTAGATCCGCGGAAACGCCGTCGTTACTGGCGATGAAGGCCAAGAAGAAGACGGACAAGGCGCCGTCGTTACTGGCGATGAAGGCCAAGAAGAAGACGGACAAGGCGCCGTCGAAACAGCAGCAGCGCCGTTGATGCCGTTTAGCATTGTCAATCATCGACGAAATCTGCGGTGAAGCGACTTCATCGGCGTCATCCAATCGGATTCCATCTTTGTCGTTCATCCAGACGGACGAAACTAGGTAGCAGCGAGACTCTTGTGCTGCCGAGGTGTTGGCGGTCCCATGACGCGAAACCGATTCTTCTAGATGTCGAAACTCCCTTGCAACTGTAATACGTCGAAAATGTCGAAATGCGACGATACCCTTAACCCCTTCACTGGTAGGCGTTTTCAAATAAAAATGCCAAAACTGGTACGAGACAGTTTTTCGTCCAATTTCAATGACAATGTTAATTAGGGGGTTTTGAGGGTCGCTGAATACAAATCTGATGTCAGAATTTCAAAATTCAAAATGGCGGATCCAAGATGGCGGACCAAAATGCATGAAGTTACTTGATTTAACATTATGTTTTACACAGATATGTTGGATGAGCCATTTTTAATTTTGAAAATTTGATTCCAAATTTGAATATAGCTCTCCCCAAAAACCTAAGAGTAGTAAACATTGCGGAAAATGAAAAACTTTTATGCTCTTAGGATCGCCATATTGGATCAGCCATTTTGATTTTTGAAATTTTGACCTCAAATTTGAATTCAGCGACCCCAAAAACTTATGAGTAGTAAACATTGCGGAAAATGAAACTTTTATGCTTTTTCGATCGCCATATTCGGTCGGCCATTTTGAATTTTGAAATTTTGACCTCAAATTTGAATTCAGCGACCCCAAAAACCCTTCAGTTTCAAATTTCAAGACGATTAGTTGAATCGTTTCAAAGATATTGATATGACGTCTAAAGACGTCATCACCAGTTATGTCACGATTTATTTTGACGTCTATAGACGTCATCACCAGTCAAGGGGTTAAGGGTGAAATGCCGTAGCCAGCAACCGTTCATCTTATCCCGATGTTCTGGGTGTCGTCCAGATCTTCAAGACTAGTGCCGATGACCTACCTTACTGACGGTCGAGACATGCACAAAGTAAATAAACAGCATTCCAACATAACTTCACATTCATTCTTGCCTACCAATCCGATTCTAGCACTCTTCCTCGCCGATTCTCGCTTTACTACGTAATACACGGGCCCTGATGAAAGAGACAGAAGCCGAGATTGCTTGGTTTCGAAAATACCACATCACAATATACAGGGTGATCCAAAAGTCCCGTAACACCAAAATATCTCAGCAAGAGATTTTCACGGAACATGATTCAGACAAAAGTTTAAGAATTTTTCCCTGGGTGTTTAATGGTACCATAGAATTTGACCTTGAAGGTTATTCCAAGGTCAAGTTAATTTTTTTAAATGGAAACTGATATTTTTTTTTTACGGCTTCGGAAAGAGCACAACATTTTACGTCCGAATATGCTATGGCATTTTTTTTCGGCAAGGTCATTTCAAGGCCAAACTTAAAACTCCTGGAACTGCGAATTAACTCAGCAAGAGGTAATTTTCGGGGAAAATGTTTTAGGCAAAAGTTTCAGGATTTTCACGGGCTATTTAATGGTATCATAGAACTTGACCTCGAAGGTTATTACAAGATAAAGTTTATTTTTTTAAATGGAAATTGCTATTTTATTTCACGGATTCGGAAAGAGCAAAAAATTTTACGTGCGAATATGATATGGTCGATTTTTTCGGCAAAGTTACAGGGGTTTTCATTTAAAAAAATTAACTTGGGATATACCTAGGGGATCATAAAGTCATTTAGTCGGAACCTAGACCGTATAAGAGGATACGAGAAAACTAAACGAGTTACACACACACACACACACACACACACGCGCGCGCGCGCACGCAAGCCCGCACTCACACACACAAGACCCGCCGGAGTCTTGCTGGTTTCTTCTAACGGACGCGTCCCCAGGTGGCGGATCGGGGAATGCTGGTAATAGGTATCGGAGAAATAAAATATCCGACGCGGATCAAAGAACTAGCTGGGGGAAGGAACCCCGATTAATAAACCAATTGCCACGCTGGAGCTCGAGATCGCTAACGTCGGAGCCAAGCCAACCAACACCAAAGGCGATAAGGCATCCGTGTTTGATCTTACCTTTATCGACCCTAAATTGATGAGGGAGGGTCACGAATGGAAAGTTAGCGACCGATACACGGACAGCGACCATCATGCTGTGGTGTTTCAACTCCAGCTAACCAAAAGGCCAGCGGAACAGCAGGGAAGGGGGAAAAGAGAGATGAGCACTTTCTACATTAGATCCTGGGATGTTTATCTGCTCACTCGAGAATACAGTATTGGAGGGAACATCCGAAGAAAGGGCTGAAAGCCACTCCAAGGCCATATCATCGGCTTGCGATGTCTCCATGGCCGCAAAATCAAATCCTCGCGGCAGACAGTATACTGGTGGAATGAGGACATTGCAGCTATCGGGCGAGAGTGTCTTAAAGCCAGGAGACTTCACCAGGAGCACTTCATAAACCGCAGTACCAACAACTAACTGCGGCCTACAAAGAAAAGAGGAAGAAGTTTAAAGCTGCCATTAAGATGGCGAAAAAAAGTGCTGGCAGGAATTCTGCGAGGAGGTAGACTGGGACCCTTGGGGCCGTCCGTATAAAACGGTCATGAGGAAGATCAAGCCCGAGGGAATGAATGCTCCATCTTACCCACACTTCCTCCACAGAGTAATCCACCATCTGTTCCCAGAACATCAGGAACGATCCACCGGTACTGGTCTGTTGGCAGAAACTGGTGCAGTCGAGCCACCAGCCGTCACTGAAACCGAATTGAGGATGGCTGCTAAGAGGATATCTGCACGCAAAGCTCCGGGAATAAATGGAATCCCGGGTCTGACGGTTAAGATCGCAGGGCTGGATGGCCCAGGTATCTTCCTGGAAACATTTACCGCATGTCTAAAAGATGGATGCTTCCCGGTGCAATGGAAGCAACAAAGGATGGTGCTGCGGTACAAGGGTTCCAAACCCTTGGACGAACCATCCGCACACCGACCACTTTGTATGCTGGACATTCTTGGGAAGCTGTACGAGCGGATAATATGTGCCAGGCTCGAAGCAGCCATCGATAAAGTTGGAGGTCTCTCCGACAATCAGTTCGGCTTCGGGAAGGGTCGCTCAACCATTGATGCAGTCGACCGGGTGAAGACGTTAGCCGCTAACGCCATCAGTGGCAGTCGGAATACCAGGCGAATGTGTGCCATCATCGCGCTTGATATCAAGAACGCCTTTAACTCGGCTCGATGGGACTGCATGATGCTAGCTTTAGAAAAACTCAAGGTACCAATTTACCTTAGAAGGGTCATTGCTAGCTACCTGTCAGACCGGACCCTGTTTTATGACACCGATGACGGCAGGCGCTTCCACAACATCACAGGAGGCGTGCCGCAGGGTTCGGTCCTAGGTTCTTGCTCTGGAACGTCATGTATGACCGATTGCTCAAACAATCACTTCCAGAAGGGGTAACTATGGTAGCCTTTGCCGACGACGTTGCACTTATCGTTGCCACAAAAACCATATAGGAGGTCCAATACCTCGGAGATGACGCTATTGAGGTGGTGGCTAGCTGGTTGAAAAACCACGAACTCTGCTTGGCGGCTGAGAATACGGAGGCGGTGCTCATCTCTCGTACTAAGAAGAGAATGTACGCTACCTTCACGGTCGAAGATAAGGGGATCAGAACGAAGGACACCATTAAATACCTTAGTGTTATGCTCGACGCGTGATTGTCGTTCAAAGACCATCTGCAGTATGCAGGCACAAAAGCGCTAAAAGTGGCTCGCGTACTGGGGTATATTATGCCCAATATAGGGGGGCCAAAACAACACCGTCGATCCCTCCTTGCTTCAGTGGTGAGCTCTGTAATTCTTTACGGAGCCCCCGTCTGGGCGAACGCCATTGCAAGCAAGAAAAGCTATGGAGCCACTTGCCGACGGGCCTGCAGGACAGTAGCGCTAAGAGTGGCTCGAGAGTATCATACCGTGTCCGACATTGCCCTCTCAGTGATCTCGGGGTTCCCTCCCATAGATCTAATGGCAGCTGAGAGGGCCGAAAGTACCGTGAATATAGGAGCATAGGCCAAGAACTAGCAAATGTCTCGGGAGGCCAAGGCAAATGGTCCGAAAGACTACTTGCCGAGTGGCAGCAACGATGGGACTCGGCAGCCAAAGGGCACTGGACCCACAGTCTCATCCCGAATGTGGCGAAGTGGATATGCAGAGACCACGGATTCGTCACATTCCATCTGACCCAGGTACTTACTGGGCACGACTGCTTCCGCAGCTACCTCCATCGAATCCGCGTTCACGAAAACGCGGGGTGCCCGGTGTGCCCTGGCATGGACGAGGACGTGGAACACGCCATCTTCCACTGTCCACGGTTCGCAGAGAAGCGGAAACCGCTGCAGAAATTTAGAGAAGACCCAATAACACCCGAGCGATTGGGTAGGGTCCTGCTCCTCCTACAGGAAGGATGGGATGCAGTGGTCTAACTCGCCACGTCCATCGTGAGGAAGCTGAGTGCTATCCGCAAAAACGAGGAGGGACGGATAGAAATACCATCACCTATCCGTCATCTGCCATGATATCGGTGAAGAGCCTCTCAGGGCTTAGGCTACCTTCCTCGAAGCAACCTTATGCGGCGGTGGTTTTAGCGGATGAGAGCTCCGCACTTCTGCTGGCACCGGCCGGCAGAGAAGGCTGGTAGAGCTTTCCATCGTCGCGTCGGGAGAAAAATCACACCCCCACACACACACACACACACACGCAGGCACTCGAAGATCTGAAGGTGCCGCGCTACCTAAGAGAAGCCATCTCAAGCTACCTAACAGACCGGGCCCTTTATTATGACACCGATGACGGCAGGCACTCATACAACATCACGGGAGGTGTGCCACAGGGCTCGGTTCTGGGACCCTTGCTATGGAACGTCTTGTATGACGGACTGCTTAAGCAATCACTTCCAGACGGGGTGTTCATGATAGCTTTCGAGACGACCTTGCATTAATCGTCGTCGCGAAGACCGTCGACTAGGTGCAATTTCGCGGAGATGAAGCTATCGAGGTAGACACTAGGTGGTTGAGCAAACATGGTTTAAATCTGGCAGCAGAAAAGACAGAGGCGGTGCTCATCTCTCGAGCGAAGAAAAGGTCCCACGCCACCTTCACGGTGGAACATACGCAGATCAGGACGGTGGACGCTATTAAATAGCTTGGGGTCACTCTCGATGCGCGGCTGTTATTCAAACAACACCTGACGAATGCAAGCGCAAAGGCTTCCAAAGTGGCCCGGACGCTCTCGAGCATCATGTCCAATATGGGGGGACCGAAGCAACCGCGACTCGGATACCGTTCTATCGGTGGTCGCTGGACTTCCTCCACATAGCCCTTTTAACAACGGAGAGAGCCGCAGAATACCAAGAATATAGGGGTACAAGGCAGAACATCGCCGACCAGGAGCGAAACCACAGTGGATGGTCCAGGAGGAACATCGAATAGTGGCAACGAAGATGGGATTCAGATGGGAATCGGGGCGATGGACCCACTGCGTCATCCCAGATGTAGGCAGGCACTGGGCGCTAAGCCAGAAGTAGCTAAGTGGACGGGCAGACGACACGGACACATCACATTTCATCTGACCCAGGTGGTCACCGGGCACGGCTGGTGTCGAGGTGTCGAGGAAGACGTGGCCCATGAGCTCTTCCACTGCCGGTGATTCGCAGCGGAGCGAGAGCAGTTCTGGAATTCGGGAGGTGGGCCAGTAACACCTGAGGGTATTGGCGAATGTCTGCTCACCTCACAGAAGGGGTGGCACGCGGTCGTTACCATCGTTACGTCCATCATCTACAGGCTGAATTTCATTACGAGGGAAGAAGAAGGAAGAGGCACGAACATCGGCCACTCTTGAGGAGCCAAAACATCGCCGGAGGGACATCTGAGGCATAGACTGCCCCCCTAGAAGTAATGCCTTGCGGCGCACATAGGCCGAATTCTGGGAACTCACTTTATATACCTAATATCTCAAGAACGGATCGATGAAAGTGAATAAAACAAAAACGAAATAAAAGATAAAGTAATGTACAATAAGGAAAAATTATAGAGAAGATATTTTTTGCAGTAGTTCCTCGGGAAATTTCGTCCAAAGTCGGACAAAATCGTAAAATTCACATTCAAACCCTAATATCTGTCGATTGAAATAATCAATTTTGATGTAAATGGCAGATAAATTAGTATCAAATAAGATAAAAACAAACAAAAATTGTTTCGAACAATTGCGTCGGACAATTTCGGAAATATTCGGGGTTATTCGTCAATATCATTCTAATCCAATTTTCTCGCGATAGATCGATTTCGATGAAGTCGAATGGAACATAATTCTAATAAAAGGTAATTTAGTCCCAAAGAAGGTAAGAAACACCAGGTTGTCAACTACAAGTGGCACATCGGGAAATGTCGCTATAACTCGGTCAAAATAGTATAATCGATATTTAATCAAATTTTTCTTTCAGTGAAATCAAAAAATACAGATGGAACTGAAAATTAGCTGTAAGATGAGTTTGTGCCCTTGGAGGTAAGATACATAAGACCCTAACCATATGGAATTGATCGCGGAGTTGCGTGCATTCTTGGGCAATAGAGTAAAATTCGTAATCAAACCTCATTGCTAACAATGTTATATTACAAATATCAAATAATAGATGATTTTTTCGGCTAAAATTTAAAACTTCGGTGTACAAGCTTTTTAAACTGAGGTGGTATATTCTCTACAAACATTTTCACATCACGAAACTTGTCTAAATAAAACGCTATAAAAAAACTACAACGACAAAATGACTGGAAAATGCCCTTTCAAGATGTCTTCGAAAAGAGACCTGCCGAGTAGACAAAAAGGAATTGCGAGGAATTAAGAGGAATAGAAAAGAATTTATGAGCATACGTTTCGAATTCCATCAACGACAATCTGGAATTGGAAAATAGTTCTATTCCTAGATCCAGATTGACTATCAAATAATTTTAATTCCTTCGGACCTTCTAGAAACAAAACGGTGGTTACGGTAATATTTTAATTTTTGATCTAAGATTTGTCAAAAACACAGTCTAATTCAGCTCAATCTCGCAACGAAATGTTCTCCATTTTCTTCAATTTCATATTGTAATTCGCCATTCAGTAGTTTTAATTCCTCTGAATCTCTAGAAAGAAAGAAGGTTTTGAATTCCTATTCTGTGATTCGTTAGTTAACTATTTTCATTCCGTCGAATTTTGAATTCCTATACAGGAATTCACAAATCGACTCTGTTAATGCCGTCGAATTTTTGCCATGAAATGAAATCCAGGATATAATGATTTTGACGAAAAATCATTAAACTGAAGTACATGACCATTCTATTATTACTACAAACTTAACAATTAATTTAATAATTATTTTAAACCTTATTTGATTTCTTACTCAAAAAAGTTACAAGCTTTCAAAACGAATAAACTTTGATTACATTTACGCGAAAACGAACATACAAATCAAAATTGAAATAAATTCTCAAAATTTACCATCATTGAGAATGGGAAGTAGGGTTACGGATTTTTGAACTTAAAAGTGCGAATTTTTTCTTAGAACAGTCATAATTATCACTCGTCAAAATATCTTTTTAAATAAATGCTGTTTATGAAGAAAAAGTATATTTTTATTTAATTTACCTAATCTACAAAACAACCGGAGGCTTTGGCATTCCAAAAGATTCGATGAAAAAAAATTTCTACTCCTTTCAATTCCATTCAATGCAATTTTTACATATATTCATAGGAATTGGGGTGAAACGGAAACAAATATTTTTTATTCCGCTAAATTCCATTCAATCCCGTTCGTAATCGAATTAACAGGAAATTAATTTTTTAATTCCTCACAGTTCCTTTCTGTTTGCTGGGTGGAACACTTCTTAAAAAAGCATTGCGCATAATTTATACAAAACTACTTCCTGTTTAATATGTTCGCAAAATAAGTTTTATGGCAATTCATAACTACTACAGTTAATCCCATTGTTAAGCAAGAAATTGTGTGATTTTTTTCCACTGAAGTTAACTACCTCTGCTGGCGATCCGTCACACTCAAAGAATAATAATAAATGTTCGATCTGTGGCCAACATTGCCTCGCACACATTTCTTTGCATTACACGATTAATATAATCATTAATACACACTTATAACAATTTACGTACAGTAGTGCACATTTCCTATTAGTTTTATGTATAAGTCGATAAAAGAGGACGATACTCACCGAAGATTCATCGATTATATTGTCAGGCAAGTACTTTATAAACGGTTTGTAAACAAGAGTTAATTTTTTATATCCTCTTAAAATGTAAAAAAGATAAGCATTTCTTGTCACGCGACATACATGCCATCGCTAGAATGCATGTGCAATTCATATGTCATATCTTGTCATATACAGACTCAACAAAGTAGACAAAAAACAAAACAAATTGTTAGGTTATGTTGTCTACCATCAACATATATATTTCATGTTAAAGTTTTCAGATAAAATTAAATCTGTCATGCGAATTGTCCAGGAAAGCTTTCTTATATACGATACGCAATAAACCAGATATCATATTTTGCTAATAGCTACATAATGTGATGCAGAAATACGCACTGTTTGCTCAAATGAAATGCAAATATAAAACTGTTGGCATCACGCTTGCAGCATCTGCGTCTCTTTGACGATTGGGAAGTTACGCTTTTGCTGACTTCTTTTAAATGAAGAAAATGTGTATCATCAGTGTTTTAATAGTCAGATATGCAAATCCGATTATTGCATATCTTTCAAACATAACCTCATATTTGCGAAGAAACTACAATTAAGAAGCTTTGTAAGAAGTTTACGAAAACTTATTAAAACGAATGTAGCTAATTTTACACAATTCAGATTTACTACATTTACTTCAGGTGTACAATTGAAATTCAATGTTTTTCAATTTGTGTGTGTCAAGAAATAATCATTATATTTATTTAATAACAGACAATCATAACTTTTATATCATTTTTTTATTATTAGTTAACTTTGAATGACCATTTTCAAATAAGGTTAAATACCAGTAATTATTTCTAGATTCATATAAATTGAGAAGCATTGAAATTCATTTGTATACATTTTTTGTTAATTGAACCGTCGTAAAAAGTGTTAAAATATAGAAACGTATGTACTTCTGTATAAGTAAATCCTGTTTTTGTTCTTGCCAAATTCGTATTAATACGTTGTCGTTTGTTGGATAATCGTAAGAAGTGATAAACATGAAAACTGAAAAAACGGTAAAGATGTTCAAATTATATACGTACGGTGCAACAGCAAAATACACTGTATCTTTGTAAATATTGCAAATAATATATGCAAACTATTTATGCTACTTTTGTAGATAATTTTATTCGCGTAAGTTCGTTCCCTAATGATTTTAACGTGCAAACTTGCAAAAAACTGCAAAAAAGCTGCGAAAACGACCCGTGTTCAGCTATTTTCGAAAAATGTTCCACATTTACGTTCTAAAAGTATACTAATCATTCCGGGGTTAATGTCCTGACACTAAATATCGAATTAATATGAGAAAGAAATATATGAAAAAAAGATTGGAATAAAAATATGCGTAATACCTTTAAGAAGATATAAACATTTCAGATATTTTCTGTTACCCTTCAAAGATTATTTTCATTTACATTGTCGAATAACTATGGGACATTGTTGAAATTATATCAGAAAAAACCGGCAGGTGGGAGTACTTTTAGGTCAAATTCAGTCTTAGCTCACCATGATATATATAAGGGCAAATACTCGAAACTTTTAAATTTCCACTTCATAAAAAATTGAAAAAAAATGAAATTTTTACATATAAGAGTTGCAGCATTCGAATGCGAAATAAAATAGAGTCTCACTGTTAAGTTTGCAAAATTGAGTGAATTAGAAATTCTTCTAGTTTTAAATGATATAAAACCTACTTTTAAGGGGAGGCACTGTGCACAAAATCAGCTCAAATACACCATCACAAAATTTGAGATAATTATTACTAGACTTTTTTGACCCATAATAAAATTGTTTTGTTCCATAAAAATTTTTTTGTTTCGAAAAACAAATTTGATTTTTAAAAATCTATACGTTAGAAATTATTAATTATTTAGAAACTGTGCTTTTATGTTCACTCTAATTTTCTGGAATTTTTAAATTAATTTAGAAAATGTAGTATTATTTCAAAAACATACATTTCTTTGGAGCTAAAATTTACAGGTAAATAACAAATTCTTACACTTTTTATTTTAACACAACTTAATTCCTCGTCAATAATTACTAAAGAAATAATGTTTTCAAATTTTTTAATAGTGTATTTCAGAGAGCTGATTTTGTGGGTAGTGCCTCCCCTTAATGCTGATGCTTGTTAGATTAAACACATTTTTTAATAATTTATTTACTCGCTATGTCCAACATTTTGTAGGAAAGGCCTTAAATCATTGTTACTTGACAAAAGTGAAAGTTTCATGGATTGGCCCACACACACCCACTCCCACACACACACACACACATACACACGCGCGCGCGCACACAGCATACATACATATATATCGGATTTCCCATAACTCGCGGATGGTATTGCAGGAGCATGTTCTACAGGAGAAAATTATTACAAAATTGAAATTTATATATGATTTTGACATACATAGTAGAAAAAAAATGATTTTTTCAGGACGCATTTTTTACAAATATTGAATTTTCGATACAATTTGTTACTTTGAGTGAGCTAAAATATATTGCAAGGGTGCACTTGATCTTTGTACATAAAAGATACACTGGTATATATTTGACATTTGTTATGTCAGATTCAAAATGGCCACTGCATTTACAAATTCCTTTTCAAAATTTAACTATTTTTTTTTATGAAAACTATGGACTTTAGAGAGAATTTTATAAGAACAATTATGTTGTAGAATAAGTCGAAGAAGAC
Source organism: Trichopria drosophilae (assembly GCA_030407085.1). Lineage (NCBI taxonomy): Eukaryota > Metazoa > Arthropoda > Insecta > Hymenoptera > Diapriidae > Trichopria > Trichopria drosophilae. The sequence goes on from CM059582.1 coordinate 133,658,343, forward strand.
CATCCAATTTTTTCAGAATATATTGTCACACATTTTTCAAATTTTTTCACAAATCATTTAAAAAATCTGAAAAAATTCGAGAGTATTCTTTAACCAATTCTAAGACTTTTTGCTTTAAGGAAATTTTCTCTAAAATCTGTAGTTTTCAAGAAAATTAATTATTAGTCCTGAAATCCAAAAAAGTTTAATATATTTATTTTAATTATAGACTTTGACGAAAATGTCCATAAAACGAAAATGTCTTGGAATTGGTTAAAGAATACTCTCAAAATTTTTCAGGTTTTTTAAATGATTTTTTTTCAAAATTGCGATTTTTTGAATTTTTCAAAAATAAAAAATTGTGACAATACATTTTGAAAAAATTCTAGGGTATTCTTTCGACTTATTCTGGAATATCTAAAGTCCATAGTTTTTAATAAAGAAAGGAATTTGTAAATGCAGTAGCCATTTTGAATCTAACAGAAAATTTCAAATATACACCAGTGTATATTTTAAGTACAAAACTCAATATTTATAAAAAGTGTGTCACGAAAAAATGATGTATATATGTCAAAATCATATATAAATTTCAATTTTGTAATAATTTTCTTACTACCGTTCGAAAGAGCAGCCTCGAAAATGGTAGAAGCTGATTTGTTTTTTTTTTCAACATTTATATCATATTGAAAATAAGCGTGGAAGTTGCAGTAAACTTTCTGTGCATTTCGACGTTAATGGGTTAAATTGCATACGTGTACTATTTTTAACAACATCGTCGAAATTTAGAACTGCAAAATGAGGCTTCAATATGGCAAACGAATTTTTCTAAACTTCATCGGATTCGCTTGAAACTTGTTACTCGGGGGTTTTTGGAGTCGCTGATAACGAATTTTAAGTCAGTTATGAAAAATTCAAAGCTAAACGGCGCGGCGGATCAAATAATGCAGCAGAATTTTTAGAAATTCATCCGATTCGCGTGAAACTAGTTTCTGTAACCTCTTATTTTTTGCTTTACATTTGTATTATATTTGCATTACATTTGCTATCAACACTTCGGTTTTGGTTTGGCTTTGAGGATTTCTTGACGTTTTCTTTCAACTTGTAAAATGTCTTTGACCATTCCCTTTATTCAATGTTAAGGTCATTTAAAGGTGAATATTCGAAAATTTCAGGGACGGCAATAGTAACTGAGTGACGTTTGAACTGAAATTTAAAACATCCCACAATTTGTGTGATCAGTCTTTTCTAACAATACCGCCGGCATTAGCATTACCCGAGCTGTACCGAGTGGAGATTACACAGTAGGGTTTACATCTGTTCGGGGTGTTTTGTTGGTTCCCCTTGCCGTCACCCGTTGCGCACGCTAGCTCTCTATCCCTCTATCCCTATTGCTCCAACAAACAAGCACGAACAAACTCTGGCCTTGCCTACGAAAATTAGGACTTGCTGATCAGCCATCGCAGTCCGCACTTCCTCATTTTTCACCCATTGCATTAAATCGTCATTTTGCACAAATATCGCGACACTCAATAACATTATCATGTGTCCATTACCTAATTTCCATACAATATTCACATTTACTGCTATCAATCATCAGGATGTCCTACATAGTCTGAATTTAATTGCACAAAAATCACGTGGGCTTAGCCCCGATCATCTTCCTTTAGAGTACCTAAAATCCATTTTTACAATCGTTGCACCATATTTAACATCCATTTTCAATCTTTCACTCATCTCTGACTATTTCCCTCCCAGTTGGAAATCATATTACATCATACCACTTAAGAAAATCCCCAACCCCATAAGTCCCTCAGGCACCCGTCCAATCACAAATCCTCCCCACCTCTCTAAAGTCATTGATTCCCTTGTCACCCAGCAGATCACAAAATATTTAGAGATAAATTGTATACTGCATCCCAAACAATGTGGATTCCGTAAATTTCACAGCACCCAAACTGCTCTACTACATCTTATGAATCATGTATGTTTGGGTATAAATCGTGGGGCACTTACTAATTTGGTACTGTTTGAATTCTCAAAAGCCTTTGACTCCTTAAACCATGTCGTAATTCTAACCTGCCTTCGAGACATAGGCTTTGCGGAATCAACATTGAGATGGCTCCATTCTTATCTGACAAATCCCTCTCACACAATAATTGGGCTGGATGGTTTAACATCTAATCCTGAGTATACTACTTCCGGCGTTCCGCAAGATTCGAGCTTAGGCCCTATATTCTTTATTATTGTTATCAATACCTTATTTTCGAGACTTAAATATTGCAGCGACACTACCGACATCTTTTCTGACGATACCCAATTTTATCTCTCGACCCCGATATGTTATCTAAATGAAACGATACGCAATATTAACAGTGACGTTGCTGAGCTTGTGAGATGGTCCCATGATTCTGGGCTAACTTTAAATACGCGTAAAACTCAGGCCATCATCCTAGGTTCACCTCAGAATTTAGCCGTTATGAAAAATCTCACCATACCACAAATTATTGTTGGGTCGGATGTAATACCTTATTCACACGAAGTAAAAGATCTTGGTGTTATAATAACATCCGACCTAAATGGAATAGCCATGTTAGTACCATGTCATCTAAAGTACATAACGTTCTTTACAGGCTTAAATTTTGTGGCGCTTTTCTTCCACCGCAGATCAAACACTCGTAAACGCATTAGTCATCCCACACATCAATTACGCATCTTTAGTTATAGCCGATTCAACTGCATATCTTAACACTAAATTACAACGCCTTCAAAACATCGCCTTGACATATGTGTATCGCCTGCGCCGGGATGAAAGACTTGCGCCGTATCGTTAGAAAGCAAACTGGCTACTAACATCTAGGCGACAGTACTTTCTCGGTAGCCTCACTTATCAAATCATCCATACCTCCCAACCTTCCTAACTTGCTGACAGATTTATTCCTCTAGATCATTCCATTCGCTGATTTTCTCGCTTACAATCATCTCAATATAAGCTTCCAATTTCTCGTACAAACATCTTTGCTCACTCTTTCTGGGTCACAGCCATACAGTTTTGGAACTCCCTGCCACGCCGTCTGCACACATTTACATCTCTCGCAACATATCGTACTAACCTAATAACACATCTTATCAAGGAAGATCAACCATAAGTTTGTTACGTTTTTTATTTTAATGTTTTAAATTATGCGTCTTCTATCGATTTAAACTGATCTATGTGTAGCTCAAGTGCAATTTCGTTATTTTTGTGTACTTTTTTTGCTTCATTTACAATATAGTTTACAAAAAGATATATAATGCGTAAAAGTTATTTTATGTATCGTTATATCCTGCCAGAAACATTGTAACGGCAGGGTATTGAGTTGATGTGCCCACGGCTCGCAGTGGCCAGGACACTAAAAAATAAGTTTCCAACCAATCCCTCTCCCTCTCTCTCTCTCTCTCTCTCTCTCTCTCTCTATATATATATATATATATATATATATATATATATATATATATATATATATATATATATATATATATATATATATATATATATACATATATATGCTTTATGTAATGTATTGTACTTTGTAATGTATAGCCATTAGAATTTTGTTGTATATTACCACAAGACTAATTAGTCATGGTAGAATACAGACATACATACACATACATACATATTGCATAATGCACATTATATTGTGACCCTTGCCTCTTGATCCATGCATCTCCATATATTCTAAGCAGATACGTATAGTAAAGAACGTGATAAAAGTAATTTTAAAGTCTAACTTACGTTTTAAAATCATTCGTATTTCCTGTTCTATTATTGGAAATTGAATATTACTTTCCATGCAAATCAGTGTATTTCATTATTTGGATTTTCTAAGTACACCTACAATAGAAGTTTTAGTTAATTCCTTTTAATTCTTGCAATTTTGATTACCTCACCTGGATTTTCAGTTTCAAGAGTATTTTTGATTCCTTCCTTTTGATTCCTGTGAAAAATTCTTACTATTTTCTTATAAAAGTTCCTGTCGTCTGTGATTTGCACCACTTGTTATATGAAGTTTCTGTCAGAGTTGAATGAAAATGACGAAGATGACGAGTACAGCTTGGCATCAAAGAGTGAGCAGGAGCTAAAATACATGCTGAATGGTTCGAAAGACGTATTCAATAGTCTCGTTCTGTATACTCTTACGTTACGAATCTTGACTATACCTCCATCGTCCTGGAGCATCCGAAAACTAGCAACAGAATTTGACACGACCAAACATTTCGCCTTAAAAGCAAAACAACTGAAATCAATTCGCGGTGTATTTGGCGAGACCACCAAAAAATGCGGTAAGAGTTTATTCCAAACTAATGTTGATAAAGTAATTGACTTCTATTCCAGTGACTTCAGTAGTAGACTCATGCCCCGAACGAAGGATGTCGTATCTGTAAATAAAGACGAAAAGCGAACACTAGTTCAGAGATGACTCCTTTTCTGAGGCATTAGGTTTGAATGAACTGTACGCTGTGTTCATGGATTCAAATGTAGATTATGACAGTAGTTTTAGCGCATTTGCTAAATGGTCCCAAAATTGTATACTTGCTGATGCTACAGTACACTCCGTATGTGTCTGTATCATTCACCAGAATTTGAAACTGATGATAGATGCTATTAACGTAGAAGTACTTACAGAAGACACATAAATGTCTGTTAAGAATTATAACGACTTGAGTAAAATAATTTGTCAGCAGCCTTCCACCGATTGCTGGCTTGACAATTGTACAAAATGTCCAGGCTCTTACGAATTTTGCAACAGCTAAGTTAAATTCTACAAGGATCGCAATTTTTGCAGTTACAATTTTCTGTGTAGGCTGGAACAGATCGTTCAACTCTTTAGACGCAAACATTGAACACCGAAGATTTTATGGATATGCCATGTATTAAGTTAGAAATTCTCAAAAGTCATTCATTTATTACTAAAGAACAGTCGAATTTTATTACTGAAAAGAAGCTGAATCTATGCAAGTCTAAAGTAGTTGAGGAACTTTGTCTTTTCCAAAAATTATTCCTATGTTTGTCAAAATGCTTCTCAAGCATTCCATTTCAATAATAATTAATGCGCGCAGTTCAACATTTTGCAACAGCTAAGTTAAATTCTACAAGGATCGCAATTTTTGCAGTTACAATGTTCTGTGTAGGCTGGAACAGATCGTTCAACCCTTTAGACGCAAACCTTGAACACCGAAGATTTTATGGATATGCCATGTACTAAGTTAGAAATTCTCAAAAGTCATTCATTTATTACTAAAGAACAGTCGAATTTTATTACTAAAAAGAAGCTGAATCTATGCAAGTCTAAAGTAGTTGAGGAACTTTGCCTTTTCCAAAAATTATTCCTATGTTTGTCAAAATGCTTCTCAAGCATTCCATTTCAATAATAATTAATGCGCGCAGTTCAACATTATATATTATTGGAAAGAAAACGATCGATTAATGAATAAGAGTAATGTATTTTTGTCACCGAGTCGGAATCATGATACCACAGCTGTGTACACTGTACAAGGGTTATTAATCCCAGAAATTAAGAAGACAGTGGGAAACGTACATAAAATTATTTATATAACCGGCGGTGCCAAACAACACTTTAAGAAAAGATACCAATATATATTTATAATTCGTCTTTCTAGTTTTGGGGGGGAGGAATGAGAAATAAATTACTCCGGCGAGTAAGGATTACAAAAAAAGAAAAGATATAAGTCTTTATTGACGATGCACACAAAAATTATAAATGTTACACTCGCGACTGATGACCGGACGCGGATTCGACGGCGGAACTACTTATAAAATGACTGGGACAAACAAAGAAAATGGGATCACACTAGCGGGATCCGATATGGGTCGGTTTCGAAAAAAAGGTGGTCTTCTTACAGGCAACGGCTCCGGATCGGGAGTACGGCTGATGGCGCCTGCGGTTGACGTCGGCGGTCAGCGGTACGGCACCTGAAGTCCGGGTTGGCGTCCTTCGTCTGGGATGGGGTTCAGGGGTCTTCGTAGCTGGCACACTTCTCCTTGGGAACTCGTTTCCACTGTCTTAGGACACTTGCCTTAGGGAAAACTCAACGGAGCACTTAGATTCACAAACGTATGCCGAACAGAGAGAAGCGCGTTCGAGAGCCGATGGTATTCGGTCAGGAGACTGCCCGAGAATGAATATAAGTTACTAATCTAATCCCATCATAAAGAAGATTTCGGAATAGAAGCAGAATGGCATTACAGTGCTACTGCTCATGGGAAAAGTGCTTACGATGGTATTGGTGCAACTTTTAAAAGAAAATCTTACAGAGTAAGCCTTCTTGCAAAATCAGGAAGTGAAATGCTAACTGCAGAATCTCTTAAGTGAATGAAAATCGCTTAAGCGAAAGATTACTTTCAAACAATAAACGTTTTTTACTTTAACAAAAATGATCATGAGAAAATAAGAAGGAAACTTAATAAGAGGTTTAAAAATGCTCCAGCTGTTCCCAAAATAAATAGAAATCATGGGATCATCATACTTTCAGAAAAAAACCAAATAAACAAGTTATTGTCAACAGATATTCTAATACTGAACCTGGAGTGGAATGGTCAAAACGTTAAAGGTTAAACGGCAAAGGTTAAAAATAAAAAAAACACACACACGCACTCACGCACGTACGCACGCACACACACACACACACACACACAGCTGAACAAGGACCCCGAAGAGATGAAAACCCGACGGCACAACCTTTCGCATCGATAGATTAAAACTGCCGATTACAGCATCATCTGTCAGGCATCGAAAAAAATGTTTAGGACAAAACTTTCATATTTTTCGTCACAGAATCAGAATCTGTAATAAAAATAACGGGTTTCCATTTAAAAATCGCGATATGACCTTCAAACGACCCTCAAATTTGAACTCAAGGTCAACGCCAATGTCACCGTTAGACGACCCCCTTCAAGCCCTACAACTTTTGTCTGTAAGTGTTTAAATGAATATTGACATCCTACAACTGCTAACCACAAGGATGCTTTTCATTTAGCAACGCTTTTGTTGAATTTAACTTGTCATGAAACAATCATTTGTCAAGGTATAATGCGATCAAATCGTAATACAATTTCTTATGAACAACCACCGGGGAGAAAAAAGTAATGTTGAAAAAATTCTTAATAATGATAATTAGTAATAATTAAGTAGTTTAGAGGTCGCTCCGTTTTGAGCACATGGTTATATGTTTCTACTCTCGTTTTATTTGAAATTTAGTTGATTAATTACGTTATTTTTATTACTTGCACCTAGTAATTGTTTCAATAGATTTTTTTAAATATATAGTCTACTTGTCAGTGATTTTGTGCCAGTTTGAGCGGTGCTAAGTGTTCTTTTGGAAACTTAACCTCAATTTTGCACTTTGGGTTATAATTAATCTGCATTGTTTTGTGCTACCATGTGCGATAATCAAGCTGGAGCCTGATAAATTGATTTGCTTCTTATGTAAATCTAAATTGAACCCGTACATCACAAATCCGGACAAAGGGCAATATTGTCCTGATTGTCAAACTTCATTTCATGAGGGTTGTTTTCTGCGAAGAACTAGAAGTAGTGGTACTGCCAAATGTTGCGAATTTTTACATTCGTCTATGAAGGCAACTTCACAATCAAAACCACTCAATAATTCATCTCGCTCTCTCTCTCCTAAACCTTCAGTAAAATGGACATTAGATGGTCTTGCAGACCTAATAACATCGAGTATTGCAGACATAAAAACTTCAATCGATAATTTAAAAGTTGAAGTAACGATTACTAACCAAAAGGTTGCAAATATTGATAAACGTGTAACTGTAATTGAAAACATGTTTGAGCACGGCATTCCATTACCATCTTCGGTTAGAGAAGAATGACTGGCAGAACACAGAGAAAGACAATTAAGATGTTCAAATATCATTTTTGGAATGTTCAAGAAGCTGCTATATCGAAAAAAGAAGATTTGTATGTCATCAAAGATCTCCTGTCATCCATTGCAGATTTCCAATTTAATTTGCACAGTCTTCGTCGCCTTGGATCTAATCGAACTGGAAAACCTTGCCTGATCGCTGCTAAACTTGGATCTGAGAATGAAGTTACAGCATTCTTGCGCAAAAAGCAGGTTCTACCTGGAAAAATTTGGGCATCTTCAGATTCCACACCCATGCAAAGGCAGTACTTGAATGAACTTCGGGAGAAGGTTGAGACTCACGAGTCTGATCCGAAGAATTTAAAAACAATCAAGTTCATACGCCACATTCCGACAATAATAGATGTGTCAAAAAACTAAAATTGAACGTGCGTATTCTTGATTCTCGTAAATTCGGTATGTATTTTCAGAATGTACGAGGTCCACGCACGAAATTAGATTTACTAAGGCAGAATATAAATTTGTTTTCGGTGAAGCCTGACATTATTGTTCTTACCGAGTCTTGGCTACATGAGGGAATTTCTGACTTGTAACTGGGATTTGGCGAATATAATATTGTCAGAGTGGATAGGTCATACACTGAAAATGACATGTCTAGAGGAGGTGGTGTACTCATCGCATTAAACAGAGAACTATATTACGAACTATGTTTTTTACCATTTGTAGAGCCTAAATCTGAAGTCTTATTTGTTCGCACTCTTATTCAAGGTGAAAAAGTAATTATTGGAGTATCTTATTTTTCACCTAGCGTATCACCGTCCGCTTACTCGTTATATTGCAATAATATTTACGATATTGCACAGAAATTTGCTGATCACAAATGGATATTATTCGGTGACTTCAACCTACCTAACATTACATGGTCTAATGATACTCCTATGCAATTTCAAACACTTCGATATGTGTCTCCATCAATTGTAAATGCCGCGTCTATCATTTGTCAACTAGTCAATTTTTTGGATTTAAAACAACATGCTCCTGTCTGTGCTCCGAAGGATTATACACTGGATCTTATTTTTTCCAATTTGTGCAACACTACCGTCACAATCTCGTCGGATAATCTGTGTAATCCGGATTCACATCATCTAGGCTTATGGGCTGAATTTGATATCAAGCGCGACACGTTCTTACAGTATAAAGATCTGTGCTTTGACTTTAAACGCGTAGAATATTCTAAACTCAATGACAAGTTAAATTCTATTGTATGGGACGAGGTGTTTGATAGTGTAGATGTTAACAGAAAGTTATCTCTTTTTTACGAATGTATATATTCCCAAATTAAATGCGTTGTTCCTTCTATATATGTATCTTCGCATTTTAAGCCACGCTGGCACACCCATCAGTTATCTGAATTAATTTGGCAAAAGAAACAGGCTCATATTATATGGAAGGAATCACGCTGTCATAGCGATTTTATTAGATTTAAGGATCTTAGGGCTAAGTGTATTAGGTTGTCTAGGTCATGTTACAATGAGTATATAAAAAAAGTTCAAATTTACTCTCGTTCTAACATAAAATCATTTTCAGCTTATATAAATGGTTTAAGGAAAGTTAATGAGTTACCAAGCTCCATGTTTCTTGGCAATGAAGTAGCTCATTCGGGCACTGACATTGCCAATCTTTTTGCTAACCACTTTAGTTCTGTCTATTCTCGTGAAACAGCCCACATCCACACGTTACCAGACCCTGTAACTTTCCTAGACAACATTACACTATCTCATTGTGATATTTCGAATGTAATCCAAAGACTTGATGATAGTTATGGCTGTGGCCCTGATTTGTTGCCTCCGATTGTGCTAAAGAAATGTTTATCTTCCCTTATTGACCCCATATGTCATATATTTATTAACTCACTTCAGTCAGGTATTTTTCCTACTATTTGGAAATCCTCCTTCGTTACACCTATTTTTAAATGTGGCAATAAGCAGGATATAATAAATTATCGCCCAATTTCTATTTTATGTTCTCTCTCTAAAGTTTTCGATGCTATAATCACTGAAAAATTAACCTCTTATTTTCTTAATACAATTTCATCATTTCAGCATGGATTCATTAAGGGAAGATCTACAGTATCTAATTTATTATCATTCACATCATATGTTAATGATGTGCTTGAGTCCGGTCATCAAGTGGATTCTGTGTACCTTGATTTTTCAAAAGCCTTTGACACAATTAACCACAAACTACTACTTAATAAATTGTTTTCCCTCAGATTATCTGGTAATTTACTGAGGTGGTTAGAATCATACTTGACTGACCGTTCTCAAATGGTTCGATTGAAAGGCGATAAATCTGAATCAGTTTCGGTACCTTCGGGAGTGCCTCAAGGATCGCATCTTGGTCCTTTATTATTTATTTTGTTTATAAATGATATTGGTGCTAAATTTCAGTTTCGAAATATCTTTTAAAAATCTATTAAAACGTTTCATGATGCATATAATCTTCAAAACGATCTTCATAATCTTCAGGAGTGGTGTACAGCCAACTGTCTTAATCTCAATATTTCAAAATGTAAAGTATTAAGATTTTTTAGAACTTCTACATATATTCATTACACTTTTCGTATTAACAACACTATTCTTGATTCTGTTGACTCTATTCGGGATCTTGGCGTTATCACAGATCAAACATTATCTTTTAATAAACATATAAATGATGTTGTTCTTAAGGCTTTTAAGTCCCTAGGCTTTGTAATCAGATCAACAAAAGTTTTTTAAGATACGTCCGCCATTATCAACATTTATAAAACTCTTGTATTACCTAATTTGCTGTATGCCTCTCCTGTTTGGAGTCCCTTAATCGACAAAAAACTAGAGTCCACTCAAAGAAAATTTTTGCGATTTCTCACTTACAAATCTGATCAACCATTACACATTTTCTCTCATGATTTTCATGACATATCCAAGAAATTTGATATAATAATAATAATAACGCCTTTATTGACACAATATACATTAATTTACATTGTTCAAGGGGCGAGGCACAGCATTAAGTGCTGTTTTACAGCCTGACCCATAATATATCCCAACAATAGAATCAATACATAGGCTTAACGATAGTATTCTGGTTCGCAAGATTTTGTATGACCATATTAAATCCCCTGACCTTAGAGGTCTATTCGTTTGGAGGCCAACACCGTACTCTACTCGTAATGTTAGAGTACGGTACGAGAGAAATTGCAAAATAAACTATTGCTTTTATTCGCCAATATTTCGGTTAACTCGTGTGTGGAACTCTCTTCCTGAAGATATTCGCAACCAAAATTCCCTTTTCTTATACACCGCTAATTGTAAAAGAAAACTATTATTTCATTATGTTTAAGTTTTTATATCATTTGTTACAAATAGTATTTAGAAGAGCGACTTTATATATTTTTGTTAAAAACTTTGTATTCTGGGGTGTTTAACGCCCGTTTATTTCCAATAAATAAATAAATAAATAATTACTGAGTTGAAGAATATAAATTTGAAAAATCATTTCCTGCCATATCTGATTGTGAGACCCAATTAAACTTGAAAATTAATAACCATTTTATCCAAGTTAATTCAACATTGCATAATTATTCGTTGAACTTCCTCGTGCTGAAATTCAACAAAAAATTGTTTAAGAACAACCTTGTCTAGATAAAAAAATATTATAAAAATAATCAGCAATTTCAGTTTCCGCATTAAAGAATAAGAATTTTAAAAACGTTTTTCTTTGACATGTTATACCAGAGTCATTCCACGTCAACAATATCAAAACTGAGGTCAATGTCTCAGAATTCCACGAAAATGAAGTATTTGAAGCGTATGGGCATGGGAAACATTATGGTAGAATATTTTTGTAACATTTTCAAAATGGCGGCCGTAGCGTCATATTCATTGAATTTCTTAAAATTACGATATCTTTTTTTCTGATTTTTACATTTTAAAGTTACTACGCGCATTTTGTTCATAAAAATGAGTACTTTCATACAAAAATAAAAAATTTTTTTTTTGTTTTTAATTTTTCAAAAAATTTTCATATATTATTTTTGAATCTTAATTTTGAAAGCCATTTCCGTCTTTTTTTCATTCAAACGATACGTCATCTGGTAGGAAAATCTCTCACCTTCAATTTAAAAAAAAAAATTGATGTAGCCTCTTTCCGTTCCGAAGTTATGATTTTTTTTAAGAGCGCACCTCGCGACGTTCATCGGTGGGCGCCGTTCGCCGCGCCGCAGTGCCTCCGCTGCGTGTAATTCGAAGTCGGGGTAGTTTAGTTAGCTAAGTATATAATAGATTATAGTTAGTCAGATAATCTTGCTATGAATTTTTAATATTTGACGGTCAAGAAATCAGTTAAGGCTCGCAAATGTAGCTAATCTTTTAACTGATCCGCAATAACTGTGACCATGAGAAGTAGCATACAAAATTTTTTACCATACTAAATCCAATTTTTGGTAAGAAAGATTTGTAAAATTATTCTACTTACATTTGTTGATAAGTTTGATAAATTAAATACTTAAAAGGAAATTGATTATTTATTAATCTTTTTAAAAATCCAGATGTAGTGCTGAAATTGAAAAGACCAAATTACGTAAAGCAAAAGGCGAAATCAATAAAAACGTAATCTTTATCTGACGGTTTGTTTAAAGATACACATTTACAGTGGAATGAACGAAAGATACTTCGACGTTAATTCAGAACAAGAACCATGAAAAGAGATCATACTCTTTAGATATCATAGAAATTATAATAATAAACAAAGAAATAAATATTGAGATCGTCAGAGAAGAACTTGAGAAGCAATGAAACGTCGAAAATCAGCTTAAAAAATAATGATCTCTAAAAATAATCCCTTCTTTGCGTTACGTAGGATGAACGACGTGGACGTGGTAGGGTTCTCATCCCTTTGGGGTGCTTTCTGAACGTGAGTCCCCTTGCCTCTCACGATTCGGGGTGCTTTCTGAACGTGAGTCCCCTCGCCTCTCACGATTCGGGGTGCTTTCTGAACGTGAGTCCCCTCGCCTCTCACGATTCGGGGTGCTTTCTGAACGTGAGTCCCCTCACCTCTCACGATTCGGGGTGCTTTCTGAACGTGAGTCTCCTCGCCTACGAATTGGAGAGCTTTCTGAATAAGAGATTCTATGCTTATTATATAAAGTAAAACCTATGATGTAGATTGGATGCTAAAAGTATGTGATTTTGAATCAAAAGAAAATATTTTGCAACTAATTTGATGCGTATTTAAGGGTTTGAAACTATGGAAATCCCGAGTTCCTTTTATAGTTACCGCTTTCGAGTAACGATCATGCATACTCTCCGGATGCGCTTCGCATTCTTCCTTACTACAATAAATAAATACAACATTTGACATCGCATCTTCAGCCCATTCAAATAGGGATTGAGCAGTTAAGATTTGGCGGTCAAGAGGCCGTTGAAGACTTGCTCGTGCAGCTAATCGTTTGACAGTGCCTCCTAACCCATCGCAAGGACTTTTACCGTGCGAAGTGGCGAAAAAGTTCCATTCGGCATCAATGCTAAAATCCTCTTTATGGTACGCAAGATTTATAAAATTGTATTTATTTTTATACTGCGAGGCAGCACCATCTGTAAAATATTTTACTCTATTCACGACATATATTGCTTTCGTAATTCTGTGAGCAATTTTGAAATGTACAGATGAACTGCAGCCGAATTGTGTTCCAGACTTTCTGAAATTATTACGAAAGAATCGTGGCCTACAACACCATCCTCTTTATGATAAACAACAAATGGGTGGATTGTTGCTTGGTCGTTACTCCAGTGGTAGGATTGAATCGCATCCTGGATTATGAATGAGTAATTTTCAGCAAAGTCACCTAATACTACGAATTCTCCAGCTTCCAGGGTTTCTTTACAATCAAAAAGATATTGACTTTGTGACTTGGATATAAAGTGATGCTTTAGAAGCATAACGAAATCACAAGTAAACCTTTCAACGTATTCATCTACTGAGGTTACAACCGTTTCTAACCTCGAACGATCAGTTGATGTCCACTGTTTGTAAGTAATTTCTTCCATAAAATGATTTTCAAACGCTACATTTAACTCATCACAAATTTTTTCGATGCTTGGGCAATTTGTACATTTTCGAAAATAACACTCTTGATTGGGAGAATTACAAACAGTAGCGAATACTAATGTCTCCAGAGATTCAAAAGCTGATAATTGAGTTTCAGAAGATGTAATATCTTTTAAACGTGCGCCAGTCATCATTAATTTGAAATTTTGATGTATCTTACATACACATACTGAATGGGTACCACTGCTACCAGCTAGAATACATTCTTTTGGTCTCAAATCAGCAAATTTTGAAAATCCAATTTTCATATCGACGTATCGAATTTTAAATTCGGCATATAATTCTTTCAAATTATTGAGGAGTAGTCGCTTCTGAACTTGAATTTTGGAGCCGTCCCTTTTAACCGACACGCAATCCTTCTTACCGGGCAATATTCGACTGAAATCAGAATTATAGTGAAAGTTACAAACTGCGTTTTTAATTTCATCGGGAAGAGATTTTCCACGTTTTGTGCCAGGCAATGTACCAATGCCGAATTCTTTGTGAAAATATTCTGCTTTTGCAGCAAGGCTGTAAGGAACATTGAACTCTGACTCTATGCGACGAGCTGTCCATGATTTTGGTGTCATTGTTAAGTATTTAATTTTTTCAGAATTTTTGTCCGACTCTGATAGCTTATCTTTTATTTCAGAAACAATTTCCTTCATTCCGGAGATATCGGATATGTCAGTTTTAAATACTTTTTGTAATTCGCGATTCAGAGCACTTTTTATCTCTCCAATCTTTCGATGTTTGGCAGCTTCTGTCCTACGATCCTCCCAGCTTTGAATCCGACTTACTCCTAATAGTTCGATAATTTTGTTTAAATTATCTAAAGCATCCCCTTCATTGACCTCTTCAAATTCCTTAAGTTCTTCACCGACGATTTCGACTTTCATTTCTTTATTTATTATCATACTATCGCCAGAAATATCTAAAGAGCATGATTCCGTTTCGTGGTTCTTATTCTGAACTAACATCGAAGTGTCTTTCGTTAACCGCAATCGACAAGTATTGCACATTTGTTTCTTTAACCACACCTTCGGATCAAGATTATATTTTTTACAGATTTCGCCTGTTATTTCGCGTAATTTACTCTTTACGATTTTAGAATTATGTTTCTTTTTTTTAAAAGGGTTGCAGCATTTATATAAGTGAGGCATGGTGGTCTTCGAATATTTTAAATAAAGAAGAACAATTTGTTTTAAATAAAAAAAATTATTTTTTTCAAATAAAAAAAAATTAAATATTACGGTATATAAAGGGAAAATAATATTTGTATTCAATTATAATGCGGAAATGAAGGGAAAGAGAAACTTTCAAGACGACAACACCAATGGCAGTGAGAGCGTTGATATCATCGCAGTAATTTTTAGTTTTTATTGCTTCGCCTTTATATAATGGTAAATGGATTTTACTTTCGAGAATGATTTCATGCCGTTTTTTGTCGACCGATACCGGTGGCACTCTAGCGTCTCGCGTTCGAATTACACGCAGCGGAGGCACTGCGGCGCGGCGAACGGCGCGACGCGAGGTGACGCCCACCGATGAACGTCGCGAGGTGCGCTCTTAAAAAAAATCATAACTTCGGAACGGAAAGAGGCTACATCAATTTTTTTTTTAATTGAAGGTGAGAGATTTTCCTACAAGATGACGTATCGTTTGAATGAAAAAAGACGGAAATGGCTTTCAAAATTAAGATTCAAAAATAATATATGAAAATTTTTTGAAAAATTAAAAACAAAAAAAAAATTTTTTTTTTGTATGAAAGTACTCATTTTTATGAACAAAATGCGCGTAGTAACTTTAAAATGTAAAAATCAGAAAAACAGATATCGTAATTTTAAGAAATTCAATGAATATGACGCCACGGCCGCCATTTTGAAAATTTTACAAAAATATTCTACCATAATGTTTTCCATGCCCATACGCTTCAAATACGTCATTTTCGTGGAATTCTGAGACATTGACCTCAGTTTTGATATTGTTGACGTGGAATGACTCATCAAATAGTCACAATTAAACTTCAAATTGGGCAATGTTCTTATCCATGTTTATTCGGAATTAAATAATCATTGGTCGAGCTTTAATGGAACCAAACCCTTTACAAATATGTAATAAAAAGCTCTGTATAAAAAAAAATATGTTAGAGGTAGCGGATATAAGACATAAAAGACAAATGGTTTTAACAATAATACACCTCAAGTCAATGAATGAAATTGTTCATAATTTTCATAATATTACTTTTTCCTCTCCAGAGATTATTCGTAACAGATTGTAGTAGTATATCGGCATATTAAAACTTGACGAATAAATGTCACATACCAAGCTTAACTTAACCATACCGTTGCTAAATTATATGTATCGTTGGGACATTTGACACCTCATATTTTTTTAAACGAGCCTTACCCGCCTGTGTGGCTTTAAGGCTCGGGTCTCATGGCGAGGAGTCGGGATACGCCCGAACCAACGCGTGTCCCCTTCTTCCGGTAGTCTCTACCAATCTATTTCAAAGCGGCAAGAATTCTCGAATCACTCGGTGAGGAGGGAACCTTTCAAATCCCGATGACACTCTGCAGGGTCACACCCGAGTTGCATTGTAACACACACATCACAACAAGCCAGACCTTCCAGACCCCGGAATGGGCCCTTCCAGTCCTACAGAACGTTCCTAACCCAGCACGCGGGCTATAGAAACTACTATCCGCTCGAATCCAACCATTTAATATGACCTGGTGAGACATTGCGATAGTGGCCATGATTCGAACACCAGCCCTCTACCAGTTGAGTACTTGCCCACACGGGGTTGATCACCCAACTCGGTGGGATGTGGGGTCGCCATCCCGAAGGACCGGAAGCCCTCCCCTTTATGCTTGACACCTTGCGCCCGCTAGGCGGGACGCCACTTTCTGTTGCCCCCGAAATCGGAACGCTCGCAGCTTTGGCGCTCTGAAAAGGGCGCCTCTCTATCAACGACGGTCTATTTTTATCTTGCGCCCAGAAAAGGGCGCTCCTCGCGACCTCCGTCATGCCATAGGCCATACTTAATTTTTGCGGCTTCGGACCTCCGACCCAGCGTCCTCCGCCGCACAGCTTAACATAGGGCCACCGATAGCCAGACGTAAACACCCCCCACTCCTCCACCTTGAAGTAGGTCTGGCGCCAGACGGCACACGCGCCTTGATATAGGTCAGGGGTTAATGAACTGATAAAGAAATGATAATGGTTATTAATAGTCAATTAATTTTAAAACAAACAATAAAAATGTCAATAAATAATGTTAATAGGGTAATTAATGTGAAATAAATATTAATTTATGTTCGTAAATGACGCCATGGCCGCCATGTGAGGTAGGTGAATATTGAACAAAAACGTACGGGCACCCTTTGGCACGACCATGAGGTAGGTCATGGTTCAACGTCCTGATACACGACTGCTTCATGGTTAATTGTTATATAAACAAATAAAAAGACGATAATAAATGTCGATAATTGGGTAATTAAAGTCAGATGAGTGTTAATAATGATGATTAATTGTTAGTTTATGTATAAACAAATAATAAAGACGGATATAAATAACGATAACGACCTTGCGATAAACATAAATGTACGTGGATACTTTGGCGAAGAGTTGAGGTAGATCACCGTTCAACGACCTCTGAAAGTCTGGGTATTAGTTTCGTTTTTTGTTATGATGAATAAATTGTAGAGCCTACACCCCACTTCCTCCTTATCGTGTATTAATATTTACCTACACAACAGTCCACTGACCTTTATATGTATACATGTTGCGCACGTGTCACTCCACTGTGCTAATCCCCATATGATTGCGTAATTAGTGTCAGACAGGTATTAATAATGATTCTTTAATGTTAATGTATGTATAAACAAATAATAATAATAAATACTAACGCCGTTGTGAGGTGACTAGCCGGACATAAACGAACCTGTACGGGGACCCGTTGGCGAGAATTTTAGGCAGGTCATGATTCAACGACCACTCACAGACTGCGTATTAGTTGACATATTTTTTTTGTTATGAGATCTATTAATATTTACCTACATAACACATCGATGACCTTTATATACATGTTGCGCGCGTGACACTCCTCTTGCAGGTCGAAACGAGAGTCTGTAATTTCCTATGGTATTGAAACGCACATGTGCCGCACGTTCGAGTGACGCAGATTTCTAGGAAAATTTTGAAGACGAGGGGAGGTAAGATTCAAGAAGTAAGCGAAAAATTATACTATACAAAATAATATAAAATTACAAACTAGGATAATGAATGTCGAAAATGCATGAGGTCCTTTAAATTAGTAAATATATGAGGGACAAGGATAAAATAAGAAAACATTGTATATGTTAAGAAACGCGTTTTAATCAAATATACTATATTTTAAGCTAGGTTGAGAGGGGTGGTATGGAATGAGGCAGGATTGAAAAGGAAAGACGAAGAGTTTTGGACATTTTTTAAGGAACTTGAGTAACATAAAAGAGGCGTTTAAAGAAGAGGAAGAGAGGATTTTAGTAGTAGCTGGGGATTTTAATGCGAGAATAGGGATAGAAGAAGGGTGGAGTAGATGTAATGTAGAGGAAGAGGAAACGAAAGAGGGAGAGAGAGTCTAAAGATAGAGTAATAATTAAGCAAGGACGGGATTTGATGGAAATGGTAGAGGAAAGAGAGTGGATGGTCTTAAACGGAAATAAGGAAGGACATGAAGAGGGAGAGTGGATGTATGAGAAGGGCGGAGGAAGATCGGTAATTGACTTTGGAAAAAGAAGGTACGTTAATGTCTTTTGTAATACTTTTAATACTATAACTAATAAACGATAAACTTTTATATAGCGACTTTGCGCGATCTTCTCTCTTTTGTTGTTCGATTTCGACTGACTCGTTTCTTCTCGTAGATACATAGTAATAGATGGCGCAACGGAGCCGTACGGAGAAATGTAAATTTACTACATAATTTTACACACCTCCTTAAATTTACATTACTATTTTATATTATATTTAACATTGTTCGGAAATTTTCGAATTTATTCTTTCCTAGAGATTTGGTTAAAATATCCGCGACGTTGTTTTCTGAATCTATTTTGACAATATTTATTAATCCGTTTTTATAACTTTCATGTACAAAATGATAATGTACTTCTATGTATTTCGAGTTTTTTTGTAAAATTACCAAATTAAGCAATAGCGACTGCTCCTGAATTGTCCTCATAAATATTTATAGATTCTTTAATCACAACACCAAAATCTTTTAGTAAATTTATTATTACATTTAGTTCACTAACAGACTCAGATAGAGCGACATATTCAGCTGCAGTCGATAGTTTAGTCACACTATTCTGTTTCCTAGATTTCCAGTGGACTACATTTCCATATACCCGAATAATATATCCGGTTGTACATTTTCTATCTACCTGATCACCAGCCCAGTCAGCATCAACGTAGCAATCACTCACATCAACTTTTACATTTCTTTTATAAGTCAATTTGAATTTTTTTGTTAGGAATAAGTATTTTAAAATTCTTAATCCGTATCTGTAATGAGTTTTATCATAACAGTTTTGAAACCTACTTAAATAATTAATACTGTAACTAACATCTGGTCTAATCCCAGTGCTAATATATAAAAAAGCTCCTATCAAGTTTCTAAATTCAATATCGTCACATACTGACTGTGATGGTTCTAATTTTAAATTCTGTTCCATCGGTGTATTGTATAGTTTCGCGTCTACAATATTGTATTTTTTAGCTAGTGACTCTATATAATCTGTTTGGTCTAAGGTAATTTCTTGTTTGTTTTGATCATATTCAACGTTTATGCCTAAGTACATTTTTATTTTTCCTAGGTCTTTCATTTCAAATTTGCTTGACAGACTACTCTTAATGCTCTCAAGTTTATTTTTATTTTCCCCGCAGAATAAAAGGTCGTCTCCAAATATTATCAAGTAAACATTATCTTCCGGATCAACAATATGTACAACATATGTGTCAAAACACTCATACCATGCTCTCGGGCTTTCTCGTAAACCGTACAATGCTTTTTCTAATTTGTACACTCTATCTGTACCATCTTCGTAACCCATAGGTTGATTTACATATATCTCAGACTGACCGGTGCCATTCAAGAATGCGGTTTCTACGTTCATTTGCATTATCATCAGATTATTTTGACAACAATACGATAATCATAATTTTAATGTTTACATCCTAGCTACCGGAGAGTACAAATCTTCTAATACTTCCTTTTGTTGGAACCCTCTGACAACTAATCTCGCTTTTTTTTGCTTATCGTATTTATTTGTGTATACCCACTTTACATCTAATATTTTCTTATCTTTAGGTTTTTCTATTAAATTCCAAGTATTATTCTTTTCTAGACAATTTATCTCCCTATCCATCGCTTGTTTCCATAATTCGAACTCGTTACTTTTTAACGCATCTTCGTAACTCATAGGGCTATCTGCACTTACAAAATAAACATATATACAACTGGAAGAAACAGAGTTATAAGCTAACCTGTCCGGCTTTCTTTTATATCGTTCTGATTTTCTTAATTCAAATTTTTTACTATTATTTTGATCAAGAACTAAATTTTCTCTCGAATTATGATCATCTAGGTCATCCGTATTACTGTCCTCACTCAATTCTAAATTGTGATCATTATCGCTTGTATTTGTCTTCGAATTAACTTCACAGTCTTCATCACTAAAGCCTATCAGTTTCACGTCCCAATCAATAATGTCAATGTGTCTAGCAACAACGATTTTATTATGGATTAAGATTCTATACCCAACATTCTCATACTCCAAAAGTATTCCCGGATCAGCCTTTCTGTCCCACTTTGATTTTCTTTTTATTTCTGGCACGCGTACAAAAACTCGACTTCCGTATAGTCGTAAATTGCTTATATCCGGTTTTATCCCTGTAAAAATTTCGTACGGGGTCTTATTTTCTACGGTATTTGCTATCGTTCTATTTTTTAAGTACGCGGCAGTTTTTATCATTTCAGGCCAATATCTCTCATTTACTTTCGCTTCAGACAACAGACATCTTGCTGTATTCATTATTGACCTATTGTACCTCTCTGCTGTACCATTTAGTTGGTGTACGTAGGGTGGACAAGGATCGATAAGAATACCTTTCTCTCTGGCTAGCCTAAATATATCTTTATCAATGTATTCTTTACCGTTGTCACACCTGAATTTTTTTATTCTTGTTCCGGTTAAATTTTCAACGAAATTTATGTACTCAATAAAACATTCATAAACTTCAACTTTTGATTTAATTGTAAATATTTTTGCAGCTTTACTGTAATCGTCTATAAATGATATGAAATATTTCTCACCATTATAGCCAATTGTATCGTGTGGACCATTCAAGTCCGTATGGACTATTTCTAAAAGTTCCTTGGCTCTAGTTCTGTTATTTACGAACGGTAAATCGTGCATTTTATTTTGAATACATATACCACATTTCAGTAATTCAGGCTCTAATTTATTTGGTATTCCGTCGACTAAATTATTATTACACATAGTATTCAAATAATTGAAGTTAACATGTCCTAAAAGCCTATGGTATTTTTCTTTTAACGTTAAACCCTCACTACTCTTTATAGCTATGTTAGATTCTTTATTTTTAAAAAAACTACTCATTTTGTATAAACCATTCTCGTTAACTGCGATCGCGATTAACGTATTTTGTTCATTATAAATTTTAGCAGTATCACCTTTTGAAACTACTTTGTTTTTATTTGTAACTTTGGCAAAGCTGAGTAAATTTTTATCCATCTCTTTAACTAAGAAAACATTCGGTATTTTAATTACAATTTTTTTCCGTAAACTGAAAAATAACTTTGAATATTTCCAATTTTTGTAGCCTTTAATAATCTACCATCCCCGATTTTTACATTTACAGGATTTTTAAGAGTTACGGAGTTCGCAAAATACAAATCATTATTTATTATGTGATCCGTACACCCGCTATCGAGTACCCAATCTATTTTATTTTGGTTACAAATATTTGATTCAACGCTAATATTATTGTTTTCTGAATCGACCTCAATTTCAGTATTAAACGTACTAGCGTTGTTTTCATCATTGCGCTCACTTATACTAAACCTAGCTTCTTGTCTTCCATCTTCGTTGCTACGCTGTTGCTAACCACTGCCTCTATACCTGCGAAATCCACGATAGCCTCCTCGCCCTCTGGTGTTGTCGCGAAATTGTTGGTGATGAAATCCGCCTTGTAAGTTCTCCCCACTATAAGTAGCGCTTCTTCCGGAATGTCCTCTGGGCCACGTGTTTTTGCAATTTTTCTGTAAATGCCCCGGTTTTCCACATCTAAAACATGTTTTTTCTTCATTTTGTTTTTCAGTTTTGAACACACTAGATTTACTCCGATTTCTGCAATTTTCTCCATTATTTTTTTGCTCCCACATTGTAATTTTATGTTTTACAAATTCACAAGTTTGATCTTCCTCTCGCATAGCGTCGATCAGATCACCAATATGACTTAATGAGTCTAACAACGTTCTCAAAATGTAATTTAATTTTTCTTTTTCGTTTATCTTAGCATCGGAATTTTTTAACTCATTGATCGTTTTCTCAAAATCAGAAGAAAATATATTCGAATCTTCGTAGTCCTTGAATTTAATCTTCTCTAACTTGTTCCTCACACATATTTGTAAAGCTGTTGATTCTTTTAGACACATATTATTGAACTTTTTCACAATATCAAAGGCTGTATCTTCATCGCCAACAAACTCTAATTGTTCATTTGAGATACCACTGTATATGTAATTAATTGCCTTTAAATTTTTTTCTTGCCACGTATCTCTGTCGTCCGTACCCTGTCTTGCTCTTGTTGTCACATCATCGCATTTTTTTAGTTTTAAAAATAATAGGATTCGTTTCTTTCAAATACAATAATCTCTGCCATCGAAAAGTGGAATTTTTATTTCCAGTTTATCTGCCATTTTCTTTTTCACGGAAACTTTTCTCGAGATGAATTTCTGTAAACTTACAATATTAAAGATCGCTTCTTCAAATATCATATACAAATGTTCAATTTTTATTTCTCCAGTTTGCAAGTCATTATCATTTATCATTTTCCATCTTTTTACACGAATTTTATTTTTAAAGTCACTTTTCACTTCTAGCAATTTCGGAAGCGACACGTGTTTTTCATAATCTCGAAACGATTAAGCCACTGTATTGAAACCACTATGCCGAAACTTTTATGGGTCGTAACCACGGACCTCTGCTACTATGATAAATTTAGCATGGTGGTGGAAAAAGAACGTACGTTAATGTCTTTTGTAATACTTTTATTACTATAACTAATAAACGATAAACTTTTATATAGCGACATTGCGCGATCTTCTCTCTTTTGTTGTTCGATTTCGACTGTCTCGTTTCTTCTCGTAGATACATAGTAATAGATAGCGCAATGGAGCCGTACGGAGAAATGTAAATTTACTACATAATTTTACAGGAATAGTGAGCTGGGAAGCGTGGGAGAGAGTAAGGTGATTTGAGGTAGGGTGCAGAGGGAATTCAGACCATCAGCCACTTGTGATGGTATTATGGACATGGTATGAAAAGGGAGAAGAGGAGAGAGAGGAAGAGGAATGGGTCCTGGACAGGTCAGAGGATGCTATCAGGAAATATAGGAAAGCTATAGAGGCGGTAGAATGGAAAGAGAATGGTGTAGAAGAGGGATGGGAAGAGCTGGAAAGAGAAATAAATGGGGCGGTAGAGTTGAAAAGAAAGAGGAAGAGTAAAGAGACAGGATGGTGTCCGTGGTGGGACGCAGAATGTAGAGAAAAAAGAGAGATGCATAGAGCGATAAGAAGGTACAGAAAAGAAGAAGATGAAGAGAGGTATGAGGAATTCTTAAGATGTAGAAGGGAGTACAGGGAGTTGTGTGGAAAGAAAGAGGAGGAGCAAAAGATGCAGGAGGAAAACGAGGTGGAAAAGATAAGGACGAAAGCGGGTGCCTGGAGATTTATAAACAGAGGGAGAAAGAAAAGGAAGGGGGTAGATAAAGTAATTCAAATGGAGAAATGGGTAAAGCATTTCATTGGAACGCTAGGAGAAATGGATGAAATCAAAGCAGAGGGGAGTAGAAGAAGGGAATTAAATAGGATAGGAAACGAGGAGATAAAAGTGGAAGAGGTAGAATATGAAATAAAAAGATTACAAAAGGGCAAAGCAGCAGGACTGGTTGGCATTAGAAATGAGGCATGGAAGAAGGGCAGGGAAAGGGTTGGGAAAAGATTGTGGGAGATGTTGAAAAGGTTTTGGAAAGGGCAAGTGATGGTACCGATTTGAAAGAGAGAAAGAGAAAAGCGCCTGGAAACTATAGAGGGGTAACGATGACGAGCACGGGATATAAAATATATGCGAACATCTTGAACAAAACGTTGATCAAAGAGCTGGATGAGAAGGGAGGGTGGTGCAGGACGTAGGCTGGATTTAGGAAAGGAAGAGAGACCGTGGAAAATGTTAAGATTTGAAGCATGTCGTGGGAAGGAGGTTGAAAGAGAAAAAGAAAGTGTGGACATTTTTCATGGATCTAAAGGCAGTTTTTTACAGAGTTGATAGAGAGTTTTTGTGGGGAATGATGAGGAAGAGAGGGATAAGTGGGAGGTTAATAGATAGAGTTAGGGAGGTATACGCAGAGACGAGATGTGTTGTAAAGGGTAGGAGATAAAATATCAAGGGAATTCTGGGTGGAGAAAGGGGTAAGACAAGGCTGCCCGATGAGTCCAACACTGTTCAATATATATTTGGCAGATATTGAAGAGGAGTTGAAGGAAGGAAAGGGAGGGATTCGGGTAGGAAATGATAGGATAAGGTCAACAGAATACGCGGTTGATATAAAGGGGGTGTAAGGTGGAGGTTAAAACTGTTTGACAGTATAGTAAACGGGATTTTATTTTATGGAGTGGAGATTTGGGGATACAAAGAATGGAAGGAGGCGGAAGGGCTGCAAGAAAAATATCTTAAGTGGATTTTAGGGCTGGAAAGAGTAACATCGAGGTATATAGTGAGAGAAGAGTTAAAAAGAAATAAATTGAGGGTTGAAATGGGATGGAGAGAGGGAAGGTTTGAGGAAAAACTGGAGAACGGAGGAGGAGGGAAGTTGGGTATGAAATGCATGTTGGAGAAAAGGAAGGATGAAAGAGAGAATAATAGGAGTGAATGGACAAGAGAAAGTGTTGAGAGGGGGAATTATTTGTGGAAAGGAGGTATAAGTGAGGAAGCTTTGAATGAGTGGAGAGAGAATAAATAGGAACGTTTAAGCGAAAGAGATATAGAAGTGGATGAACAAGAGAGAGAGGAGAAAGTGTGAGCGTCTAAGTCATGTGTGAGTTATGGAAGGGTGAGTGGGGTAGCAATGCATGTACGAATTTGTAAGAGAAATGAGGGGGAAAGATTGCTGAAAATAATAAACAAAGCAAGGTGGAGATGCGGGAATGAGGAGAGGGGGAATAGGTACCGGATGGAGGAGGACGTGAGAAAGTGTAGATTGTGCGAGAGAGAGAGAGAGAAGAGAGAGAGAGAGAGAAGAGAGAGAGAGAGAGAGAATGTTGAGCATTTAAGAAGCAACCACGAGTATGTGAGGGAGAAAGAGGCGTGGATGTATTAAATGAGGATGGGAGTGGAATCAGATGTTTGGAGATGATAGAGCTAGTCAGAAGAGAGAGAGAGGGGGGGGGGGGTTGGAGAGAGAGTGTTTAAACGATTTTAGTAATTGATATGTTTGTTATTCATATATTGTGTAATCGCGGTAAATGTAATATGGAATGAAGTTTTGTATAAAGAAAGTCATATGTAAGCACATTATTGTGAAGGCATATTAAATCTATCTATCTGAACAATTTACGGTATTTTCAAGATCGGCATCGAAGCGTACCTCTATACGTAAGCAACCGCTCTTTCCGAGGTTCTAATGTGTAGCGCAACTTGCAGAAAGATCCGACGTTGGATCACAAACAAACAGACAATAGCCATTTGCAAATTCATCGCTGAAGATTTCGTTCCCCTCGTTCATAAAATGAATATATGTACCTGTAAACAGTGTGTGATACGCTTCCACGAATAGTTTGGAATCTGTTTTGAGATTTGGCCGTAGAGGTTTGCTAGGTAATTCTGTACCGTCAACGTAGAGCAATAAAAAGTTTGTACCGTAATGTTTAAAATTGAATGGATTAAGTCGACGATCGCCGTTAAAAGCTTTATTCTCGATGAAACCGGTAAACACCCTTTTCGGTAACTGTCCTAGAATAACGTTATCACTTATCAAGTGTATCACCCTGTGTTCCACTAATTAATGCAAATGATTTTACCTTGCCAGAGAATATTTCGCTGTAGTATTTGACAAGATTTTTGTATGCGCGATAAGTATATCCGGGTTTTATGTTGGTTCGACGTATCAGTAACGTCATATCGTTGATATTGACTGAAAATTTACCATCTACCGATTTGTCCATGAGAGTAAACGAATCTTTAGAGCGGACGAGTCGCAAGCGTATTTTGACAACGTTTGACATGAATTTATCCTGATTGAAAATATTGCAGGGAAAATGTTCAATGAGATCCACTGTATAAGAATTTTCAGTATATTTTTTATGGTTAGCTAGTGCAACATTATGCGTACTTGCCGGTAACGAATCCATATGATCCCCAGTTTTTACACCTACATCGTTTTGCGAATAATGTTCGCTATATCGGGAAGTCCGAGAATCCCATTTACCGAACTTTGAAAAATAAAGTAATGTGATATTTTACAATTTTTTGGCGCACAAAACGCAGAAACGATGCCCCCACGTGTATTTGCATAATTTAATTGTGAGTGTACTCCGCCTAAAAATTGTTCGTTAAAAACTTTTAGACGATCGTTGATTCCGCCTACAAAATCCGATATACTATTGTAATAACCTTCGGAAATATTAACATTGGTTGTGTCGATAACTTGTACTCCATCGTGTAATAATAAACCAGTCATTCTAAACTTTTATCTACAAAGTGATGATACTTTTATAATTCCTTTTCTGGTGTGTTGGGGGTGTTGACAAAAGATCATTTCCCAATTGTCGTATCCACAGACCTTACACATTTTGTAGGGGAGAGGGGGAAGCGTAAAATGTTTTTTTAGCAATAATTCGGTTAATTTACAACGAAAATGGACGTGTGACCTCTCATTTTGTAGGTATTTTCAAGCTCTGCAAAAGTCATTGGGACGACCCTAGCCAAAAGTTATGAATTTTTTTTTACAGCCGAAAAACCGTATCAAAAATTTGTTCTTTTTTTGTTTTTTTCTCATTATCTCGTTTGAGTGAGTATATCGTGAAATTTCTTTCCTACCGTCATAGCCCTTGCAATTTCCTTTAATTTAAGCTACTTATTTATTTCAATTCGATTTAAATTGAGCCCAGGAGAGCCGCTCGAAGTTGCACTCTCCATTTGCCGGGCGGCGCGCGGCGTCAGTGCAGGCTAGCGGACTCGCGCAACTGCGTCGAATGTAATGCGCGGAATTGAACGGGGTTTTCGCCTACGACTTTTTTGTGATAAATTCAATGTGAAAATAACATGAAGAATGTTTGTTTACATCATTCATTATTATATCATTCATTATATTTATATTATTATTTATACATAAAAATATGCTAACTTTTCCGTACATTACATGTAAATTCATAAAAAATTGTACAAAAGACATTTAATTAATAAGAAATGCTTGTTTCAATTAGTATAACTATGTAATTAATATTAATGTGCTGTATGAAATTTAACAGTATATTGTTTAAATACATATATTTTTTATTTTCATTTAAATCTATATTACAAGTAGCGTAAAAATTATATTATTTAATATGCATTGAAAGTGTATTTAATACTACTTTAATATTACAAAGAAATATTTTTTAATTTTGTCGAATATGTAAGTATTTTGAAAAGGGTAATGTTAATAATGAAACACTTGACAAAATTCTTTTATATTTATTATAAAATCGCGAAGGGACACATTACATAAGAAAAAGAAAAAACAAGATTAAAAATGAAATCATAGATCACAAAAATGATTTCCATCATCTCTTCCGTCGTTTTGCTGGCGTGGATGAAGTTGACTCATTCAGTTGACGGTTCCCTGCAGGGGTATAAATGTCGGATGAAATTGTATCATTCAGGAAAGTGGTGTCTTCGTAGTCCTGGCTGGTATAATACTGCAGGTTAGTACCATCATCGAATTCAACGTCGTCTTCGTTGTCGACAATATCTTCAACGATGGAAGGGGTGTTGTCACAAGATCCCTCGACGCAATTTTCACACGTGTCGAGAGGAGCACGTGAGGCCCGCTTTTCTGCAGCCACATACTGCACAACATCTCCACTTGCATTTGCAAGCGAGGATCTTTAACAAATCTTGAGGTGCCGGCTCAGATTTATTGCACACCGCTTCCAGAAGTCCGTTGTTTCTTCTCCATCCCCAATCCTCGGGATCTTTGTAGTTTTCCATCCATGTTTGCACTTGCAAATACGCCCTGAAGATGTGCTGACGAGCAACACTTGTCGTCAGTGGAAACATTTATATATTGAATCCGCTTTTTGTAACAGATTTAGGAAAAAGTTTGAAGCGGAATGAATTCAATGAAGTTTCACTTTTTTCGCCAGCGTTCACTACGATCAAAAATCGATCACCCGCAGACGCGAGTACTTCAGGGTCGACATGTATTCCTTTGAAGAGCTTGGCCGAGGAACGAAGTTCAGAATTCTTTGCAATACTGTTAAAAACTTTTTTTTCCAACATTAAAAAATGCCGAGGTCGTATCGCATCTGCTAATTGTGTGTAAGAATAAGATCCGCGAGCGAGTAATTTTTTAATGATTCCGAAGAAAATAGAGAAGCCGGTGTTTTCCCTTGGGCTGGATTGTGCAAGAAAATATTGCTTTTTTGGTGTTCGAGTCCATTTAATAAAACTCATAAATCGATATCTTCTCCTACTATCTCTACGCAATTATATTTATCAGTAGTATTCACAGCGGTTTCAACAATAAGCCAGTCAGCGTCTTTGAATGCCTGCTGAACACCGATTCCACTTTCATTGAAATAGGAGGTAAGCATTCGTATTAAACGATCTTTGTTTATGTCGTTGCCCAGGAATTTTTCTTGGCTTATGTTGAGGACCGTATGTTCCTGCACATTTTTTGACAAAGACAATTTTTAGCACATGTCAGATCGTCTTGTTCTCTCACAAGTTTTAGTGCCTGCGTCACTGGCTTCTGGATATCCATAAAAAATGACTATGACATCGTTGGTGAAATGGTTTTGTACATACGTATCATAAGTTTGGCATATTGCTTGAAATGTTGTCAATCTACCCCAAACAACCTTACGGAGTAAGAACCTACCACCAATGACGTGCAGGATTTTCTCGGCTGGTTCCACAACATTTAGCAATGACTAGAATGCTCTATACAAAACGGACTTCACGGTTTTTCGCATATCTTGCGGAGAAGAGACAGAAACTGGAAAAGAGGCGAGTTCATACTTCAGATCTCTTCATATCGTCGTCCGAATGCTTTAACGCGCAAATCCGTTGGAATAACAATAGTGGATCAATTGGGTAGAATCGATTTTTATACTGCTATTTATCACAGCTAGTGGCAGTACTTTCCTTTCTCTCTTGGAGGTAACAGAAGCGAAACTTTTACCAATGATTCCAGACATTTGTTATGTACCTATTTTTTCAGCTTCGTGACAATTAATATCAGATGTTCCAACAATGCCGCTGCCAATGGAAATGAGCTGTTCAGTTACAGGGAAACGATTGTGATCTCCAAACCACATATCTAACTTTTCGATATCTTGATTGTCGCAAATTATCCTTGTTAGGGCATATCGAAGTGCTGTTGCGTAGTTGCGCATGACACTCCAGCAAAACTTTCTACTGCATCGCAATATTTTGCATATGCACCATTCCCAGTGTCCAAGATGCTAAAGTACTGTCGGTGATATTTCGTTGGGTGAGTCCTCCTATAACCTTCAGTTTCCTCATTAACGTTTGTTCGATTGTTTGATCCGTCATAACTCCTGACCAGAACTTGTTGCTTCTACGAATCGTAAAACAACCCTCTGTGAACTTCTTATATCCATCGGCTGGCATTCTGTCTTTAAGACGAACGGCTCTCGTGCACATAATTTTCTGCATACATCTTGTAAAAAAGTTGTTCCAGCCCGCTGCCCTGCATTATATAGCAGGCAGATCCTATGAAATACATTAAAAGGTGAAATCCACAGAGTCTAACGATGACTTTATTCACGCCATATAATAGATCTTCTCCTTTCCACTATGTCACGAGCCTTCTAGTGTAAAGTCTGGTCGAATGTGACAAAACATGATTCTTGGATGCATTCTTTAAATTTCTGTGCTGCTATAATAAGTGACGTGAGAATCGTATCACAGTCTGATGACGGTGCGTTAATAAACGGAAGATATATTATACACGAAATTTGGAAGGGCAAATGCGTATCAACTTGCTCCATAAACCCGTTCCAGCCTGGAATTTCATCTCAACAGGCCCACTTACCATTCTGCCACATGAGGTCAGGTATAGTTGGCAAAATTTGTGGTGAAACTGGATGTACACGTACAATATCAGCCACGTTGATCTTCTCCAAACCTGCTGATGCATGATTAGTGTATATCAGTAATGGAATTATTCCCATCTCAGCTATTTTCATAGCAGATTTTTTTTCTAAAACGCGCAAAATTGCTTCCTCTTTAGCAACACAGACTTTAGGTATTACGCAATGTATACCGCCCATTGCATGAAATGTACCATATCCATCAATAGTTTTACAGTAGAACCTCGATATATCGAACCTCGTTATATGGAACGTTTGATATATGGAAGATTTTTACCTCGGTATATCGAACGTAAACATTCCAGATATATCCCCTCTACTTTACTTTTGTTCCCTGCATTCCTTTCGTTCCTTCGGTTTCACGTGTTACCCTATGGGGGAATGATGATGAAGAGAATTACAGAGAAAGAGAATCATCGATTCCCCTCTCGCGTTCGATATATCGATGGTTTGAGGGGAGACACGGAATCGATGCGTTTGATATAACAAGGTTCTACTGTAATATTAAAATCTGCATTGTCAAATACAAATTGTGATAATGCTCCTTCCAGAAAGACACCTCGGCCTGCCTGAATGCATCAATTTTCGTACGCTAAAACTTCAGTGTATGTCGCAGAAAATCCCAAATTTGGTAGTACATCAATTAATCCTGGTGCGAAACGCATTGAGGCAATAGTTCCAATTATTAGCGCTAGAGGGATATTTTTAACAATAAATCCAATATAGTATGTGATTCTCAATTTTTACATATATATATATACAGGGTGGCCGATTTATCTGAAGACATCGAAATATCTCGAGAACTATGCACAGAATCAAAAAAGTTGTCGGATGAAAGTTGTTCGACACGAAGGGGGGCATCCAGTG
Source organism: Trichopria drosophilae (assembly GCA_030407085.1). Classification (NCBI taxonomy): domain Eukaryota; kingdom Metazoa; phylum Arthropoda; class Insecta; order Hymenoptera; family Diapriidae; genus Trichopria; species Trichopria drosophilae. Next base: position 133,689,865 of record CM059582.1, read on the forward strand.
ATAATGAAATTTACCCCCTCCCCCATCCCCTGAGGGTGGAGTGGGGGCAAAAACAATAAAACTTAAATAGGAACCCCCATTTTTTATTGCAGATTTGGATTCTCCGGAAAAAAGTACACGAATTTGACCTAGAAGCTATTGCATTTTGGTTCACAGGTGGCGCTGTAATCGATAAAAATCCAAATTTATCTGAAGACATTGAAATACCTCGATAACTATGCACAGAATCAAAAAAGTGGTCGGATGAAAGTTGTTCGACACGAAGGGGGGCATCCAGTAATAATGAAATTTCCCCCCTCCCCCATCCCCTGGGGGTGGAGTGGGGGCAAAAACAATAAAACTTAAATAGGAACCCCCAGTTTTTATTGCAGATTTGGATTCTCCAATATTGACAATTTTCGCCCGCGTAGCGGATATGGAATACGGTCATTCTAACAAAGCCGGGAAAAAATACATTTAGCGTTACCCAGAAACAACGACGTGGACGTAGTATTTTTCTGTTCCCTTTGGGGTGCTTCAAATGACTTTATACATCATAGAATCATATCTGCAGAAATTTCTGCGCAAGCAGTTCTTATGCGTTCCACCATGTTTTCACGAGTCGTTGGTACTTGTTCATAAACCTTACCTTTTAGGTAACCCCATAGGAAGAAATCCAGAGATGTTAGATCAGGTGACCTCGCAGGCCAATTAATGGGGCCACCTCTACCAATCCACCTACCATTGTAATCACGGTCTAGCATTTCCCTTGCTACTCTTGAAAAATGTGCTGGGCAACCATCATGCTGAAACCACATTGTCCGTCGGACGTCCATAGCAACATCCTCAAGTAGTAATGGTACTTCTTGTTCTAGGACATCTCGATATTTTGTTCCATTCAAATTACCTTCAATGAAATAAGGACCAATGAGTTTATTTCCTATGATTCCACACCAAACGTTCACCGACCAAGGTCGTTGATGATTAACTTGTCGTAACCAATGGGGATTTTCTACGCTCCAATAATGCATATTATTCCTATTGACGCCACCATGGTTCGTGAATGTAGATTCATCTGAAAATAATACATTAGCAAAGAAATTGTGGTTCGTTTGCATTTTTTGAAATGCCCATTCACAAAACACCACGCGGTTATGAAAATCATCGCCATCTAGTTCCTGGTGCAGTGAAATGTGATATGGGTGAAACTTATGACGATGCAATATTCTTTGAATACTGTCTCTGGAAATTCCGGAATCGCGATGTAATTGTCGTGTGCTTACATGTGGATTTTGGTGAATAGCTGCTAGTACAGCTACGTCGTTAGCTTCTCCTGTAACTGTTAATCTTCGCTTCCTTTTTTTCATTTGTACGCTGCCATCAGAGTGAAAGGCATTCACAACTTTGTAAAAAAAAGAACGCGAGCGAGCATTATCTGGAAAACGCTCAGCATACAACGCAACGGCATCGTCAATATTCCTCTTACATTCACCATAAACAAGAATCATTTCGATTTTTTCGGGAACTGTAGCAGGATTCATTTTTAACTTGCAATTCGATTTAAGCAATGAAGTTGTTATTCTAAAAGCAAAGTGACCTCCGACCGAATTACTACCAATACAATGGACTTCAAAAACAGTCTTACAACAGAACCAAAAAAGTTGTCGGATAAAAGTTGTTCGACACGAAGGGGGGCATCCAGTGATAATTAAATTTACCCCCTCCCCCATCCCCTGGGGGTGGAGTGGGGGCAAAAACAATAAAACTTAAATAGGAACCCCCAGTTTTTATTGCAGATTTGGATTCTCCGGAAAAAAGTACACCAATTTGACCTAGGAGGTATTGCATTTTGGTTCACAGGTGGCGCTGTAATCGATAAAAATCCAAATTTATCTGAAGACATTGAAATACCTCGAGAACTATGCACAGAATCAAAAAAGTTGTCGGATGAAAGTTGTTCGATACGAAGGGGGGCATCCAGGGGGCAAATAGGGACAATTTGATCCCTTTATGAAAATTTAATATTAAAAATTCTAATATTAGAATTTTTAATATTGGAATTTAGTAATATCAATTGCGAAAATTGTTATTCTGAATATGAAATTTTAATAATGTCCATTCGAAAAATTAAGATTATGAATAATTAATATTCTTCATATTAAAAATCAAAACTGATTACATAAAAATTGTGCATACAATATGGAAGCAATTTTATAAATAAGTTTTCTACCTTCAATAAAATTACATTTTAGGTTTTAAATTTATTATTTAATAAACAAAAAGAGGACATCACGCAATCCATTAAAAAACGCGTCATGTCCCTTCACTCAGCTCATTCATTCTCTCTCTGTATGTTTTTTCCGAAATGAGAATAAATAAGCTGAGCATTGACGGTCAAACCAGCTTCTATTAAACAAAACGAAACTCTTACTGCATTTGGGGATGTCGTCGCCATCTACCGGACCCCGAGAGAACTCACGTGGTTTCATACATGTACATCGCTTGCATTTCGGCCATCACCGGCGCCGGTTCTGTTACATAACGCTAGAGGGTGACATAACTCGAAAATAAAATAGCATATCATTTTATACATAAGTTGAGTCACACGTAACCAGTTCACCTACATTTTTCTCTACTTTCCTGAAGGGAAGTAAATGGATATCGCGACTTTCTAATCCCCATATTAAAATTTAGTATTCACGGTCTCTCAGTGTAAGACTGTTTTTGAAGTCCATTGTATTGGTAGTAATTCGGTCGGAGGTCACTTTGCTTTTAGAATAACAACTTTCCGTTTACGTGACTATTTTTTGTCTGCCCTTCATTGCTTAAATCGAATTGCAAGTTAAAAATGAATCCTGCTACAGTTCCCGAAAAAATCGAAATGATTCTTATTTATGGTGAATGTAAGAGGAATATTGACGATGCCCCCCTTCGTGTCGAACAACTTTCATCCGACAACTTTTTTGATTCTGTGCATAGTTCTTGAGGTATTTCAATGTCTTCGGATAAATTTGGATTTTTATCGATTACAGCGCCACCTGTGAACCAAAATGCAATAGCTCCTAGGTCAAATTCGTGTACTTTTTTCCGGAGAATCCAAATCTGCAATAAAAAATGGGGGTTCCTATTTAAGTTTTATTGTTTTTGCCCCCACTCCACCTCCAGGGGATGGGGGAGGGGGTAAATTTAATTATCACTGGATGCCCCCCTTCGTGTCGAACAACTTTCATCCGACAACTTTTTTGATTCTGTGCATAGTTCTCGAGATATTTCGATGTCTTCAGATAAATCGGCCACCCTGTATAAGTACACGATGATTTATTGCGCTAGGCGTGAACTGATATCCCAGTTACGTCATATTTTTCTTTATTTACATCTTAACAATTAGTAAGAGGACCGTATTACCGAGAAGAAATTATTTGTTTATTTAATTACATCAATGTCTTTGAACCGAACTTCTTGTATAAGAATGCTCCAACTCCGATTTTCACTGACAAATAAAAAGATCGAGGCCGAACAGCACTTATTATGGCATGTGCGATTTACGTACATTTCCTATTTAATGACATAAAGCTTGCGCACTAACGGTTCGTTTCGTTTTCTTTGTGACATCAGATAAAAATACATTGAATGGCGTAGGTATTTCTAACTCGACATTTTTAAAGAAATCATCCGTGGGCGGGTATTTGCTCGTGTCGAAAAAGACTGATCTGATATTTTCGCGGATTATAACAATTTCGCAGACTCAACCTTTCTTCGTCTACGTTCGGTTTTCGTTGGGAATACAATGTGTCGGAAATCAGCTTGTATCCAGTATTTTTAAAGCATACCATTGTACCTCGTTCTGAACTGATTATAATTATATCATCACCACATTTGTTCAGCAATTGCGCTTGTACAGTATACACGGAAGGGCAATAATCTTCCTCAATCACATAATTAGATCAGACAAGTGAAATTGACACTCATCACTATTTCCTTCTCGGTAAGAATGTATGTAACTCACGTCATCAACTTTATTTCCTTAAGGTCGACCATTCGGATGCCCAGTTAATGGTTTATCATATACGCACCGATGACTGCAGTCTGAATGAAAGCTCGCCGCCCGGCAAATGGAGAGCGCAACTTCGAGCAGCTCTCCTGGGCTCAATTTACATCGAATGGAAATAAATAAGTAATTTCACGATATACTCACTGAAACGAGATAATAAGAAAAAAAAGAAGATATTTTTTAGACGGTTTTTTGACTGTAAAAAAAGTAATAATTTTAGGTTAGGGTCGTCCAAATAGGTTTTGTTTCTTGAAAATACCTACAAAATGAGAGTTAGCCCGAGCCCGAGTTATTGCGAAACACCGATTTTTCGCTTCACCGTTCCCCCTACAAAATGTGTAAGGTCTGGGGATACGACAATTGGGAAATAAGCTTTTCTCAAAACTCTTAACATGCCAGAAAAAGGATTATAAAATTGTGATCACTTTGTAGATAAAAACTGGCTTATTACACGCTACGTGTCATGCCGATAAACAACAACGTAAAGCTCTACTGAATACCGCCGACAAAAAGCTCGTCAAATACATTTGTGAGTGCGCGCTCAATGTACTGCGCGGTGATATTTCTTTAAAATCACGAGAGAAGAGTTTACTTCGAAAGCATAAACAAACTTTACGCACACTCGTCTTGTCTGCGAAAAAAGGGGTAAAGGAAGGTCTAGACAGATCGGTGGTGGCAGTCGTAGTACTGGTGGGGCTGTACGTGGAAACGAAAAAGACGGCGTCTTTTACAAAATGGTGGAAATTGGATACCGAATCTTTTAACACCAATTATCAGTGCTATTTTCTCGACATTACTCGGCACCAGTAGTGTTTAAAAAACATTGCCTTATGGAGTATGCAAAGAAAATTGTACTAGTTCCCGGATCTCTGCTGGTAGTTTAAATAGTCTTTAAAAATGCATCACTCACAAATGGATGAGTTTTTCTTTCTAGTGTTATCCAACAACAATAGTATGAAATATTTTCCCGATAATACAACTACAAGATTCACGACAGTTCTTCCCAAGGAAATCGAATTAACAGGGAACTGGTTGGTGGGATTATCGGAAATTCACGTACCTTATAATCTTGTACATATGAGACGTCGTAATTCATTCACATTTGCAAGCCGGGCGATTGGGTCTGATGGAGTACAAGTTATCGATACAACCAGTGTTAATATTTACGAAGGTTATAAAAATGATGTAGCTGTTTTTTACGAACGATTTTCATACGGAGTACACTTACAATTCAATTATGCAAATACACGCGGGGGCATCGTTTCTTCGTTTTGTGCGCAAAAAGATTGTAAAAAATCACATTACTTTATTTTTCACAGTTCTGTAAATGGGATTCTCGGACTTCCCGATATAGCGAACATTACTCGTAAAGAGGGGGAAGGAAGTGATAATAAAAATCCGATCAGTTATTTGTCTACACCGATCTTTGCGAGAAGATCATTGTCGGTGATTCGCAAGTGACTTTGCTGCGAATCGTTAATATAGGCGGAAAAAAATTATAATTACGGTGAAACTGTGGTATGGCGTTTTTCACCATCTAATTACATTCCGCTTTTGTCGAAAAGTAACCTAAAGGGTACCAATACCATTTGGATACGGAACGTTTACCGTAGCGGCACCGAGGCCGAACTAGCGAGCGAGCGAGAAGGCGAAGGACCGCTGACGGTAGCGGCGCGGCGTATATGTGAGTCGGCCCTGAGTAAAACAATTATTCTTTATTTAATAATTCAAAAACGTTATATACGATTCTGATAATTCTCTCGACCGCTTAATTTTAAAATCTTAACAAATAAATTCTTGGTTTATAACGGTCCTTTAACTACGAAAATCATTTTTCAACAGATAGTAGGTGAAAAGAAAAACAACTTATTAACGTTTCAGCCATTCTATGTAGGCCCTCTTCAGAAAGTTTATTTCTAAATGATAAATAAATAAATTTAATTATATACTAGTAATGTACAAAATTTAAATTAGCAATATTAAATACAGAATTTTAACTGACTTACCATATTGTAATAAAATAAAAATAGTAAGAAATTTTGGGAAGTATCAAAAATGTTTTAATGCCAAGGAGTGAATCTGTAGATAAAAAAGAAAAGAAAAAAATTTTTTTTTTTATATTAATACCAAAAACCGAAAAAAATATAAATAAAAAAAATAAAAAATGAAAAATAAACAAAAAATAAAAAATATAACAATATTCAAACGTACCCACCCAACCACCGTAATAAAAAAAATATATTTCAATAAACATACCTATAAAATTTTGAAGAATTTTATTAGAAATATGTCAAGAACATAAGCATTGTACTGTTATGAAATCAAATACATGCTATGCCTTGGCTAAATCCAATTTTAAAATGAATCTAAAATATAAAAAGTAAAAACAGTAGTTTGTTAATAAAATTTATGCAAAAAAAATTTTAAAAGACAACTTAATAAAGATATATATAATATATATATAAAGAAACTTATACAAAAGTGAAAACTGAATATATGCCACATGGCTAACTGTCATATACAATTATTTGTAGAAAAATTCAAAATTAAAAAGAATTGTGTGAAAAAAACTTACATAATAATTCACTCCTATTATACACTATGTCACAATGTTGTTAAAAAAGTCAAGAAATAAAACATTTTCCCAAAATTTATACTTTACAAAAGTATAAGAAACGATTTGAACGAGACGACGTTCAAAATCGTACTATTTAAAGTCAATAACATAATAAGATGGTATAACGCCTAAGAGCTAGTTTTCGGAAATGTACAATAAAAGCGATAAGAAACCTTCTTTGTAATTATAGCTTTCGAATCAAATAGAATTTTGAAATTAACGTTTTTCTGTACTTAAATTTATTAAAGGAATGTAAGAATCAGGCAAAAAAGAGTTTTCATTTCTAATATTAACGGTTTTTTTATTCTGCTTTATAAAAAAATTTTCTAAATGTTTTCTTTTTAAAATATTTGATTCAGAAGCTAGAATTTTGACATTGTCATAGTCGAAATTATGATCAGTATCTATACGATGTTTCGTTAATCCCGTGTATTTTTCAGGTTTTTCAAAAATATTATTTTTATGTTCTCTAATACGGTCTTTTAAGAGTCTTCCAGTTTGACCGATATATACTTTGTCGCACAATTTACAAGGGATTAAATATACAACACCACTCATTTTCATTTTATCTAAAGTGCCTTTGAAAGGCTTAATGTGGCAAACATTAGAGTTGAAAGGTTTATGTACAACTCTAATGTTGTCTTTTTTAAGTCTTTTGGCTAAAGTTTCACTTAATCCACGAATATATGGCATACTGGTTGTTTTTTTATATTCATTTTGTTCGGATTGTATAAAAGTTTGGTGTGTATTATATAAAGCATGAACTCGTTTTTTGATGCATTCATCCACTAGTTCTTTGGGGTATCCATTTTCTCTTAAAACATTTTTTACTACATTGAGATTTTTCTCTCTGAATCTTATCTCCGCTAATTTAGTGGCTCGATCTATTAGCCCATAAATGACACTAATTTTATAATTAATTGGATGAGAAGATTCAAAATGAATATATCTACCGGACCGTGTATTTTTATGATACCAATCAGTGTCAATTGTGCCATCAATCTTCCTAATTAAAAGAATATCTAAAAAACTGATTTTATTATTATTTTCATTTTCAATTGTGAATTTAATTCTATTGTTAAAACCGTGAAGTTTATTTTGTGAATTAAAAGTTTCTAAAAAATAGTCCACTTTATCTATAGGAATAGCAGCAATAATGTCATCTACATATCTTTTAAAAAATGGCAGTTTAAAATTTAGTTTTTTAATTAAAATATTTTCAATGTATTCCATTACCATATTAGCTATAACAGGCGATAGCGGTGAACCCATAGGAACACCGTATACCTGTTTATATATTTTATTTTGAAAAGTAAAAAAAGTTGAATTTAAAATTAATTTTAACCCTTCACAGAATTCCTGTTTTGGAATATTTGTGAATGTTTTAATATCATTCCATTTTTTATTAATAATGCAGAGAACTAAGTCAATTGAAATATTAGTGAAGAGAGAAACTACATCAAGTGACACTAATTGAAAGTTAGGTGGAAGAATAACCTCTTTAATTATTCTGTATATTGGGCCAGAAGCCCAAATATCCTTTTTGGTAGCAATTAAATAAAAACAGAATTTATTCTTGTTTCAAATAAATTGTGTGTCCCGCTTGTTCTTTGCCCCCCATATTTCCGTAGCTTGTGCGAGGCGGAGGGCGGGAACCGCCATTTAGGGTTTCGTGATTTCAGGCGCGGAAGGAGGCAAAGATGACCCCCTACGGGTCGGTCCTTTGCTCTATGGAAAAACGAGCCAGCCGAGTAAGACCGTTTACCTGGCGCGGCGTATTGACACCGGGTAAACCAAAACCCGTTGCACGGGCGGTAAACGGCTCGGGAAAAACTCCCAAACGCCAAAAGCCGTCAATTGTACGTGCCCGAAAAAGTACGTCACAATACACCATTCCAGGACGATTTGGTATAATGTCAAGGGATAGAAATAATCTAATTAAAAACCATATAACTTATATTGCTAAACGATTGTTCAATGTTGAAGACAAGTTGCTTTTGATTTGTGATGGTACAATCTAACATGAAATTCGCAGACAATATATTGGCGATAATGCACAGTAAAAAAATGTGCGAAATAAATTGGCTATAAAGGTAGTAGAGAAAGAAGAGTTTCTGGTGTAAAAGACCATTAATTTAAGTGTGCTAATGGTAGAAGGACTGTTCCTTGCTATCCGCATACTGCAGCAATTATAAATTAAAAAAAAAAACTTAAAAACCGAAAAAAAATTTAACAAAAAAAAGTTTAAAAATGTACTGCAACCTCCAGGTGGTAAATTCTGGTAACTATAATTTGTATACGCTACTTGGAGACGATTTGTTAAGTTCTTGTTAAATATCGTATATCTCAAGTTTGAGAATAACCAAAATCAAACGTCTTCGACCGATTATGTTCAATTTAAGCGCCATATTGTACCCATTTACGACTTTTAATTTTTTTCACTATCACTCACGGCCAAAGAAATTGGGCAAAATTGTTTTCTCAAAATAGACACTTCAATGAATTAATAACAAAAAAATGGCGGGTGTCACTTACGACAGTAAGTCTTCTTCTTTTTTTTTTATATTAATTAATTAACGGGCGGAATCGCCCTTTTTACTCAATTGTTTTCTTATTATTTCTTATGATTTTGAGAGCTGCAGATCGACTTAGACAGATGGAGCCATACTTCACATTTGTGTATGAAATGTAGGACTGCAGAAACCTACACCAAGTACAGCAGCGGTCATGAGTCGATTTCCGCCAGATAAACAATACTTTCGAAACGTAAACACAAACAACGTGGCTCGTCTTACCAACAGCGAGCTGCTGCTTGGAAAAGAAATCGAAAAATTGTTCACCAGACGGGGATCGAACTCACGACATACGACTTCGTAGTCCAGTGCGTTAACCGCCTGAGCCACGAAGCCGATCGTGGCTAAACAAGTACACCCACAGTCATAGATTCTTACTAGGATTTCCCGTTTGTCTATGATGTAAAAAGTAAAAACTATTCTTATAGTCTGTTAACCCTTGAAGCTTTCATTTTTCTTTACACGGAAAGCAGCTGAAATTTGATACTCGAGGGTTTTCGAGGTCGCTGATAACGAACCTGATCTTAGATTTTGAAATTTCAAAAAGTGTCAAAAAGTTACTATAGTATCGGAATTTTTAGTCTACTCAATTACATGATTCTTATACATTCTTATACATAAGAATATTCTCTCGTGACAGTCAATTGATTTGGATTTCTTCCGAATCATATGCAGATGAATGATAATCAACAAGAACCGAAAAGAGGCGATATGTGTTATGATAAATTACATAAAGTAAGACCTTTAGGCGTTGCTTATGATACGCATTATGATTTGTTGTATTTTTTTTTATATTCCGACCCTTTCTGCCCTCTGAGGCTAATTGGCCCTTTCACCGATTGTACAAGGACCGGACGACCTTGGGCCCTGTAGTCAGAACCCCGGCGCTGGCGGCCCTGGCTGAACCTCGTAGTCGAAATTCAACCAGGCGGAATTTTCGATTCGACGATCGAGCCTTGTAGTCAAAACTACGAACGCCGGAATCAAACCCTGGTCGCCAGAGTCTCTGTACGTCGGTGTAGCGAGAGCTGTAGATCAACCTTAGATGGCGCCATACTCACATTTGTCGAGGATGTATGAAACTGCAGAAAACCCACATCAAGTACAGCAGCGGCCATGAGTCGATTCCGGCCTTGTAAACAACGCATAGAAATGTAAACAAACAACGTGGCCCGTCTTACGTACATTGCGAGCTGCTGCTTGAATACAATTTCGAATAGCTGTTTTCCCTGCCGGGGATCGAGCTCACGACCTAAGGAACGTTCAGTTTGCGAGGCGAGCATGCTAACCACTTAACCATCGCGTTCCCCTATCTGTTGTATTTAAAACTTACGTAGAAAATGAATTGTTTCGAAAAAGTACCATGTTTTTCGACATTTGTTTATTTATAACAAGGATATATTAATTAATATAGCTTGCGTAAATATATATTTAGCTTCCCTCATGTCTTAGACACCTAAAAAAAAAACACCCGATTATATAGACTATAATACCTTTTTAATCATTGAAAAGTTAGAAGACGTCAGGTGGGACCGTAGCGGTCCCGCTATGCCTCAAAGGGTTAATAGTCGGAAGTACAAATCGAATAGTTGAAACAGAGTCAAAAACCAAACGGCCGGTTTACAGTCAGTTTACAGGCGATCCAATAGTCTTGCCAAATATCGATGTTACCGATAACTGATGGCTGTGGATAAAAAAAATGTTCATTATCTAACATCTTTTCAGATAATTGACATTTGCGAAGTGAAAAATGACACAACATCGGTCTCCCCTATTGGTTGTTATTTTCTTTATATTCAACTTTTCTCTTGCATGTTTTGCATAACACGCAGATTTCATGTAAGTAATATATACCAGTAAATCAAAATTGAATGCGATCTTATTTCTGCAATTATTGAAATTCAGTCTAATTTCCTTGAAATTCATCGAATTTCGTCTTACCATTTGAGAATTTATTTTTTAGATTCTGTAACGAATTTCGATTGCAAAATAAAATCTCGTTCCATTGACATTTACTAATGAACGTTCCGCCATCTGAGAACGAAATTTGAGTCTATGCATACAAACAGTTTTTGAACAGACGCCCGCTGATCTATCGGTCATTTCATTTTCTAAATGAGTTTACAGTGATATATACCACACGTCTATTATTCGCGCTTGAACGGGTTCAAGCCTATTGCTGTTTAGCGGGCAATTTCTCTTACACTTCGCTTTATTCTTTCTCGGGGGATAAGATATTAGCGACGTTTTAGCAGACAGTAAACAATTATTTATATCTCCACAAGGTATAAACGGTCCATATTGAAATGTTTACAGTATCTACTGCAGAGTCGAATTCGGACTGATAATTTCACGAGAAATTACATATATACAAGGTGAAATCGAGAGTGTTACATAAGGTAACCCATGTTCAACCGTTGGCCAATGAAAAATGAGCTTGAGAATATAACTAATATGAATTGACCACTAGCAAAGGGCCATGTAATACTAACTCTACATATTCATTCATGTTAGATAATGTAAATACTTACATATATAAAAAATGAATATTCTACATTCAAACATACAATTTTTATTTTCAATGCAAATTTCATCTCTTTTAATCAATATAGCTCGTGTGGAAAAAAAGAAAATTATACCGTAAAACTAGGTATTATGTGGCTTCGGAGTACTAACCATTCGCAGCAAAGTGGGCCTATCAGAGCCCGGTCGGTAAATAATTATTTTGTCTAAATCAATATCACCATCGACAATTATGTTAAGTGAAGCTTCCTAAGAACTTAGATAAAAACATGCAATTGCTAAAATTGTTTTTTTTCAATAAATTCGATTTTTTAAAAAATGAGAATTGTACTCAGATGTTTTTGAGCTGATTACGAATCCGTCAAAGTTCAAAACTTCGAAATGGTAACACATCCATCATTACGAACCAAAATTCAGAACTTTATTCGATTTCGATGAATCTCGGTACTTAGGGTTTTCTGAATCGCTGATTAATAAAACGTTGTCAGATGCATAAAATACAAAATGGCTGGCCCAACATGATGCTATACTGCATCCGCCATTTTCAATTTCGAAAATCTGACAGCGGATTCATAATCTACTGTCAATATTCCCGAAAATGATTCGATTCCCACGTGGGACCTTCAACTAAAAAAATGCATTGCTTAATCTTCGGGTATAGGAAAAAAATATCTATTCCGGTGATTCAAATATTTACTTTCTTTAAGTAAATGTTTATTTGATCTCAAAATGTAATTACTATAAGTAAGGACTAATTTACTAGAAACAAGAAAATATTTTCTGCACTAAAGTAAATAATTACTTAATATGAAGACGCAGGAAGAAATAATTTAGTATGGTGATGTAAATATCTATTTATTTCAAGTAAATATTTATTGAAATTAAAAAAGGCATTACTTCAACTAAGAATAGAATTTCATGAGAAATTTATATATTTTGTGGAATGAAGAAAATATGTGTCTTAGTCGAGGAATCACTAATTTTTGTAAAGTTATTGGAGTAAACGGTGGATTCTGTCTAGTAAATATTTTACAAAGAAACCATTTACTTGAATCAAGTAAAATTGTATTTAAACTACTAAATTGTTTCCGTCTTAAGTAAAAGTGAAAAAAACGTACGCAGAATTGTAGGTAAATGGGCATATTATTAAACATTTGGTAAAAGTAAGGTTGTGTGTGCATCATATTTGTTTCGTTTCTGAGACAACAACCGATCTCATCAACCATTAATATTATTAATATGAAGTCTTACCGCCATTTCATGACACATTACTTTCAGATTTTTATTGCAACTACTTCATATTACATTGAGTTAGATGGCATGCATGTCAGACCAGTACACAAATATGAACATACTGGACTCGACAGATAGCAACTTCCAGACCTAACGATGGAAAAATACCGAAGGTATCTACGCTTCAATCATGATTCGTATTATATTACTATCTATATTAATTAATATATACGTAAATTTAGGACTTTAAAACTCGAAAAAGAAAGTGTAATTTTTCACACGTATGTGTTATATACTTAATAGGATTCAGAATTTTATTTTGATTCGAACCAGAATATTAAAGAGCAGCAATGTTCCGGCAACGTACACGTACTCACTGGGCACAGAAGGTCATATGCGTATTAAACTAGCGAGGTGTTGGCTGCATTGCCTTCATCGAACGAGATTGTCGTTGTATTCATAACCTGACTCGAGCGAAGCGTTGGCGAATTTGCCTTCATCGAACAAGATTAATGTTATATTCATGACCCGACTTGAGCGAAGCGTTGACTAGGTTGCCTTAATGCGGATTGAATTTCATCAGGATTGTTGGTTAGTACGTGTGTGTATTTGATTAAAGTGTGTTACGCTTGAAGGAATTTTATAATTCTCGAATGAACACTTTAGTATAGCAGCTTCTTGATAACGCAATATATCATAGATGAAATAAGAACTTTAAAAGAATCCCAACGGGGACCGATGCCACGTAATCTTCAAGAAGTTTTTAGACACGCAAAAACACTCAAAAGTTTCGATACTCTCAAAATCGACGGATGACAAAACAACAACAACATTTAAAAACTCCACAATATAATTAAACAAACACAAATATATTTAGAAAAAAAGATTATTTAAATGATCTGGCCTTTTTCCGCATTATTCCGCACTTATTGATTGGCCTAACAGGCGGACAGGAGAGCAGCTATACAAAGCGTACAGTCGCCTACTTCACGAGCAGCAATATTGTACGTGTTAAACGCCTTGTAGTGGCGCAGTTATAGTTCCGGTGGCCTACCTTAAGGGTGGCACTACCGATCTTACTGGAACCTCCTTGTGTGGCTGCAACCCGTGTATGGCTGTAGAGCAGACAGCAGTACGTCTGGCAGTTGAGGCACTTAGTTGCTGCTGGTGAACCCTGGACCACTTAGAAGTTGTAAATAATTAAGATTAGTATTTTGAGTAGTCCTGAAAAGGACTTTTAGATTTCCTTTACGTTTTTTTAACGAATAGTTAATTCCTGTTGAAGTTTCTGTTGGTGTCCAAGTTCCTGGTGATGATGGAGTATTCAAGTCTGACGGTGATGGCAGTCATCGTAACCCCGGCTAGAATGGCCTTCAATTTATACCCTGGTCAAAAGTATATTTCTCCCTGATTGGACTAGGGTCACGAAGTAGGGGTAAATTGTACTATTTCAATATTAATATACTGCAAAAAAATGCATAAACTAAAATTCATTTTTTTAGCTTTGAAATATCTTATTTCATCGAGCAGTTTATTAATTTCTGTAAAAAGAATAAGAAAACTTTTCTTATAAACGTAAAAGTTTTCTACTGCATCGATATAACGGTTCTCCATAAGAATGAAACAATAGTTTAGTTATTTGCAACTATTATGGTATTCCACTACTCTCCCTAGCTGTCTCAAGACTCTCCCTAACTGTCTCAAGACCTTGTCGTTGGTGGGGGAGCTTGTGAGCCGCCGCTCACCTCTCGATAAATCTACCCGTGGGGGCTTCCAGTCCACTATCGGGTTCCCCGAGGATTATGACCCCGGCAGGGGTCCGACCTCGGAGGTCCGAAGGTGATCCTGGGTACTATGACACGGTCTCACGTGTCCGATCCTAGGCGTCACAGGAATGGAGGCATCCCCACAGGTCCTTCCAGGGCTGTGACATCAGAAGGGTGTCCGAGCTTGGAGGATCACCTAGGCAACCTGGGGACTACGACACTCACAAGTGGCCGATCTCAGGTTGCGAACCCAGTGTACCCATCCGGCGCGGCTCTGACCGCCCGGCGGGCACATTCCAGCTGGGGCGGTAGGTGGGGGTTAACCCCGCATCGGGGGGTAGAGGGACGGGTCCAACTAAGAAGAGACAGCCCCAAAGTCGGAAGGTGTGTAGGACACCGTGCCGGAAACCGACAAACTGTCGGGGATCGACTTGTCATTTGGGCCATGACCCGAATGTCTTGGCACCGGGGGATATGAAGGTGTCGTAAAACGGTCCCTTGGGGCACCAGGCGCCACCCCTCGTATTATGCCTCACCTCGGCATGCGGAGCTCTGTCGGGGGGAAGACTACTTCCCTAGCTACTCGTGGGAATCAAATGAATGACGACACCACTACAAACCTAAATAAAAAACCGACAGACGGCTCGGAGACCATGGAGGTCGAAACGGACGCTTCGGCGGCCGGGACGCCCCTTGGAAACCAGGCTGAATGTCCAACCGTCGGTGCTCTCCCAGCGGCTGCGCCCTCGCAAGAGGGTGTGACGGCCCAGGAGTCGCCGACGGCCATAATAAGGAAAAGACTCTGCGGAGCCGGAAGAAAGAGGCTCCGCAAAGAAAGAGAGCGCCTAGAGGCCGCCAGTGGTGGCCCGGGTGCTAACACCAACACCGGGACGAAAGAAACTCCGAAGAGGAGGAGGCATCCACAGGAGACTCCCCCGTCGGTGCAAAAACCGTCCAAAAAAAGTAGGGGGGGAGTAGCGAACCAAGCGGCCTTAGACAGGGCCGGGGGTTCGGGTCTCACGGCCGCACAGCGGGCGAACCCCCTTACTCTCGTCGTGGTGAACGAGGATTACCCCGATGCCGAGCTGACAAGGGAGCATCTCGACACCTTCTGCCGGGTCTTCTCGAGGCGTGCTGAAGAGCTGCCAGAGGAGCAATGGCCGAAGATCGAGGCCTCCTTTTGCAAGGCTGGGGTCATCACCTTCATCCCGGCGAACCAGGCAACCAGGGACCGTCTCATGGCTGAACTTACGGCCGAGGGGGGCCCCTGGAAGGGTCCAAAGATCAGGACCGGGGGGGTTGAACTCCTCCAAAAGATGCTGAAGGCTACAGCCTGGATCCCAGACGAACCAGAGGATCCGGCGGTAATACTTCGGCGTCTGGGTGGGTACAACCCCTCGTTTAAGACGTCGTGCTGGAGGGTTATCCGTCAGCATTTGGACAGCAAGGCGGCACAAAAATGCTGCTGGTTGTCCAGATTCCGGAAGCCCAAGCAAGGGCGCTCGCGGCCCTTGATAATCGGCCTTACTACCGGTGTACCCGGGTGACATTCAAAGTCACCGGAGGCACCGGACAGTAAGGACCGAACATGGTAAAAGAAGAGGCGCGACGTCTCACAATGGCGTCCGGGCAACTTCAGTTTACCCAGATTAACTTGCACCACAGCAAGGACGCCTCTGCTTGTTTACAGAGGAGCATGGCTGTGGTGCACACAGGCATAGCGCTAATCCAAGAACCTTGGATTGTCAGAAATGCCATTAGGGGGCTGGGAGCCTCCCACTGTTTTAGCAAAACAGGGGCGGTCAAACCCAGGGCCTGTATTCTCACCAAGGGAATCAACGCAGTTCCACTGATGGACCTGAGTAATGAGGACCTAATGGTGATAACAATCAACACAAATGAGTTGGGGAAAATAGCAGTGGCCTCAGCTTACTTCCCATATGATGGGCCTGATAATCCCCCAAGGGAGGTAAGGAAACTGGTGGATCATTGCAGGCAGATAGGGCTCCCCCTACTGATAGGCTGTGACGCGAATTCACACCATCAGATATGGGGCAGTACCGACATTAACGAAAGAGGACAGGCGCTGCTGGAATATCTGGTCACCACCGACCTGGATATCCGCAACACCGGCAGCACCCCAACCTTTCGCAACGCTATCAGAGCAGAAGTCCTGGACCTCACACTCTGTAGCAGTAGCCTCCTCCACAGGATTAAAGATGATCCGTCACTGTCGGATCACATGACGATAGCATTTCACCTGGCGGCTGATGTAGGCGCCAATATGAAATTTATTAGAAACCCCAGAGGTACAGACTGGGAGGGTTTCAAAAGAGACCTAGGCGTAGCCCTCGAGGATGTGCCAAGGACTAGGATCAACAACTCTCTGGCACTAGAGGAAGCAGCCAAGGTGTTCAGCGCAGGCATTAAATATGCCTTCGAGCGAAACTGCCGGGAAACCCCTGTCAGGGACAGGAGGCTGACCTGGTGGAATCGCAGCCTGGAGGCTAAGAAGGTTAACACTAAAAAGCTTTTCAGGTTAGCCAGGAAGAGGAATTATCCCCAAGCCTGGGACAGCTATACTATAGCAAGAGATGACTTCAGAGATGCAGTCAGGAAAGCCAAGAAGGACAGCTGGGAATCCTTCTGATCGGAGGTCGAGAAGGGACCTCCGGCAGCCAGGCTTGGAAAGGTTCTGGCGAAGGACCCGGCTGCAATCATGCGAATATTAAAACTGCCAGATGGCACCAGTACGACGACGGACACGGAGACACTGGACTGCCTAATCCGAGCCCACTTCCCGGGCTTTTATAGGTCTGGGAGTGGGAAGGGAGGAGACGAAGACCTGAACCGAGCCGTTCCCGGCTCGGGAGGTGGGATGTCCAAGGCCCGCAGAGAACTTGGACGTCGAATCGCTCGGGAGATCGTCACCCCCGTGAGGATAAGGTGGGCCGTACACTCCTTTAGCCCGTATAAGTCACCGGGACCAGATGGAATCTATCCAGCTCTTCTTCAAAGAGCTGGCGATATGATCATAGGACCACTTATGAGACTAACTACAGCTAGTCTCATCCTGGGCCATGTACCTAGTGCATGGCAGGGAGTTAAGGTGGTTTTCCTACCTAAAGCAGGGAGATGCGGTTATGAATCGCCCAAGGACTTCAGACCAATCAGTCTAACGTCATTTTTACTAAAGTTAGTAGAAAGACTCGTGGATAGGTACATGAGGGAGACGGTCCTAGTACGATGCCCACTGCACGGGAGCCAACATGCCTACAGAACGGGTCTCTCCACTGAGACGGCACTGCATCAGGCTGTCTCACTGATTGAGACCCAGCTGGAGAACAGGGGCTTCGCAGTGGGCGCTCTGCTGGACATTGAGGGGGCCTTCAATCACACCGCGCGAGGAGTGATAAGGAGAGCCCTCAAGACGCACAACACACCGGAACCAATCGTGGACTGGGTGGACCACATGCTGGCGAATCGTAGTCTGCGAGCGGAGAAAGGTGATACGAAAATCCGGGGCAATGTTGACTCCGGATGTCCACAAGGGGGGGTTCTTTCACCACTGCTATGGAATGTAGTGATGAATGAGCTCCTGGTTGGAATCACGGAGCTCGGACTACACGTCACGGGATACGCGGACGACGCTCTGATAATTGCCAGGGGGCCGTTCTTGAGTCCGCTGTCAAGTTTAATGCAGCGCGCACTTACATTTGTGGAGCACTGGTGTCAGGAAACGGGGCTCTCTATAAACCCTAGGAAAATAGAGGTGCTGGTGTTCACCAGAAACTACAAATGGGACCGTGTCTGTCCGCTCACTCTGTCTGGACACAGACTAGAGTACGCGGTAACAGCCAAATACCTCGGGGTGACTCTAGATAGCAAGCTTAGCTGGAAGAAACATCTGAAAGACAGATGTGCCGGAGTCACAGCTTCCCTATGGCTAATGAGACGAACCATAGGTAGCAGCTGGGGCCTCAAGCCGGCCACTATGCTATGGATATACGAGGCTATACTGAAGCCAAGGTTAACCTATGCTTCACTGGCCTGGTGAAACAGGTCCACTATGGCTACGGCTGTCAAGGACCTAGAGAAAGTGAGAGGGCTCATACTCAGGAGTATCACGGGCGCTGCGAGGTCAACCCCCACGGCGGCGCTAGGTGTTCTCCTGGATATAGAGCCCTTTCACATAACTTTGAAAGCCGAGGCCGCAAAGGCCTGGCGCAGGATCAAAGCAAAGAGTGGGTACAGGAGCTCTGTCAAAAGAACAGGACCACTGGATACCTACTTTCGGGGTAGCGTCTTAGACGAGATCGCAGATCACACGTCACCACGCTATCTTTTTGACAAAAAATACAAAATCAGTCTCCCGACCAGAGAAGACTGGGAAAGCAACCATGCGGCACTACTCAACGGCAACAACTGGTTCACAGATGGGTCAGTTGGGGCGCGGGGGAGTGGGGCAGGGGTATACAGAGGAAAAGGTGGAAAAGGGTCCATATACCCCTTGGGAGCCTACACCACTGTTTTGCAAGCAGAATTAATGGCTATCATTCAGTGTTCATACAGAGCGCTGAATGAGGATAACGGTAATAATACCACCATTTTTTCTGATAGCAGGGGAGCCTTACAGGCCCTCAACAACTTTACCACAAAGTCAGGACTAGTCTGGGACTGCTACCAGTCCCTGAATAGACTAGCTGCGAAAACCCGCGTCACGCTGCGCTGGATCCCAAGCCACTGTGGATTCAAGGGCAACATGATGGCGGATAAGCTAGCCAAACTGGCAGCAACAAAGAATTTTATTGGCCCCGCACCCGTGGTGGGCGTGTGCAAAAACCTTGCTCGGGAAGCATTCCGAACGAAGGTTGAGCTCGAACACCAGGGGTTATGGGGTTCCACACCGGGATGCAGGCAAGCCAAACTCTTTGTTGGGAACAGCTGGCCCTGCAGATGGAAACCGGTACTCCTGAATGCCAAAAGATCGGTGGCCAAAGATCTGGTGGCAATGATCACTGGGCACGGGGATCTCCGGGGACATCTCCACAAAATAGGACTGTCAGACTCGACGGCCTGCAGATACTGTGGAGAGGCGGTAGAAACCGCCGAACACATTCTTTGCGAATGCCATGCCACCACTAGATATAGAGTGGAGGGGGTGGGCAAACCTGCACTGACAAGGCAGGATATCACCTCCATGGAGGCTGCGACCATGGCCGCGGTCTGGATGGCTATGCGCCGTGCCATATAGAAGGAGGTCATAAGAGGAGTGCAAAGGGACTACCCAAGCACTCAGGTTTTTGGTCTGTGTGACCTAACCAACTCGAACTTTAAATTATTATTATTATTATGGTATTCCATGTAACTATTTTTTGCTAATTCAATCTAAGCAAATTTTTATTTCACAATGGTACTTAAAATAAAGCATAGAAAAGAATCATCTCCATACGTTATGGATTAATTTTATGTTCCCATGGTATCGTTCTGGTGCACATGCTATTCAGACAATGTAAATTGTCAAGGAACATGCTTCAGTTGTAGTCTTAAAAAATAATACAGCTCTCGGAATTAACTACGAAATAAATTTAAATAAGTATTTTTATTTAACTGCTTACAGCTTTAAATTAGAACCACTTTATTTAACTATGTTTTCCTGATAGACTATTGGAATTTGTTCAAGAATCCAAGATTTAAATAATCATCATTTCTAAATTTACGAATATTTCCTTTCTGGATATGCTCTTTTGTGACTATACAGTCTGTGCAGAGAAATCATCCCCCACACGGGCTTAGATTCGGCAGCCCACTTTATTACCCTTTTCCTTCGCGACAATGTAAATTACGAGGCCGAGAAAATGTGTTTCTTCTCGAAAGATCTAAAAATTCGGTTGTCAGAAAATTCGGTATTCTTGTGGAAGTGTTAGTAAGATCAACCCCCTTTTACATAATTGGCCAATCAGGCACCACGGTTTTGAGTGACGAGATCGAGAGCACAACGCTTTACTTGTCACTCGATCAAATTTTTGATAAATCCTTCATCTTACTCCCACTTCTCTACCTCTCGGAGGCGAGCTGTTCCTGTGCTCGACGTCGACACCTCAGTACACAAACTTTTCAACCTCTACAGTTCGATTTTACATCACTTCAATTTCTTAGTTAATTTTCCAAATCTCTTTCTGTATCAATTCAGCAGCAAGTTGGAGCTGAACAGTTTACAATAAAAGGTAAAAATAAAAGTAAACAAATATTTATCCTTTATTCCTTAACTTCAAAACTTGAGGTACGTTCGATGAATGCGAACCCTCGTTTGAAATTCCCAACCTCTCTAATAACTCGACTTGAGTCGATTTCGCCCAGGCGATTCCACGTCAGACTCAATTCCACCATAATTCGATTTGAGTCGATTCGCGAAGGCGAATCCTAATTTAACCTCCAGCATAACCTCATACAAATATTATTATTATTTACATTTTAAAATATATATTGTATATTCACTAAAAACCGTCGATTTATTTACCTATCCTTACCTGGATCTTGGTCGACCCAAATTTTGAGGAACGAAATTAAAATTAAAAAAAAACACAATCTGTTGTTACTGACGGTTCAAGGCGCCCGACGTAATAACCATACTACACTTGTCGTATGAGAATGGACATTTCAATACATTTTAAATTTAAAAGCGAAAACACCAATAAACTGAGAAGTATTATGAAAATATCTTGTAACCAAAGGGATAGATTAAATTGTATAATAGAATTGTGCTATAATGATTGACACTTTCAGTGATTTTCAAATTAAAAACGAACACTCATCTAAACTTACAGTTATTGTAAATAAAACCACGCATTAGTAACATAATATCATTTTTAAATCAAGCTTGACACGTTAAATAACTTTAAAATTACAAGCTTATACTCTAGTAATATTACTTCTTAGCACACTGAACGGAGAAAAATTTGTTCGGTGTTGAAATCGCTGCAGATGTAGTGACAAATTAGTTTCCTGATGTGGGTTTTTATTTCAATATTTTTAATTGAATAATAAATAACTTGTTTGTCACTTACCTCAATATTTTTGGTTTCCTGTTTCATTATTGGTTTTTCTACCTTCCACTCACAGACACGGGATACTCGTGCGATTATAGTCCTTTTCACTCGCAATCCGCTATTTCGCAACAATAATAATTACAGTGTCTTTACGGCATCCGTGTTTTCGGCGAACTCGCATACAAAAATTAGTTACTCGCATGCGTTGACTCGTGAGTACACATACGCTGCCATACTCGTGAATCGCAATTGATGCCAATTATACTCCAGAGAGGGCAGCAGAGTCTGTCTCCTGCACGGACTGCTCTCTTTCCTCGGTGCTTGTCTAAAATAGCATACATTGGAACCACATTACTACACGAAAAAGGATTGTGTATAGTTCGGCTTGTTTGCAATTTTAGTAAACTTTCCTTTCTTAATTTTCTTTAAATGGAATAAATATCAATATGTTTCTACATCAACGTTGTTACGGACAAGATCGATGTTTTATCGACTGTGGTACCCGGCGTAGGTTGTTTCCCCACTAAGGTGGTTTTCCCTAAGCCATTGCACACCCGAATGGAGGTACCTCTCAAAATGAAGCAGGCCTGTTAGGTAATTTTGTAAAAAGCCCTTCAGAATGGTGACGATCTCGATACAATTATTCGTAATTCGAATATTATAATTTCGATATATCATATGACGTTGTAGTCTATTTAAATGTTCGAGGAATTGCAAAGTCGAGCTAAGATGTAAAAAAGTGAGGATCGTTTTTTTTCAGAACGTTACAGGAAGTCGCGTCGTCGGCTTGGGAATTCCGCGTCGTGATCGGATCGTAACCGATTGATCGCAAATAAATAGTTATGTTTTTATATTTCAGTCGGACGATCAAATTGTGAGTTTTATATTAAAACCCTTCTACTACTCTTTAGCCAAATTGGTGCCAAAACCCGGGAATCATTACCAATATCTCAAACTCTTTGAGATTGAACTTTGTCTCGCGCATATATGTGAAATTGTGATGCCGGGTTCTGTGACACAGCATTGTGACATTTTTTTACTGTTCCGAGATGTTAAAATGTTGCGCAGGACTACTTGGACGTTGGTCGCTTAGAGTTTGCTTACCCGAAAACGACACCATCGCCAATCTCTTTAAGTTGCCATGCGGATTGCAGCGATCAATTTCTACAGCTATTCAAGATACCTACAACAAAGATCGGTAAAATGGACATCGGCATGGTGAGTTGTACATTTTTTCCGCTTCTGTAACGGAGTAATTTTATGATTTGTTAATTTTTAGTAATGCTTTTGCTCTGTGACTCCATTCCATACTCGTGACGGGCGATCGTGTTTTGTCGTCCTCCAAGACGCTTGATTTCAGAATCGAAAATAATTACGAAGGTTCATTGACAGTTTGATAATTCATGATCTTATTAGTTATTAGTTTAATTTTCTGAATAGGAGAATTCAAGGAATTCGTGCTACTTTATCAATTTATTTTACATCTAATACGTTCGAGTGTCCTCAAATTAATTGCTTTCGGGGTTGGTAGTTCGTGCAAGAAACAGTTGACGCGCTTCGTTGTGTAAGCACGTACAAGTATTTTACGGCGTCTGATTCGGGGTTTAACGTAGCGGGGTTCTAAAGTTAAAAAGTTACCGCTATTTTTGCGAATGCCTTTTTTGAAAATAATTCTGAAATAGTTTATACTTGTTTTAGAAATTCAAAATAAATAGAAGAAAATATTACTCTTTTGTTCGATACTATTAATTTGTCCATTGCCGAGACACGAGTATGACGTTGATATCTGTTTATGTTTAATATAAAAAGAAAGTTTTATCAATTTTGAGTGCGGCACGATAAATGTGATTCTGCATAAACATCACATGTTCCTGATTTTCACAAACAATATTTTACCATTATAAATATTGGTCTCTTTAATCGAAATTAATCTCATTAATCGTTTGTCGGTAAGGAAGAAATCTTTGAGATTTATATCGTAAATAGTTGATTTACTTTGGAACCCTTTTAATATCTATTACTAAAATTATTACCTTTAAAGAAGCTGTATTTGCGGAGTAACGGTAATGTAAACATTTCTGCAGGCTCTCTTTAAATTAATACATTTTGATGATGATTAATTTATTCGAATTATAGATCGAAAAAGTAATTTAGATAGATTTCGAACAAATTTTAGAATGGCGATAAATATTTAAATTCTAAATTCGATGTATTGAGAATAATAGATACATATATACGGGGTCATCGAAAAGTATCGGACCCCCCTAATATCTTCAGTTAGAATGCACTTAGGAGAAAATGTCCAATAGCAAAGTTGTATGGTTTCAAGCGGGGAGTAAGATGATGACCTTGACTTTGACCTTGACCATGTCCTTCAAGGTCATTTCAAGGTCAATCTAATTTTTTTAAATAGAACCCCCTACATTTTATTGCATATTCTTATAGCTTATCTCGAGAGCTTTCCAAAACACTAGAATAAAATATTTTTTTATTAAGTACTTTTTGAGTTATAAAGGTTTGAAGTTAACAATTTTTTTACACAAAATGTAGAATATCTTGTAAAATATTATTTAGTTTTCAGTAATCATAACCTTAATACTTTTGTGCGCGGAATAATGAGACCAATTAATTGGTTTAAAGAAAATACATTAATCGGATCCCCCTAATATTTTCAGTAAGAATGCATTTTGGAAAAATGTCCAATAGCAAAGTATTGTACGGCTTCAAGCAATTATGCTAATAGGCTCTGGCGAAAAACTGCCCGAACGTAATCGCGAGAAATTGCTCGAATGCGTGATTTCCGAAGGCGTTAGCGGGAATCTGACCGAAAGCGTTGGCCAATCTTTATTCTCTCACTCTCGCAGGCACCAATGTACGAGCTCTTGAGCAAACAATACGTATCACTGATTTGAAACTTTGATGCAGTGCTGTCTTCTTCTTAGCGAGCAGCAGTCACCTCGTGGACGAAAACGAACAGCCTCAAAAATTTTTTCTGTAACAAAAGAAACCATTGCGCTTCAATTGATTATCCCAAACATCTTCATTTTGTTTCGAATAGCCCAGAAATTTTTCGTAAATATTATTAATTGATCTATTAGATTTTCAGTTGCGCAACGAGCTTTTTGCTAGTGCTGGTTAAAATAAACAAATCGATAGTTGGACCAACACTTAATAATTAGTATTTTTCTCTACTTAATTATCTAGATCAATTTCCTATCACTTACCTGATTAATTCTTCTTCGCTCTAATTAAGAATGGCGGAGCTTTCTGAAAGAGATCGAATAACACTGTTAATGATGCGAGGATGGGGAGATCAACAAAGAGGGTATAAAACAGTAACGCGATTATTTAATGAAAATTTTCGGAATGAAAATAATAGGATCTCCAAAAGTACTGTAATCCGTACTATTCAACGTTTCGAGGCCATTGGTAGCGTTAAAAGCCGCCCAAAATCTGATAGACCTAAAACAGCAACAAATAATGATAAGGCATTAGATGTTTTACAGTCTTTCGTTGAAGATCCCCATATTTCCATCAATCGCGTTGCACAAGAACACGAAATCGGTCATGCATCTGTCAGTAAAATTCTGAAATTGAATAAATGGCATCCATACAAACTCCATTTGGTCCAAGAGTTGTCCGAAGACGATTTTGATAGACGCATCGAATTTTGTGATCTTATGATGGAGATGATTGTCGACGATCCTCTATTACTTGATAATATTGTTTTCTCTGATGAGGCAACATTTGAACTGACTGGAAATGTAAATAGACACAATTGTAGATACTGGAGTGACGTTAATCCTCACTGGAAAAGAGACAATCATACTCAATATCCACAAAAAGTTAACGTATGGGCTGGTATTCTTAATGGTAGACCAGTTGGCCCTTTCTTCACTGAAGGCAATTTGACAGCACAAGTATACCTAGTCATGCTTTGCGAACAAATTGTTCCAGCTATTCGAGACATATGGATGAAATTTATTTCCAACAGGATGGAGCTCCACCTCATTATGGTGTCATTGTCCGTCAATATTTGAATGAGGTCTTTCAGGACAGGTGGATAGGGCGAAGGGGTCATATTGAGTGGCCACCTCGGTCTCCGGACTTGACCCCACTTGACTTTTTTTTGTGGGGTTACTTGAAAAGTAAAGTTTATGCCACCAAGCCTCAAGATTTAGATGATTTAAGAGGGAGAATAACTCGAGAGATAGAACTAATACCGCCAGAAACGTACCGGAATGCGGTTTCGGCTGTTTATAACAGATTGGCACATTGCCAGGCTGTTGAAGGGCAACAATTTGAACATTTGTTGTGAATTGTTTGGTACAATTAAATATTTTGCCCAAGCTAACCAATTGGAATTAAATTTGCCTTAACTGGTCGGACTCGCACACCACTTAACAAATTGTTAACTTCAAACCTTTATAACTCAAAAAGTACTTAATAAAAAAATATTTTATTATAGTATTTTGGAAAGCTCTCGAGATAAGCTATAAGAATATGCAATAAAATGTAGGGGGTTCTATTTAAAAAAAATAAGATTGACCTTGAAATGACCTTGAAGGACATGGTCAAGGTCAAAGTCAAGTTCATCATCTTACTCCCCGCTTGAAACCATACAACTTTGCTATTGGACATTTTCTCCTAAGTGCATTCTAACTGAAGATTATGGGGGAATTAGGGGGGTCCGATACTTTTCGATGACCCTGTATGTACATGTATATGAATTGGGAACTTTTCCTACATTTTGTATATATTATAGATTTCTTGTATAGGCGTCACATCGTTATAGATATGGTATATATTGACATAGATTGACTAAAATAAATTACTTTTAAATATAAAGCATTTTCTAGCTTATCTATATCGATCATTATTAATACAGATCAAAAGAAATTTCGAGAACCGAAAGCAGGCATTGTATTAGCATTATTTACTGTTTACTAGCATTATTTGTTACTGTTTACCGAGATCAGCTTGTTATTGCATTGCATCATCATTGCCAACATTAATCATTTAAAGTTTTATGTTTTTAACGGCTGTTCGAAATTTCTGATGATTTTAACCTAATCCGCAAGCGTTGAGTTATTCGAATAAAAACATCTAACTGTTTCGAAACGTCCTTCCCGGCAATATCGATTTGGGTTTTCAACTGTCACCGGACCACGTGTTCGATGTGAAGCAGTTGACATTCACATGTTCATCAATTGTCTTGTTGGGGTGGATGCTCCTAAAATAAATAAGCTTTAAAATCCAATTTACAAAAGACTCATACCTTGCTGAAAATTAATTTTTGCGCCATCGGTTTCAGAAAAAAAAATCTTCGTCATGGTATATCTCTCATGCGCTATTGCAACAACACCCTGTATAATGTGCATACTGATATAAATTGGTACAAATAAATTATTTTAAAAATATTAAAGCATTTTCTAGCATATTTATAACGATAAATAATATTATTTAGAAGACTTTTTCATTTAATATGGAACAAAAACGAGCAGCTCTAGAATGCGCTATGAGTTTTACTTCTATATAATGTACACTTCATGTTTAGACGCTCTAGAACTTTCAACACTTCCTGTCCCCCATACTTACATCGTGTGCACGAGGAGTTATTATTCAAATAAAAAATAGAAACAAGTATCAAGAAAATAATAGAAAATGTATAAAAAAATATACATAACAGATTCTGCGCAACGTGAACAAAAGTATAAATCAGGTCATAATTATTATCTCTTGCCCTCTCAGTGTTTTATTACCAAAGCACTCAAACTATTTATAAGGGTCTGGTAAGAAGCGAATAAACTTTAGTGGTTCAAACTAGATCCCTATTTAAATGTATGGACATTTCATGCTTCGTATTATGTTTCATTGGTACCAGAGCTCTCAAATTTATTTGTTTGATTTTGGTAATAAGGGATAAACTTTTTATAGATGATTATTTAGATCTAAAGGAATTTCATATATTATATTTTGCTTCGTTGTTACCATAACTCTCAAATTTATTTATTCATGTCCGGTAATAAGGGAATAAACTTTTTATAGATGATTATTTACATCTAAAGACATTTCTTATATTGTATTTTGTTTAATTTATTGCCTGAACTATCAAATCTATTTATATGGGTTAGGTAAGAAGTGAATAAATTTTAATGGTTCAAAATAGGTGATTATGTACATCAATGAGCTATTCAAATTTCACATTTTTTTAATTATTACCAGAACTCTCAATCTATTTATTAAAGTCTGGTAATAATAAGCAAATACATTTTTTATAGATGATTATTTACGTCAATGAACTATTCGTGTTTCACATATTTTTTAATTATTACCAGAGCTCTCAATCTATTTATACGAGTCTGGTAAGAAGCAAATCAACTTCAGTGGTTCAAAGTAGATTCCTATTTAAATGTACGGACATTTCATGCTTCGGATTTTATGTTATTTTTATTTATTCGAGTCTGGTAATAAGTTCTGAGTCTGGTAAGTTTTTGTAAATTATTTACATCCAAATACATTTCATATATTGTGTTTTGTTTAATTGTTAACCGAGCTGCTGGTAAGAAGCTAATAAACTTTTTATAGATGATTATTTATTTACATCTAAAGACATTGTATTTTGTTTAATTATTACCAGAGCTCCTAAGCCCATTTTTTTTTGAATTTGGGAAAAAGCAAATAAACTTTTCTTGTTAAAAATAGATAATTATTTACATCAATGAACTTTCCATGTTTCAGATTTTGTTTAATCGTTTCCATATCTATTTATACGAGAGAAACAAATTTTAAATGAATTCATTCGAAAATGGGTAAAATGAAACGTAATGAGTTAATTAAACGGGCCAAAGGATGTTTAAAAAAAATTAAATTTTCCGGAGTTATGCACAATTGAAATTTTTGACTGTATTTTAGTAAAATTAATATCTTCGGATTGAATGATTCAGTCTTTATGAAATTTACAGGAAGTGTACATGAAATATTGTACTTTTAACTGAAATAATACAAACTTTTAATTGTTAATATTTACTTATTGTTATTACAAAATTAACTTTCAATTTGTAAATTGAACAAGGTTCTCCGCGTATGAGCAAGTTCATTCAAAGTTTACTGTGAAGCGTATTTTATAACGAATCGATAATACCCGTTTTGAAATTTTGTAGATCGCAATTAGAAATACACGTACTTACGTTTTTTCTGACGCGCGGTACGTCTTTCTACCGTTCGGTACGCCTGCCGCCAGCGCATAACCGCGTAATGCTTTTTTCCTTTTCGTATGTCTTTGTAACATACTATCATTATATTACTACTATAAAACACTAGAATAAAACAGTAAAGATAAGAAATAAAACATTAAAATTTGTTTATGCATAAAACTAATTAGTAATAAGAAAAAATCATATTGATATTTTTTTATTTTTTATTACATGCACCTAAAAGTTTTCATCGCTGGAAAATATATTACGAACTAAAATTTGATCATTTTTTACTAAAAAACAATGAAACTTTCGTGTATTTTTTATGGTGTTTGCCTTTTGGAACCTTTTTTCTGACAAATTTTCTTCCTTTTGATGTTTCTCACTCGTACAAAAGTTAAACTTAATGTTTTTAAAAATACCTATTGCCCAGTCATATAAAAGTCTTGGGGTAGTTACATGTCTTCCCTGCATGCTGGCCTTATAGGCACTTTTTACAGTGCCACCGATGCCGTCACATGCACCCTTATCATGAGAGATGGCAAAATGCCAAGATGCCAGTCAGCATCGACAAGAAAATCTCTTCTGTGTAAAGACAAATTAAGAAAATTACTTTTGATTTTGTACTGCGAGGGAGCACCATCAGAAAAGTTATAATTAAAAGGAAAATATGGCAAGAGAAGTGTAAAAAAATTATTTACTTTTGGTGTCAATTTATAAACAAATTTTAATGTTTTATATGATAGGGTAATGAATAAAAGAAAGGAATTATCCCCCGCTTTAATGATATTTTTAACCTATTCGCGGGTCGGCTCTCGGGTGGATAGGTCGGACAGACAATCGAACACATCACAGGACAATATATAGACAAATACAAGGCAACAACCAGCCAGAGTTAGTCCCCCCATTACTGCGCCCCGTAGAGCGACTTGACCCCTCTGTATCGCATTTGCACGGTGCCTGGGAAAACTACGGAAAACCCAAACAGATACAGTCGACGAACTGCTTTATCATCAGAGGATATCCTCTTATTTTTAAGAGTGCAGTGCATTAATGTGAAAAACAAAATAAAAGTAATCTACAGGGTCATCGAAAAGTATCGGACCCCCCTAATATCTTCAGTTAGAATACACTTAGGAGAAAATGTCCAATAGCAAAGTTGTATGGTTTCAAGCGGGGAGTAAGATGATAACCTTGACTTTGACCTTGACCATGTCCTTCAAGGTCATTTCAAGGTCAATCTTATTTTTTTAAATAGAACCCCCTACATTTTATTGCATATTCTTATAGCTTATCTCGAGAGCTTTCCAAAACACTATAATAAAATATTTTTTATTAAGTACTTTTTGAGTTATAAAGGTTTGAAGTTAACAATTTTTTGACACAAAATGTAGAATATCTTGTAAAATATTATTTAGGTTTCACTAATCATAACCTTAATACTTTTGTGCGCGGAATAATGAGACCAATTAATTGGTTTAAAGAAAATACATTAATCGGATCCCCCTAATATTTTCAGTAAGAATGCATTTTGGAAAAATGTCAAACCTTTATAACTCAAAAAGTACTTAATAAAAAAATATTTTATTATAGTATTTTGGAAAGCTCTCGAGATAAGCTATAAGAATATGCAATAAAATGTTGGGGGTTCTATTAAAAAAAATAAGATTGACCTTGAAATGACCTTGAAGGACATGGTCAAGGTCAAAGTCAAGGTCATCATCTTACTCCCCGCTTGAAACCATACAACTTTGCTATTGGACATTTTCTCCTAAGTGCATTCTAACTGAAGATATTAGGGGGGTCCGATACTTTTCGATGACCCTGTATAATAA
Source organism: Trichopria drosophilae (assembly GCA_030407085.1). Taxonomy (NCBI): domain Eukaryota; kingdom Metazoa; phylum Arthropoda; class Insecta; order Hymenoptera; family Diapriidae; genus Trichopria; species Trichopria drosophilae. The sequence continues at coordinate 133,720,687 of CM059582.1, forward strand.
GAATACAGCGCAGTTAGCATATTATAAGCTTTACAAGCGGATCACGAATTAAAAGGTATGTTACGTTACAAGTTTGACATCAATTATTATTCTGGTAACAGTTTAGGCGTGATGTAAATATGTAACAGCTGCAGATGGGTTCTATTGCCATTGAGCTAACTGAACAGCCTTGAAAAGATAATACTGACCTACTTGATCATATTCACCTATGGCTATTCATAAAAATGAAAGAGCCGTTAGTAATACCTACGATATTACGATTTCAATTTCTGGCATTTAAGCAATTAATTAACTATACATAATACATCAATCAGTATTGCAATATTAAAAACTAAAAGAAATATAACGTACCAATGCTACTTGTTAAAAATAGCAGCTATTATCAACGTTATACTGTAAGTTTACAAATTTTGAACGAGTATCATTGATAATACAAATATATTTGGGATATGTAAAAATTTGAAAAAAGTGAAGATAAACATCAAAAAGTAGCAATGAATTTTACCGAACGAAGGCAGTTTGGAAACTAAAGCTAAGCATAGGAATTTTACATAGTTATGTTGTAAATTAATCTCGTCTAAAGTATTACATTTACACTTAGAAAGTATAGTTTTACCGCAAAATCATTGTATATTTCCTTTCAATGTTAAAATTACTACACTATTTTGGCAATGTGTAATTAATGTGGAACGTAGTGTTTTCACGATACGTCGTACTTTCCCCAAGCTTAATGTACATAGTCATTTTGCAGTTGACTTGGTGAATTTATAAAAACCATTTAAAATTACTAACTTTGAGTGGCAATAATACTACGTTCAACAATGAAATCAAGTGCTAATATTACCAACATTTTTCCGATGAAAATTACAATACAATAGTAAAATTCATTCCTACTTTTCACAGTGTACGTTGTTTGGCTGTCATTACAATGTCTAAATCTATACATTTATATTGAGTACATTACAAGGTCTCTTATTTTGTTCTAGTTGAACAATATAAATTGGTATGTTACACAGTCGGCGTGTCTCCATTAGATGGATTCTGTCAGGCAAATATTGACAAAAACCAAAGATGTTTGAACAATTATGATCCCAATTAAATGACAACGATTGTGAAAAGTTTCTAAAAGATTACGACTGGAATTTTTAGTGGCGTTAGGCTAGTTAACAGAGTTTGCATTTTTGTACAAAGATCAAATAGGCTGATATTATCTTTTATAGACTTTTTATTAATATTCCCTGTTCATCCCAGCAAGGGTTATTCTCTAGATTTCATGTTTTCGTCTCCTTCTGACACTTCATATCATTACAGTCCGGATTTCCTAATTCCGACAGATGCTCACCATATTCACGCGTTTTTTTATCTTACTAGCGAAAAGTCTGAATCTTCTATATTTAATTTTACATCTTTGAACTATAATAAAGCGAACTTTTGTGAGATCGACAGGGAACTTGCTAGTGCCAATTGGATGGATGTTATGGACGAACCCGGCATCGAAAAGTCGTTGTCAAATTTTTATAAAACTGTTTGTAGTAGCGTCGTGAAACATGTTCCGTTAATGCGTCTAACTTCATGTCATTTCCCACCTTGGTTCAATAGTGAACTTAAAGATCTTGTTTTCGCAAAGAAAAGAGTTCACCGTAGTTGGAAACGATTTAAAATACCCGCGGATATTATAGAGTTCAAACAGATTCGTGCGAGGTGTATAAAAGAATCGAAAGCCCTATATAAAAAGTATATCGCTGACATTGAGACAAAGTCGAAAACGAACATTAAAGCTTTATGGTCTTTTATAAATTCTTCCCGTGATAGTAATGCAATGCCATCTAATATGAAATATAAAAATAACTCATCTTCTGATAAAAATGAAATAGCTTCTCTATTTAATAATTATTTCTCCTCAGTGTACTCCGCTGTTACGAGTTCTAACCCGTTAGTAAATCATACTGTTAGTCGCCATTCAATAGATAAATTTATTATTTCTGATAGTGAGATTAAGAATGCAGTAGCTAACACAAAATCGTCGTATACACAAGGATTTGATGGCATCCCTTCTATCTTAATAAAAAATTGTTTGACCTCCCTGCTCAATCCATTGTACTATCTCTTTAATGCTTCGTTGAACGATGGTGTTTTTCCATCAAAATGGACAGAAATTTTTATTACCCCCATTTTCAAGAATGGAGATAAAAATAATGTCGAAAACTATCGGCTGGTTGCAGTAATTAGTTGCATTCCGAAACTTTTCGACTCTATAGTAGCCAATCGTTTATATGAGGTACTATCGAGTCATATTATTGAAAATCAACATGGTTTCCGCAGAGGAAAGTCGACGGTCACAAATTTACTATTGTATTCAGACTTTGTTTCAAATGTTCTAGCTGTAAATTCACAAGTAGATACTATATACTTAGACTTTTCAAAAGCCTTTGACGGTATAAACCATAACATCTTGTTGAGTAAATTAAACCATATTGGTTTTCCAGGCTCATTTATGCGTTGGATTCAATCTTATTTATGGAATAGATCACAATGTGTAAAAATTAAGAACGGAATTTCGCCATCCATTGCGGTACCTTCTGGAGTTCCACAAGGATCCCACTTAGGACCGATTCTTTTCACCTTTTATATTAACGACATAAATAAGTTTATACGGTTTTCAAAGTTCTTGATTTTTGCAGATGATATTAAACTTTTCTCTCAAATTTTATTCCCGATGGATGCATCAAAGTTACAAAAAGATCTAAACTCGATTAGAGAATGGACTGAGCAGAATTCCCTTACATTAAACGTGGAGAAGTGTAAATGCTTAAGCTTTGGTCGAGGATCGCAAAAATTTGAATTCGAATATAAGCTGAATGATAAGCAATTAACCAGAGTCACCAAACACATTAATCTTGGCGTAGTAGTCCGTGAAGACTTTTCTTTCACCGATCATTTAGCTTATTGTCGTACAAAAGCGCTTAGGATGCTGGGGTTTATACGGAGGTAAATTTGGGATTTTAAAGACCCTCATACTATTTCATATCTGATACGCTCACTAGTATTACCGCAATTAACTTATGCGTCTCCGATCTGGTCTCCATATACCCAATTAGACATTAATATGCTAGAGGGGGTACTTCGAAAATCCCTCAGGTTCCTTACTTTTAAGTCAGGACATCCTATGTCGCATCTCGACCTCAGCTATAATGCCATTGCCACTGAGTTTAAGTTCCCTACTATAAAATCACTACATTCGTATCATGATGTATTGATTGTGTATCGTATTTTAACATCTTTATCGGATACGAATTTATCTACATTATTTCCACACAGAACCAATCCATACTCTATTCGTAATCCTCGTACCATCTCGGAATCTACTCTCAAAAGTAACTACTTATTCTTTTCTCCGGTTCCACGACTTAAGCGAGCATGGAATGCATTAAATAATGATATTCGAGAAGTTAGTTCGTATGTGAGATTCAAAATATTGTCAGCAGATATTTATTTAGATTTTATGAATAAATGTGAAAACTAATTAAGCTTCAGTCAACGCTGTTACTAGTATAGGAAATATGTCGTTTTATTGTAATTCTTCTTTTTTGGCGTAAAAAGGTAAAATTGTATACTTGTTTGTATGTTTAAAGGGCAGAAATACCCGTATATAAATAAATAAATAAATATTAGGCTACAATATATAAATTTATATTATTTGATTATTACAAAATAAAGACCTGCCAATGGTATTTGAAACAAATTTACAAACATCGAGCGTAATAATGACAGAAGTACAATCGCCTTTATATGTTAGAAATTTACATTGTGGTATCAAAATTGTTACGAAAATAGTGATAGATGTAAAATCTATAACACACCTTTTAATTCATGATTCATTTGTATAGTTTACGATCCGCAAACTGAGGTGCATTTTGGATGGCGGATGACTATTATCTGGTTTTGCACATTAACGCACTGCACCCTTTGGTCACACTTCTCAGCACATATAACATAAACATTTTTATAGCACTTTCTTATCTTCTATTTTTTCGTCCCCTTATATTTCCTAATAATATCCTGGCTGTATTTCTTCTATCCGTTGGAGAAAGGCTTAATCTGAAACAAAAATGAATTCTATTATATTATTAAAACATATGATTTGTATTATGTAATTAATTTGAAAACTTATCTGAATATTGAAGTAGATGTTGATAACGGGTAACAGATGTTGATAACCAGATTCCTAGGCTTCTAACTCCTGGGCAACTCTGGGTAACTCCGAACTCCTCACGATGCGGCGTTGTGACAGTTGTGACCTTGTGACTGTTCTTTCTTTTCTTTCTTTCTTCGGGTATGGAATTGAGGAAGAGTATATCCTCTTTCTACCACGGCCCTGGGCTAAAAGTTCTTAACCTAGATCACTGGTTTTGTATATGCGTGGTTAGACTAGTTTTGTCCAGATGGCGTTGCTGGGTAAGTTGTTCGAGTTTTCGACAGCCCTCTACTACTCGTGAGCCAGTCGTTTAAAGCGTTACATGAGTCGGTAAGGTGTCTTTGCATTTGTCTATATTTCGGTGGGAATAATAGATTACGCAATCGTCTGCAAATTGCAGGTTTTGCGAGCCGTTACTCATATTTTTGTCTAGGTTCCTTACGTAGACGTTAAACAGCAATGGGCTCAGGACTAACTGCTGGGGGTAGACCCTTAGATATCTCAAAGCTTTCGAACCGATTCCCCTCATAATATGCATTAATGTTTCCTTTAGATATCATGAATTTTACGAAGTGAATGATGTTAGCTGCGAGTTGTAGGTCAATAAGGTCCTGTATTAAAATATTGCTTACAATGTTGTCGAACGCCCCCTGAATGTCCACAAACAGGGCTACAGTCACATTCCTTCGGCCAAAATTAAGATAGATGTCAATCGCGAAGATGGTAGTACTATATGTGGTCGATTTCTGCTTGCGAAATCCAAATTGGGACTTATGGATATGGCAGTTTTGTTTGAGCCAAATTTTCGTTTTGAAATAATTCAGATTAGATTAGATTAGATTAGAGTTTATTATGCTATGGGTTTATCCCTTGTAGCAAATTACATACAATATACAATAGTAAGAATAATTTAGTACAGTAAATAATATAGTGGAGTACATGTTGATATTATAGTAATAATAATTTTGAACTGGTAAAAAAACGAATCGATTTTAACGACATAAACTATCCTAGGAGTAAGGAATAGTGCAAATAATTCAAGTAAAGTGTAAATAACAAAAAGTATAGGTTTGTTGGTAAGGACCAACAACTTATGATATCCAGATCAGAAATAATTCGGATTAATCCACGGATAACTTATTAAATAAGTATATGAATAGTGCGACCTTGAAAGATACAATATTTGGGGATTGTTTTGTTTCAGTGGGCATAAAATCCCATAATTTTATTGCGTAATTTCTAAAAGACCGTGCATAGGCTTCCGTTCTACAAAACGGTACAATAAATTTCGAGGTGGTTGTACATCGACTGGATCTTCTTATGTCCTGGCCAACGAGGGGAAATAGTTCATATAAATAAGCCGGTTTGCCGGATTTAAATACATTCTATAATAGCAATCCGAAAAAAATTTACTTATTACTGTGTGTGAGATTATCGATTTATTATACGATATACATATCTACTTGTATGTACGGTGTATGTGCCTACTCATATGCATACCGGATGAATTCCTAACGGCGGAACATAGAGCAACCCGTGTTACTCCGATCATCCAATGGCGATCGAGCATTATCGCCGGATCCGGCCCTCTTGTTTGCTCATGGGTTGCGCCGTTATAGTTATGAAGTAAAATGTCAAAAAAAGTATGTAACAAGCAGATTAAGTTTGGAACATATGGGATGGGCCACGATCTGTAAGTAATTTGACTATAGGTTATAATTTTTAAAACAAACCTTACGTATAAATTATAAAATGATTTCCTCTTCTTAATATAACCCATCTTCATAACGGCGCAACGCACATGATTAGACGAGACGGCAAGATCCGTCGGTAATGCTCAATCGCCACTGGCTGAACGGAGTTACCCTATGTTCCGCTGTTCGGAATTGACCCCCCCCCCCAGAGGGGGAGGGCGTGTGGGCCCCTTCCGCTTGAACCGGTGGGAGCGTGGAGCCTGCTAGTCCCTCCTTTGCGAAGGTTGTCGTTCCTGGGACAGCTCGAGACAACCTCAGGGGGCCTGCTGTTCGTTGTGGCGGCCCACCACTTCCGACAGTAGGCCACGGGCATGTGGTCAGCCCCGAGGAACCCGGGACAAGTGGCTTCGGCTGCGCCCGATTTGAGGGCTTCTGTGTCTCGCCAGAGGCCCAGAGATTGGTTTAGTTTGGCTGCCATTGCACCTTAGGGAGGGGGAGAGGGGAACCTGATTCTGGCGGGTTCCGCTCCCAAAGGGAGGACTTCGTCGTCTCCCGGGCAGCCCTAGACGGACCTCAGGGAGGGAGGAGAGGGGAACCTGATCCAGACGGATTTCGCTCCTCTAAGGGAGAATGTCATTGTCTCCCGAGCTGCCCTAGACGACCTCAGGGAGTCGGCTGGAAGGTGTGGGCTACCCACCACACTGGACGGTCGGCTACGGGCACGTGGTCGGCCCCGAGGGACCCGAGACAAGTGGCTTCGGCTGCGCCCGTTGAGTTACCCTGCGCAAGCGGGGCTGTTGAGCCGGGTGGCAGAGGACCCTGGGAAGGGTTCCGACGCCGCACAATCAAAGCGTGGGGCCCATGACACGGCACGGGTCCCATTGGAAAGCGCGCTAACGCGCATTTGATGACGTGAGTGGCGTCCCATCGTCTCCGGACGGTGGGCGCACACGGTCAGCATGCAGGGGGGGCCTTCGGCCCTTCGGGAGCTGGCGACCCTGAATACCATCGAGCTGGGCAACCAATCCCGTGTAGGCAAGTACTGGTAGAGGGCTGATGTTTGAATCATGGCCAGTCCTCGCAATGACACACCGGGTCACAAAACGGTACTCTCGGGGGCTGTTCCAAGCGGGGTGACCTTCGGGGAACCCTCTCAGCCATTGGTGTCGGACTCGAGCGGGTAGTGGTTTCAAAAGCCTGCACGCTGGGCTAAGAGCATTCTGATAGGACTGGAAGGACTCTCCCCGGGTCTGTGAAGCTCTCGCTTGCTCCGCTGTGTGAGTTGCAATGCAACTCGGGTGCGACCCTGCAGAGAGTCGTTGGGATTAGAAAGGTCCTCTACTCACCGAGGAGCTCGAGAAGTCTTGCCGCTTGGAGAGAGATTTGGTAGTGGCCCCGGAAGAAGGGGTCTCGCGTTGGTCCGGGCGTATCCCGGCTCCGCGCCATGGGGCCCGAGCCTTAAAGCCTATCGGCGGGTAAGGGTCGGTCAACAAATAACGAGGTGACGTATGTTAGGAATTCACCCGGTATATGGGTGATTCTCCAAAAACAGGGCATTTTCAAGAATGAAAATTTTTTGTTAAGTTACTGTAAATTCGTTTTTTTTAATGGATTCTTGCTTATTAGGACCAAGTTAAGTTATTGTTAAAGTAGTCACGCTACAAAATTAATTTAAAGGAAAGGGGAAGACTTTTACTATGACGCATTTTCATACGGCTATATAAACCAACAATTGCTTATTAAAAACTTGAAAAAAAATAACTCTAAAGAGTCAAAAACATAATGAACATATCTGATTTAGTGCATTTTTGTGAATAAATGAAAATTATTTATTAAGTAATAATTAAAAAATTAAGAAAAACACATGAATTTTTTAAGAAGTTTTAGACAAAATAAATTTATTAAAGTTAATGTGTCGTTGGTTAGTAACTACAATGATAATATATATATTCATAATTTTAATAAATAATATTATTTCATAATAAACTTGATTCAGAACGTTGTAACAAATATAAAGTTTAATTTTTTGGTTTTTTAAATTATATTTAAATAAATGTCTAAGAGGAAGAGAAATATAAATGTTATTTATGATTTGAAAAATATTTTCTGCTACGGGTTACACTTTGTTCTTGTTTTGTACCTGATACGCCAAATGTTTGGTAACGACAATGAAGGTAACGACAATGAAAATTTGTAAAAAAATCTAATTTTACATATTTTAAACAATAATAAATTAAAAAACAAATTGCCAGTAACGTTTATTCCTTTAATCTTTAAGTTTTCATAGGTTTTTAATTGCTGTTTGTATCAAAATACCAAAATTAAGACGGGTGACGACAATTAATTTAATAAAAATACGTGGTATTTTTATACAGTTTTTACTTGTTCATGAGGTAAATATGTTCTCTTTTCAATTTTCTATGGAGGATTAGTAAAGTGTAGTGTTTTTTCTTTGATTTTCTCATAAGTTTTAGTAAAAAAGTTAATTATTTCCAGTTCATTTATACCAGTTTACGCATTGTCGTTACCTCATAGAAATTTCTTAAGACATTAATATTTCAATAATTATAAGTATATATATTGATTTAATTAAATATTATACAGAGAGAAATTGTACAGTTTGAGTTGTACTATAGAAATATTATTTGAATAAATTAAAATAATTCGGTTTCTTAATAGCGCTAATATTTTAAAGTTTTGAACTTAGAGGTTTGGACATATCAAAAATGCTACTTTTAGTCTTTAAATGTCATTTTACACCAGTTTTTTGTAACAAAAGTATTATTTTTTCAAATTAACATGGGCCAGGGATATTTATTTAACATTTCTATCGAAATTTAATAATTTATTGTCAAAGTTTTTGTAAGATATAACGTAAAGACACGAAAATGCCCTGTTTCCGGAGAATCATCCATATATAGCATGCGGCGACCGATACTGATTTAGAGCTCCCACAGCCTTAATACATGTGCACTCAACGTATTTTTCGATCCCATATTTTTCTGAGAGGCATTTCGAAGTTTTGGTTAATGCCAATATTTTTCATTTTTTTATCTCTAATTTAAGCCTAGTTCGATTAAAATCGGTTCAGTAGATCGTGAGGCATGAATGATCGATTTTATCGTTCCCAAGATTTTACGTTCGAAAATTCTTCACCGGCCGCTTCAATCATGCGATTACACCTTAGGTGACCGCGCCTTAGAGGACTACACTTGTGCACGAAAATATGTATGTGGCGACTTATCTAATCGGTAAAGTCTTGAGATGACTAATAGTCAATATATTTATCGTAATTTTGTTTAACAATAACCCGCAAGTATTGAGAAAACTGCATAAATTATAAAGTGCAGAGATTTGCTTGGTTATATTACGCTAAAGAACACGGAATTGTAACGAGATACAACTGGCGTGTGATTGGTGGAGTGGCATAGTTCCAACACTACAGGTCGACTGCCAGTGGCTCTTGCTTTAACATAGAATGCCCTATGTCCATTTACCCGAGAACCATCCGGTATATAGATATACAGTTGTATGAGATTAGAGCGATTGATAAGAACTTGGCGCTAGGTCCATCCGCTCCTCTTGAAACGGTAGCCGTAAAAAGTTTCGGTATCAAATAATACCTAAAAAATTTATAGCGGTGCAAATTACTTTTATTATAGTTCAATTTTGACAACTCGTCCTTCTTTATTACCTTGTTTAAATGCTGGATTGCGATAACCGATAAGAATAAAAAAAATAATGGAAGATGTTGAAAGTTTGGTATCCTAAAGGTGGTATTAAATAATATTGGGAGATCAAGGAAGATATCACTTAATCAGAGACAATATTTGATGCGCCATCAGCGCCACTCGTTGCTCCGATTAGTTATGGCAACAGAATATTGTGTCAAATATGTGATTTTGTTATTTTACGGTCTTTCTTGTACAAATTTAAATGCGTTGAACCACCAATGGGAAGCCTAAAATATAAAATATTTTTCTGCTCTATTTTTTATTGCTAAACTTATTTTATGGTCGTTATTTGACGATATATAAAACTACATACCACTGAATAATTATCAGGAAATAAGGCTAAACAGTTTGGTGTTTACGACAAAATCCAACGTTGCAACCTTCGTGAGAAATATAAGAAGAGCGCAATGGATATTTTTTACATTGTAATAACAATCAATTTACAAATTATAATAACCACTCGTATAGGCTTCGTGCGTTGTCAGTGGCTCCAACCTGCGTCATCATGTGACATACATACGAAATTGACCAAATGTGAAAGGGGGGGGGGGGGTAATCTATATTAAACAGACAGGCGTGGTCCTGTCTTTATATCGCCTTAATACATGCAACTATTAAGGGGAAGCCGTAGTTATCCACCGGCAAAGTAGGCATTTTCACTAAAAAATGAAAATTAAAAGTGATCCAAGAGACTTTTCAAAATTCATGCCGCATTGCATCATACCTAATCATTATATAGTCACCTAAAAATATCAAAGAAATTCGTTGAAAACTGACTAAGAATTTTCTGAAAAGTGAAAAAATGACGTATTCTTGTTTACGTATCTCTTTGAAAACAAATTTTTTTTTTGAGGTGATCCTTCTATAATGGATGAATAGGGTGCAATGAAACCCGAATTTTGAAAAGTCACTTTGATCATTTTTAATTTAGATTTTTTAAGTGAAATTTCCTACCCGATCGGTGAAGGACTACGCCCTTCCCCTTAAATGTATGCTTTCTCGACAAATTCTTGATTGGAACTGTCGGTAATGCAGAATGGAATGGCATATCCCCTAAAAGGGAGGTAATATATATAGTCTCGTCTTATGATTTATCTCTTGATTAGTCCGCTTCAGTACATGTTACTGAAAGTACTTATCACTACAATTATAAATATTTTGTACCCTAGGCTCCGTCACTTTAGGCTCTGAGAGGAAAGATGTACCTGTTTCCACACCGAAAATTATCGAAAGTGTACAATTATATCAATATGACAAGCAAAGAGTGTATCTTGTTATTTTCAATATTATCCATGTAATTAAGTGCATCGCCTGATAAGTTTCAAGTCTAACACACGAATAAATATTTTTTCGGAATATGCAATTTTTACCGAACATGATGTATTTAATTCTTATTAATAAATATGTTTTATTTAAGAACTTGCCATGTTAAGTGGTGAACAAGGAAATGAGTATCCGAAAATCATATTAAGCCGCACCAATGTAATACTTGTAGTAAATGTCAGTGGGAAAAATACCGATAAATGTTTCACGGCGGATAACGATAAGAAAAGTTAGTGTTTACGCTCATAGCTTCTATAGGAGTTTATAATTATTGCACTCAATTTGCACAAATTTACGTTCCTATTTCAAAGATTAGAGGTCATTCAAGTATTACGTCAGCATGTTAGGGGGGAGGGGGTTGGAGAATACTGACACATGCTGACATGGGGGAGGGGGGAAAACGACGAAATCTTACGTCAGCATGTAAACAATATATTGTTACTTTGCCATTAGTAACCTATTTCATTTTTTCGCCTTATTACGATGGTACTCTTGAGTTATCGACAGAGTATTCACCTTGTCCAGATGGTCCTTAACGCTGATAAGGTAGGAATTTTTACTAAAAACCATAAATTAAAGATGACGGAATCAATTTTTCGAAATTCGGGCATTGTATACGTAATTCTAATTACTATATACGGTCTCATAAAAACTACAAAAGACATTAATTGAATACACTGAGAATTTACCGAAATAAATGACTTTTCTTTATTCTCAAAAAGACTTGGTCAATTGACAATCAATTTATTTGGTATTTTTTAGGAGTTCGTATGCAATTAGAATTGTCCTTACAGAGCCTGAATCTTAAATAATTGATTCACTTATTTTTAATTTACGGTTTTTAGCATAACTTCCTTCTTTATCGGCATACCACTTTAGAACCCCTTTAATTCCGCTGCGTGCGACCCTATCAAGGAAATAGAGGAATTTGGTTATTAATCAAATGGAATAACGGATTTACTTTTTGAACACGTTCACAAAAACACATTTTTCCATAATGCAAGTATTCAGAAAATAGTTTCAATTTTTGTAGATGTTCTTAAATTCTCAATAGCATAATTCACGTTTCTTCATGTAGGTATTATTGTTTCATTATACAGTGGTTAAACAAATTCTAAGTGTTATTTCGTAGAAAAATATAGATAAACGAAGGTATTTGAAAAATCCTAATATGATTTGTCCAAAATGACCCAATTTCTTTTTCCGCCGCTAGGATCGCATGCTGCAGAATGAATAGATCGAATAGAACTGCATTCCATCTAATGTACACCCAAGTGCGTTAATTCGCGTTGTCACTAGGCCGGTCAAAATTTTAAAGTGCACAGAAATCTAGTTGAATTTGTATGATTCATGACCGAATGAAGGTTTTGATTCGATCATGAACCATACAATCCAACTAGATTTCTGTGCACTTCAAAGTTTGATCGGCCTAACGACAATGCGACCGACAACGCGGGTGTACACCGAGTGATTGAAAAAACTCGACGATCTCACTCCCGCATACAAGTTTGATCGCGTTTATTCCTCTCTCTTCATTCTAGTCTAACAGTATCTCGGTATTTTAATAAGTTTTCAAAACTTTAAAACGTCGACTTTTTGACATAATGTAAGAGCAGTGAATTTATTGCGTGTTGAGACGTGTTAAGTTGTGTGTTTTTTTTTTGCCAAATAGTGCATGCAATGTCGTCCCAAATGATAAACAAGCAGCATTCTCGCAGAAATCGGTGAACTTGATCTGCTCTTACAATATAAAAGAAATGTGATATAAAACTAATGTGATTTAATCATAAGAAAAAATTTTATTAGAAAATTATTATATCAGTAGTATTAATATAATGAAATAATAATGGCTGGGGGGGGGGGCAGCAGAAGCTGACGTAAGTTGGGGGGGGGGGGGGTGAAGAATTCTGACATGTGCTAAAACTGGAATGGCCCCTTAGTACTAAACAGCGATTGGGTGTAATAATTGCGCGAGCAGAAACGAGCATTGTGACGTTGGATGCATGCTGACACGGCATATCCTGGACAAGCTGCCAAGAGATGCATTAGTGTCTCGACATGACATCCACACGATCTACAAAGCGTGCTCTGCACCGCCTGATATAAGTTGTTGTGGCGGTACGCTAAGGTATTGACGACCCCAACCTGGCGTGCGACGATAAAACTTTCGGTCTCGGATTTCAAGCCGGCTGATCTTAAGAACGGGATGTCGCTGGACATTTCGAAAGAATTGTTCATGCAATGGCTTGTCGATATGCCTTCCCTCCAACATACGGAGTTGTTCCTTTCGTATGTTAGCCCTGAGACATACTGGGCACAGATTGATGTCTGAATCAGCTACCTGTGTACCACTATATCCCACGTTGAAAACCAGACCGAGGTTTCGTCTACGCTCGTTCCGCCGCGTTGTACAACGCCCCAATCCCCTGATTTTCATGCTGAAGAACTAGCATCATCAGGGGATCCTCCGTTCAATTAATCACGTCGCAAGCTGTCTCGAGGACCAATCAGTCATGCATACACTCCACCCTCAAAAGAGCACGACCTCCCATATTTCGGGGCAAATACAGTCGTTCCACGGAAGATCTTGGATGCAACCTGCGCTGCATACAAATTATCTTCCGTGTGCATCCCTGAAGACCCCTTAGCTCGTCAACGTTACACTTCAGTGCTCCAAATGAATAGAGCACTGGTGATACGGCCAAAATATTCGTGGCTGCCACCTTATTTCTCCCGGTCAATTCTGATGACCAGATCTGACGGAGAATGCGCCGGTATTTCTTAATTATGGTGGTTTTAGCAGCCTGCACATCCTGGACATGCATTTGAGGCACGCCCAGGTATGTGTAGGCTGCTTCGGCGCAAAGGTGGTGGATGACATTTCCGTTCACGAGCTCCATATCATTGTTATTACAGCATAACCTTCCTCTGTGCAAATGAACGACTGCGCACTTGTACAAACCGAATTCCATGCCGATATCTCTCGAGTATGTGAGGGCGATGTTCAGAGATCGATGTAATTGATCCTCGCCTGATGCATATGATTTAAGATCATCCATATAGAAAAGATGGGTGATCTTATATACACGTTCACCAGGCGGTCCACACTTGTACCCTTTCGATTTCCGGAGAGCAACGGATAGAGGCAATAGTGAGATGCAGAAGAGCAGAGGACGCAGAGAATCTCCCTGATACACACCTCTTTGGAATTGAACCACTCTACACATGGTTCGACGCTTGCCCGATGTCATGACATACCGTGTTTTCCAAAGAGGCATCAGGTCTTCTACAATTCTCACTATGTTTGGGTGGACATTGAGGCGTTTGAGTAACAAGCTTAACAGCTCGTGCGATGTTGAGTCATACGCCGTCGTGTAATCCAGCCAGGCTATCGACAGGTTACGCTAGTACTGGACTGCGTCCTGACAAACACACCTGTCGATAAGCAAGTTGTCCTTTCAGCCGGATACACCCATTTTGCAGCCTCGTTGTTCTACTATCCGTTGCCACACCGGTTTCACGGCTTTCTCAATACGTTTGTTCAAAACGTCAGTGAACTATTTGTATAACGTATTGAGACACGTGATCGGTCTATGGTTTCTCTCCCTACTTTGGGATTAGTGTCGTACGGCTCTACCACCCTCCACAAGCCAGTGCGGAATGGGTTGGTCTCCATTTATATAAGAGGTTATTCGGGCTAGGTGTTGATGGACAGAAGTGAACTTCTTCCACCAATAGTTGTTAATTCCGTCCCAGCCCGGCGAGGAGAAATTCCTCGCTCTTTTGATGGTATTATTCACTACTAATGCACTGACGGGTAGGCAATCGTCACTTTGTTGTCTTAGTTCGTCACACAACTCGATAAAGATTTCAATACCTGTAGTATCTGTATTAAGCATGGATGTTTTCTCGTAGATGCTCCCCAGAATTCCTCAACAGAGGCCATGGACGGAAACTCGCGAGAGGCTGCGATGCGATGTTTGAAGAGGTTGGACGGATTCGACCAAAATGTTGCATTTTGTCGAATTCCATCCCCCGTCTTTGCAGCCACTTTTTGGCATCCGCCCAAAATCCGAATTTTATCCGCCAAACGTTGCTTGATGTTGATCAACTTCAGCTTGTTCGGTGTGTTATAGTACGTCCGCAGTTGTTGCGCGAACTTCTTGACTTTAGCCGTAAATGAACGGCTAGGTCTTAAATAGTCAATCACACACTGAATTCAGGAAGCGAGTTTCCGTGTCAGTCGAATTTAACCGTTCAATTGAGACTGCGTTTTGTAATCTGTCGACTCCCCGATATCTGTATCAGATTCCGGGAATCACCAGATCACTCGCAGCCTCGTAAACGGCACAATTGACTTGCCACAGGTCGCAGTCATCCGGAAGAGCATCCAGAAGTAGGCTATTTGCTCTATCTATTTCTCGTTGTTTAGGCAAAATTATTTTTGTCAAATTTCGCCTAAACACGAGTGTCGTGCTTTCATAATGTGGAGCATCTCCCCCAGCACCGCGGACGGGCTCAGTTGTTATTGCCCGCACATCCGGTACCGGTTGATAGCTGAGAACAATGAAACCTATCCGCCTCAGATAGGCCACATAATCTCTCAGATGTTGTTGATAAAACCGATCTGCCAGTTCGGAATGCATTACTGCAAACCGATTATGCATTCGCGCCATGTAACCTCGCTGTTGCGGACAGCTCTCCTCGTAGCAGCGCATTAGATCTTACCTGAGATCCTCCGTCCACTGAAATGTGATGTCCATGAAAAAATGTCCGTGGACATTTGTAGGTCGTTGTCCCGGGACATCCGTTTCGGCCCCTCCACCTCGGGACTGGGCTGCATCCGAACCAACTCAATGGTCAGGGGCCCTGCGCGTTGCATTACTTGTAACCGCATTTAAAGGTTTATTATTATTATTATTATTTTTTTTTACGGAGGGGGGAAATGCGTTAGGCACCATAGAGGATTGAAGATGTTGGTTAACACCCCGTGTGTCGGACTCCCTTGCCCATGGTGTTCGGGGCAAGGTTAAACGACTTAAACCCTAACCTCCCTTGGCACTCCATAATCCACGTGTGCAGTCTGCAGCAGAAAAGTGGCTCCGATATCCATCCCTTCCGCTGCAGACTGCACCTGGACATGTCGATGGTAACTGCAACCACTCCCTCTACCATCCGGTTAGTGGTTGTAACATCTCGTGTGACCTCAGTAGACGGAGAGATCCCAGCAGTACTGCTTTCTGCATGCGGCCTGCGATAGAATTTGCATGTTATCGACAGGCCGAAATGCTTTTGATGTTTTGGAGGAAAGGTGGTCACATTCCTTCCAGCACTCCAATTATCAGCACGACGAGCTTAATTTTGAATCCTCGATACAGCTTACGAATCTCAAATAGGAGTCCCTGATATTTCATCTGTTTTTCGTCCTCTTAGCTGACTATATTTGTCTCTGCTGGTGCAAAGAACTCAATGAGGAAGTTAGATTTGTAAAATTTTTAAAATATCATTTTGTAGGAAAAATGACTTCTCTTATTCCTTCCTAATATTCTTAATGAATATTTATTTAAAGTGATATGATAATTTTAATTATCATAATAATTCTTATTATTCTTATTACTATTATTATTGTTATTACTATTATCTACTAATAATTTCAATTCATCATTCACTAAAATATGAAAATAAATTAATCTGTATTATGGAATAAAAATAGGCGTTGTTATAGCATATTCGTATAAGAAACGTCTACTAATTTTATTACAAAATTGCGGAATTTACCGCATTTGATCGAGCAAAATCGGGAAATTACGTCCCGCGAGGTTGGTTGAAAATCCATTCAATTGTACATCATCTACTGTCGTCTCCGGTGTTTAAAAACATGTTACGCTATGCTTGGTATGCGTGACAGCTATCAGAAGAGTGAGAAATTTTTATGAATGTGAATGAAGTTTGCTTTCAGCTCGAAGGGTTGAAAAAAACGCGCCACTGTTGAATCTTCGCGTTCATAAGAGGTGCCCGATGTTTCACCAATTTTTGTTTTCAATGTTTTTACAAGTATCACTATGGAAATTGCATTGTAACTCTAGGAAATGAAATAATAAATGTAGAAGTTTGTCATACGAATATGCTATAATAACGTATATTTTTATTCCATAATACACATTGATTTTTATTTGCATATTATAGTGAATGACGATTTGAAATTATTAGTAGTCAATAGCAATAAAAATAGTCGTAATAATAATAATAATTATGATAATTAAAATGATCTAAAAAGATCTATCAATACGCATTAAGAATATTAGGAAGGAATAAAAGAAAATATATTTTCCTTACAAAATTATATTTTAAAAACGATAAAAATATTTAAAATTCACAGTTTTTATCAGTTTTAATAGTTTCTAACAAATTATGGAAGAAGAAGGAAAAAAAATTAAATCACCTATTTCGAGATTCGAACGCACATCCTTCGAATTACGAATCGAACGCGCTAGCACCTGAACCAACGTGGCTTCGTATTGTCTTTTCGTTCGGTGCCCAAAGGGAATGATGCGTAACACAATGCGGCTATGCAAAAAGCTGCATCTGCCTATCTTCCAAAATGGCCTACTCTAACCTCCACGTGTGCTTATTAAAGCCGATGGGCCCTGGACTCTTAGTAACCTTGCCAGAGATTGGGTAATCTACCCCAGTGGATGGAAAACCACCCTACTCCCTGTATTTGCGGTTACTATGAATAGAACGCGCAGGGCTCCTGACCATGGGGTTGCTTCGGATGTAGCCCAGTCCCGAGGTGGAGGAGCCGAAACGGGTGTCACGGGACAACAAACCCAACATGCCCACGGACGATTTCAGTGGACGGAGGATCTCAGGCAAGATCTGATGCGCTGCTACGAGGAAAGCTGTCCGCAACAGCGAGGCTACATGGCGCGAATGCATAGTCGGTTTGCAATAATGCATCCTGAACTAGCAGATCGCTTTACTCACCAACATCTGAGAGATTACGTAGCCTATCTGAGGCGGATAGGTTTCGTTGTTCCCAGCTGTCAACCGGTACCGGATGTGCGGGCAATAACAACTGAGCCCGTCCGCGGTGCTGGGAGTGATGCTCCACATTATGAAAGCACGACAATCGTGTTTAGGCAAAATTTTCGTTGTCAAATTTTGCCTAAACAACGAGAAATAGACAGAGCAAATAGCCTACTTCTGGATGCTCTTCCAGATGACTGCGACCTGTGGCATGTCAATTGTACCGTTTACGAGGCTGCAAGTGATCTGGTGACTCCGCGAAATCCGACACAGATATCGGGGAATCGGCAGATCACAAAACGCATGTCTCAATTGAACGGTAAGATTCGACTGACACGGAAACTCGCTTCCCGAATTCAGTGTGTGATCGACTATTTAACATCTGGCCGTTCATTTACGGCTGAAGTCAAGAAGTTCGCACAACAACTGCGGACGTACTATCACACCTTGAACAAGCTGAAGTTGCTCAACTTCAAGCAACGTTTGGCGGATAAAATTCGGGTTTTGGCCGATGCCAAAAAGAGGCTGCAAAGACGGGAAGATGGAATTCGACAAAACTCAATATTTTGGACGAATCCTTCCAACCTCTTCAAACATCGCATCGCAGCCTCAAGCGAGTTTCCGTCGATGGCCGCAGTTGAGGAATTCTGGGGGAGCATATACGAGAAAACATCTAGGCTTAATGCAGACACTCCAGGTATTAAAATCTTCACCGAGTTGCGCAACGAAGTCACACAACAAAGTGAAGATTGCCCACCCGTCAGTGGATTAGAGGAGAAAAATGCCATCACAGGAGCGAGGAATTTCTCCTCGCCGGGCTGGGATGGAATTAACAACTATTGGTGGAAGAAGTTCACTTCTGTCCATCAACACCTAGCCCGAATATTCACCGCTTATATAAACGGAGACCAACCCATTCCACACTGGCTGGTGGAGGGCCGAACGACACTGATCCCAAAATTGGGAGACTTATCCGATCCGCAAAACCATAGACTGAACACGTGTCTCAATACGTTATATAAATTGTTCACTAACATCTTGAACGAACGTATTGAGAAATCCGTGAAACCGGGGTGGCAACGGATAGTAGAACAACGAGGCTGCAAAATGCTTCCGGTTGCAAGGACAACTTGCTTATCGACAGGTGTGTTTGTCAGGACGCAGTCCAGTACAAGTGTAACCTGTCGATAGCCTGGCTGGATTACATGAAGGCGTATGACTCAACATCGCACGAGCTGTTAAGCTTGTTACTCAAACGCCTCCATGTTCACCCAAATATAGTGAGAATTGCAGAAGACCTGATGCCTCTTTGGAAAACACGCTTTGTCATGACATCGGGCAAACGTCGAGCCATGTCTGGACTGGTTCAATTTCAAAGAGGTGTCTATCAGGGAGATACTCTGGGTCCTCTACTCTTCTGCATCTCACTATTGCCTCTATCCGTTGCTCTCCGGAAATCGAAAGGGTACATGTGTGGACCGCCTGGTGAACGTGTACAAAAGATCACCCATCTTTTCTATATGGATGATCTTAAACTATACGCAGCAGGTAAGCATCAATTACATCGATCTCTGAACATCGCCCTGTCATACTCGAGAGATATCGGCATGGAATTCGGATTGGACAAGTGTGCAGTCGTTCATTTGCACAGAGGAAGGTCAGGCTCCCATAACAACGATATGGAGCTCGTCAACGGAAATGTCATCCGCCACCTTAGCGCCGAAGAAGCCTACACATACCTGGGCGTACCTCAAAGGCATGTCCAGGATGTGCAGGCTGCTAAAACCACCATCATTAAGAAATACCAGCGCATTCTCCGTCAGATCTGGTCATCAGAATTGACCGGGAGAAATAAGGTGGCAGCCACGAATATTTTAGCCGTATCACCAGTGCTCTATTCATTTGGAGCACTGAAGTGGAACGTTGACGAGCTAAGGGATCTTGACCGAAGCACACGGAAGATGATTTGTTTGCAACGCAGTTTGCATACCCAGCATATGATGGGTAAAATTGCAACATACCATCCAGTCGATCTAGTGCTTGCACTCTGATTTTTATGGTCAAAATGCATTTTTTTTCTTTTCACATTAAATAATTCTTATTATTTATAAAAGGAAACCTCCATGGGCTTAATCCAGAAATATTAAAATTAAGGGGGAAGAAAATCTGAAAGAGATCGACGTACCACATTTCATTGAAAAAATACTACAGTGCAACCTCACTGGTTGCTGCATGTTGGGACTCGCTCCCTCTCGGATTGCACATCGATACGCCGCGCCCACCCAAGTGTCACAATATCTGAAACAGGCCCGTGCCTATTAAAATACGTATGTGGTCATAGTGCCGCACCTTTATATAAGTAGTGGAGGGGAGAAAGGCATGAAATACAGGCTCATCCAGAGAGGGAGCAACCAGCGGGAGAAGCAACTCGAGAGGGATCAACCAGTGGGGTTGCACTGTACTGACTCTCTGATTAACCCTTTAAGTCCTAAATGTGCACAATTTGCACATGGATTTCAGCATCGTTTTATGTATAAAATAAAAATTAAAAAAAAATGGAAACATCTATATCCGACTAGTTTTGAGGTCGCTCTTTCGATTGGTGCTACTAAAATTTTCGAAAAATGACGTTTAACACATTTTTTTTACAAAAATACTGAAAAAAACACGATTTTTTAGCTACAATTTTTTTTTAAAATGCATTTTTAACTATGATACCGATTTCAGATCACCTTCTAATCTGTCAGAAACGTGTTCCCGATTGTTTTACTTCAAAATTATACATTCACATATTTTGATTTATTTTGTTTTTCGTTTCAAAATGGCGTCTGAACGTTGAATTTTTTTGAAATTTAAGAAAATGCTATTATTTCGGATCGGCTAGGCTTTCTTTGTAGTAAAATCATACGAATTAGTTAGTACGAGTTTTGTATGACCTATTTTGATTTACGAAAGCGGTAATATCCCATAAAATCCAATTTCAAGATGGCGACTGTCATGTGCTCAGAAATACGTGTATTTCGAGACAGCCAAAATTGGTGTAAAATTTGCTAATTAACAATCTCATAGGTTTCAGTCATCGCTAAACTCGAATCTTGAGTCAGTTTACCGAAATTCAAAACAGCGGATCCAATATGGCGGACCCGTTATATAAAATTTCACATTTCTGGAATAGAAAAAATACTATCGTATTCGACTCAGATTTTCAAGTCAACATTATTCCTAATATTTTTTCGATTATATAAATGGTTTTTGTGAAAAAAATTATGAGATGATAAGGCTTCCTGAAATTATTCTGTATTGTTTGTTTATATCAACCCGCTATTTGCTGCTTAGAGTGCACCTAACTTATATAATTATCGATATATTCGTATATACATATTCATTACAAATATAGTTTATGTTGAAGAGGATCGTGGCTTACTCTAATCGCGTTTGATCATCATCAATGCGAAATCTGGGCTGATATTTTTCTCGTCACCAAAAAAACCTCTATGTCTTCAAAACAAATGTAATGTGAAATAGCTCCTGGTAGATCCTGCGGTTTTATTACCGTGTGTATATTTTGAAATAAGCAAAACACGTTTATTGGAATGTCTGAAAAATTTACCTCAATAGCCGCTGATAGGTGTCGTCGTGTCTCTCGCCATTTTTTTGTTCTCGCTGTAGAAATGAGTTCTATGTAGTACATAAGCAGTTGGGCTGGTTCCGTCGAGAACGATATTTCTAAAGCAGCCGTGATCTGATATTTTGAAAATTTCATAGAGAAAAGTGCCTAATCATAATGCCTAAAAGGAAATCAGGTACAATGGTCCAGGAAAATGATCTTTCAAAGAATCGTCGGAGAATATTCAATTCTTCGTATTCCGGTTCGGTCGAATATGATGAGCGTGAAACTTTTATAAACGCCAGTATTATCCCATCTGCTACTGATTCCAGTGAATCTGGTTCAGATTATTCGGAAGATGAAAACGACGATTCTGAATCAAATTCTTCTGATAATGAGCAAAATTGTAATACCCTGTTCCTTCCTCAATCTTATGATAACGTGTATGAAAATTATAACAGCACACAACAAAAATTGGAAGTTGATCACAAGTATGAGTGGGTCGATGGTGAGCATAATAATAATACATTTTATAATATGAATGATATACTGCTTAGTCGAGATAATAAGTCTGTTATATTGAATAGTACCCCGACTGATTTATTTGAATTTTTTTTTTCACTTGAACTCAAGACTTATATCATCGAGTGTACAGAAATAAACGGTCATAAAATGTCAGTTACTGATCTTGAAGTATTTATTGGTGTTCTTATATTCACGATGTATAATAAGAGATTATCTCAAAAGGACTATTGGTCACGAGATCCTCATCTGAGAGCTGAACCTGTAGCAAGTGCAATGGCTCGTGACAAATTTCTTGAGATCAAGTCAAAAATAAAATTCCATAAGCCGGAAAATCAAAATAATGATGACAGACTTTACCGCGTAAGGAAAATGACAGAAATATTTAGACAAAATTTGATGCGATTTGGAATTTTTTCAACAGCATTATCGATAGATGAGATGATGTTGAAGTTTTATGGGAGATCAGTTCTAAAACAATTCATAAGGGGCAAACCTGTGAGATTTGGTATAAAAATGTGGGCCCTTTGTAGTGCCAATGGTTACCTCTTCGATTTCGAAATATACTGCGGAAAAAATTCTGATAAAGATGGAAAATTATCTAACTGTGCTCTTGGTAGTCGTGTAGTAATGAACATGCTGCAAGAAGTATTTCGCACAACATCATTACGTAACCGAGATCGCCTGCATGTATATTTTGACAACCTTTTCACAAGCCCCGATCTGCTTGTTCATTTACAAAAACATGGAATTCATGCTACGGGCACAGTTAGAGAAAATAGAGTTGGTTTCAAACATAATATTCAACGTAAAGATGAACGAGGAAAATATGATGTAAAGCACGATAAAAGAAGTGGAATTAATTTTATTTCTGTTATGGATTCCAAGCCTGTCTGTATGTTATCTACCGCTGCTGGCGTAACGCCGCTGGGAATGGTGAAACGTCGTCAAAAGGGTCAAAAAGAGAAAAAAGAACTTGCCTTTCCAAGAGCCTTTATCATTTACAACCAATTCATGGGTGGCGTTGATCTGCATGATCAACGTTGTAACAAAATACAGCCAATAGTAAGATCCAAAAAATGGACATGGATAATATTTTCACGGATTATTCAAACTTCCCTAACTAATGCTGCAATTTTATATAACACTTGTACTAAAAGTGCGGGATCAACAAAAACTATGAAAGATTTTGCTATGAGTGTGGGAAAAAATTACTTGAGCAGAAGAAATAATCTTGAGTTAGCTACGCATGAAGTAGAGCAGCATCGTCTTCCTCGATATTGTAGTATCAAAACTTGTAAAATTCGAACCAGAAAATTTTGCAACACATGTTCTCTGTATTACTGTGACCCATGCTTCAAAAAATCTAACAATCACAACTAAACACCCTTTAAAAATACTAAAAAAATAATATAAAAAATTAAAAATAAAAAAAAATATAAAAAGATAAAAATAAAAAAAAAATATAAAAAATTAAAAATAAAAAAAAATATAAAAAGATAAAAATAAAAAAAAAATATAAAAAATTAAAAATAAAAAAAAATATAAAAAGATAAAAATAAAAAAAAAATATAAAAAATTAAAAGTAAAAAAAAAAAAAGATTCTCTCAACTGTCCACCTCCTCGCGGTGAGAATCGGGCAACTTTGACTGTTATGTTCAAAGGCAAAGGACGGGCTGATAAAAAGAAATTGAAACGAATAATGTCGACAAGCCTCATCATCTCATAATTTTTTTCACAAAAACCATTTATATAATCGAAAAAATATTAGGAATAATGTTGACTTGAAAATCTGAGTCGAATACGATAGTATTTTTTCTATTCCAGAAATGTGAAATTTTATATAACGGGTCCGCCATATTGGATCCGCTATTTTGAATTTCGGTAAACTGACTCAAGATTCGAGTTTAGCGATGACTGAAACCTATGAGATTGTTAATTAGCAAATTTTACACCAATTTTGGCTGTCTCGAAATACACGTATTTCTGAGCACATGACAGTCGCCATCTTGAAATTGGATTTTATGGGATATTACCGCTTTCGTAAATCAAAATAGGTCATACAAAACTCGTACTAACTAATTCGTATGATTTTACTACAAAGAAAGCCTAGCCGATCCGAAATAATAGCATTTTCTTAAATTTCAAAAAAATTCAACGTTCAGACGCCATTTTGAAACGAAAAACAAAATAAATCAAAATATGTGAATGTATAATTTTGAAGTAAAACAATCGGGAACACGTTTCTGACAGATTAGAAGGTGATCTGAAATCGGTATCATACTTAAAAATGCATTTTAAAAAAAAATTGTAGCTAAAAAATCGTGTTTTTTTCAGTATTTTTGTAAAAAAAATGTGTTAAACGTCATTTTTCGAAAATTTTAGTAGCACCAATCGAAAGAGCGACCTCAAAACTAGTCGGATATAGATGTTTCCATTTTTTTTTAATTTTTATTTTATACATAAAACGATGCTGAAATCCATGTGCAAATTGTGCACATTTAGGACTTAAAGGGTTAAAAAAAAAAGTGACTGCCAAAGATCTCAAGAAATCTCCATAAAAATGAACTTATTTAAGAAGAAAAAAGATGATTAAATGTGAATGTAGATATTCTGCTTTATTTATTTAATTTTTTCATATTATGAAATTCATTTTCATTTACTTTGAAATCCGTCGGTGAAGCCGTTGGGAGGTAAATTCATTATTTTTTTTTTAAATAAAAGATATAAACTTCATCTTTGGTTTAAAAAAAAAACTAAATACCAAAATGTTGGGGAATGGGATTTAAAGTTTTTTACGAAAAACTTTGCCTATGAAAGTTTTAAAATTTTATCTCTATTTTTTAAATTGATATTTTTTCCGATGAAATATGGTATATCGGTATTTTCTACATTTTTTCTAATTTGATTTTAATATTTGTGGGTGAAGCCCTTAAAGGGAGGGTTTATTTTTCCTTTAATAAATAGTACAAATTTTACGTTTAAAGTAAAATAAAAGCGCAAATTACAAAACAGTTTCGGGAACGGGGAATTTTTTCAATTTTGAAACAGAAAACTAGTGTTGGCGTGGTGCCTCGCTCGCTCAGAAACTTCGACCCTGTGGAGAGTCGACTATTCCTTAATACTGGTACGTTTACTAATAGCTTTCGATTGGACCAATCGTATTTAGGTCCAAGTGGATTCGATAGATATATTACAACAATATAGTGTTTCTTATATGTATAAAAATTGAAAATGACGATAAAATTAAAATAAAATAATTAACGGCTTAAGGTAGCTAGACTCCAGAATATAATATGTTGAATTTTACAGGGATTAGACCCCAGGATATAATATGTTGAATTTTACAGGGATTAGACCCCAGGATATAATATGTTAATGAATTTCTTGAATTTCTAAAACTAGGGTCAAATATCTCGAATTATTAAAAAAAATATATATTATTTTTTAACTTTTCTGAATAATTTTAGTGATCAGGCAAAAAAAATTGAAAAATTTATTCGGTGAAGCTGTAGAGAATCTTTTTCTCGAAAAAATAAGCCGTCATTCATTGAAATCCATTCATTTTCAGAAAAGTTTTGAATGAAAATAAGAAGAAAATTTGAGTCGCTAAGAAAAGTTGGTTAACAAATTATTTTTGCAAGTTTCAATTTTTTTTCAAGAAAAATAACGCCCGAACTCTGTCACAATATCATGCATAATAATAATTTTATTCCTGGAAGTGTTATTAAAATATTTTCGCTAACATATTATATCCTGGGGTCTAACTACCTTAAATCTACCAATTGCATTAGATGTTAAAATGCCATAGTTTGGAAATTTCTAATCATTTCAAACACCTTCCATCGTAATCTCTCGGATTCTCAAACGTTTAGGCCTTGTCGAAACATTTATAATCTCAACTAGTAATGAAATGAACAACGAAAGAGGGTGCAAAGTATGGATTCGCGCAGATCAAACCAGCTTCTTAAATTATCAATTCTTCTCTTTACTTACTAAAATCATAGTTTCAAAATTTAATTATACAAATTATATTAATTATGCATTAAGAATAGTTTGGAATTGACAGTTTGGAATACATTTCCTGCATGACCATCTTTAACATATCCCCTCACTAACTCACATCCATTATGGCAACGGTATTTCATCATCAGTATCTAGTTCTGTAGTTGTCTTGCTGAACATTTCGAATTATTATCATTATTATTATTATGATCGCGTAAAATACATATTACACATATGTATAATTATCGATTAATATACCAGACTAAATTTTCTATTCACTAAATTGGCACGTTTTTTAATCAACTAATTTCCTTTAAATAATAATCAAGGAGAACCAGCATAGATATAGTTTTCCTTTCCTAATTAACCATCCCTTCAATTACTTGGGAATCTTTTCTTACCTGGGTTCTCCATAAATATCATGCATGTGTGTATCAAAATTCAGTATCAGTTTGTAGTTAGGGCGTCTGAGGCTGATTCCTTCCGCTAACACGGAGAGAAAAACGGCGGGTGGAACTCTGTACCGTGGCTGACCAGAAAGTCGTTAAGAGGTGTCCCGCGGAATGGAGCGGCGGGCGCCAGGCAAAGCCGCGAAGGCATACGTCGAATCCACGTATTGCGTGATAAAGACTGTTCGACTAAGCTGTGGGGAGTTTTTCTGGATAGCATCGGCACATTCTCGTATATAAGGCATGTAAGGCTAGTGTTATATACGCGTGCGACGATGGAGAATTTATTGAAATTAATTTCAAAACGGCATATGCCTTCAACAATATTAGTTAATTTAAAATTAAATTGATAATTATTCACCACTATTTTTAAAAAATATAAATATATTTTTTCAATATAAATAACCAACATTACTTTATGCAAATAATATAATTTACTGTGGAAGTAACTGGTCATACAGTTTTTAAAATTAGTCATTTAAAATTATTATTTCATTTCAACATCGGGTAGTATTTAATAACCATTCAGATATGCGTAAAGTTATCTATTAAATACATCAAAATGGTTATTAAATACTATCTAACGTGGAAAGATAAAGATAAATAGTACATCGTACCATTTTGCAAAAAAAAAGAATGGACCAATTTCTAACTATTTTATTTTACCTTCGTCAATACGATAACTCCAACCAATCGATTTGAAACAAAGTCCCTGAACTTTTTGAGAGCAAAACGTATCCCGAAATATAGTTACGAATTAATTTATGACACAAATAACATTTTTGGTATTAGTGTATAACGAAATGGTTTTTATCAGTATCAGCGACATAAGCATTTTACAATTGAGGGGCTGGATGCAATAACGGAATACGCCCGGTTTCCGCCGGAAAAGTTTTGTTCAATGGGTCGATATTTTGAACTTTTCAAAAACGAAAATTTTTTCAGTCATTCTTATAGAGAAAGCAAATGCGCATATTTTTTCCCTTAGGAACAAATTTGTATCTTTTTTAGTTTCGAAAATAATTAAAAAAAAACAAAATTTTGTTAAGTAACGAAATGTGCGCTTTTTCCAGTTCAACTCGCGATAACTCGGCCAATTTTTTATATTTTTGAATAAAACCAAATGAGAATTGTAGAGTAGGGTATTCTGTAATACACTAAGAAGGAAAAAATTACAAAACATTCTGAACAAAATAGTTGTTAATTTTTTCCCGGCAGATAACAAAACATATATAAAATGTTTCAGCGTTTCGTTTATCTGGAAAATTTTAAGATACGAAAAACTTCCAGTGACAAAGTTGTTCATTAAGGTATTAAGAAGTTTTCTGAAAAGTTTTATTAACGTAATATGAATACAAAAAAGTTATGAATGTTTAAAGTTGATAGCGGCCGACCTCTTGCGCTGACAATGTAGCGGCATAATATACGTCCGTTGCTTCTCGTTGAATCTGACTTTTTGACGATCTACACAGCTTTAAAATAAAATATAACCTATATTATATAACTTAATGACAAATATTTTAGCCTTAAAAACTGTAACTTTATTTTTCACATTCACCTTGAAACGCAGCGGTTGCAATGTTGTTTTTGGAATGCATTATTGCGAGGTAACCTTTGCTTGTAAACAAAGACGGGCCTCGTCACAGTCATAATAACGGGTAAAAATTATCACTTGTATTTAGTCTAACCGTGCCGCGAGTTTTTCTGATAACCTTTAAAAGTTGATTCAATTATGGAACCTACAAGAGGAAGAAAACGAAAAAGACAAATGTAATAGAAATGAGGTAAGAAAATAATAAGACCATTGAAGTATACATAAAATTATTGTCCAAGACATTAAATAACTTAGATATAAATACGCAAAGCAAGGTGCTGATTGTTTTTTATGGACTTATCTAGTAATTGATCATTATTGGTATTTTATAATTACTACGTTTTGTGCAGAGACATATGCATATTACACAAAGTGGGCTGTTTCTATCCAAAACATTCATTTCTAACTGGGACAGTTCAATAACTTAAAAAAATGGTGAAATGCAAAGATTAAAATAAATATAACTTGTAATATAAGTAATACAAATATAAAAATACTTAATAAAATAAATATCTAAATAATAGTAATATTTACAAACGTTTAAGTATATCGGACTTGAAATATTTATGGACATGAAAAAGTGTTAAATTAAATTGAATACTACTTTTTTTTCATCCTAGGGTGAAGAATATATAGCAGCTAATAAAAAAAATTGTCGAAAAGAAGAATTTTAAACAAATTTTATCATGTTGTAAGATAAGCTGCTTTCAAATATGCCCAGTAAACGAACAACAAAAACTGTTTAAAATGTTTTGGAATTTTGGAGATTATAGCAAGCAAAATATCTTTCTGAGTGCCACGATGAGGTCTATGGACCCTCAACAAATAGAAGGCACATCAAAAAATCGGTTAATAAAGTGGGCTTATTATTTTCGTACCTATGATGGAGATGTTCCTGTGTGCAAAAAATTTATTTACGAAGTTTTAAATATTGGGAAGAAAAGATTAGAAGTAGTACAAACAAAGAAATTAGAAAATTGTAATTTTAACGACCTAAGAGGGCAACACAACCATCAGAAACTAAAGTTGACAGAAGACCTAAAAGATCTAATAAAAATCCATTGTGAGTTCATACCGCATCAAAAGTCACATTATTCAAGAGAGTCAACGTCACTAAATTATTTTTTGAACCCCGAATTAAATTTAAAAATAATGTATATATAATTTTTTAATTTTTATTCCGCTGTAACGCAAGATATTGATGTTCCTATTGATGAAAGCACGTATAGGAAATATTTTATCTGCCATTTAAATTTCAGTTTTAAATTGCCACGTACAGATGTGTGTAATATGTGCTTCGAGAGTAAAACGCATGAGGTCAATATGGAAGAAATCGCAAAACACAAAGAAGAAATAAGGGAATATTCTAAACTGAAAAAAGACGTGTTATCAAAAGATGATATTTTTTGTTGTGAATTTGATTACGCCCAGAATCTACCGTTGCCAAAAATTCCGGTATCGGAACAATTTTACAAAAGATTAATATGGTTACATTTGTTTAATATCCATATCTTTGGATATAATAACAGCTTCATGTTCTCCTTTTTAGAAGGAACTATTAAGAAGGGTGTTAACAGTGTTTATAGTTTTCTCATTTATGTGTTCAACACGGAATTCAAAAAATAAGTACATGAAAAGATTTCCTTGTCTCCGATGCATGCCCAGGCCGAAATAAAAATTTCACAGTATTGGCATTGTTAGCATACCCCAGAAGTTTGAAACGATTCACAAGTGAATCGGTTCAAATTCCGTTTTCCGCCTGTCAAAAAAAAGTTACTAGATACTTTGTAAGGATTAAGCATGAATTAATAATAAAATAGCAACCCACTAAGTTGTAAGAATAAAAATATAATCCATACAAGCTACATATCCCGATTTATGCATAATAAAATGCTAAAAGTAATAGTCGCAACACAAAAAAAAGAGACCATAACCAGCAAATGTCACTCTAACATATCATGCTACAGCTTCGTCATCGGCAGAAAGTAATTTTTAATAAATAAAAAAATAGCGTTATTGTGTGCGGCAATTTTTACATATATAATTCCAGAGGGTTTCTGGAATCTGATAACATTTCAATCATCCGGCCAAATTGAGGGGAACGATTTGAATCGGTCGCTTTTATGCCGGAAAACGTAAGTGCCAGGGCACTGATATGGGAAAGAAAAATTATTGTTTAAAAAAAAAGTAGCGTTATTGTCAGCAGCAATTTTTACATATATCATTCCCGAGGGTTTCGCGAATCTGATAACATTTCAATCTTCCGGACAAATTGAGGGGAACGATTTGAATCGGTCGCTTTTATGCCGGAAAACGTAAGTGCCAGGGCACTGATATGGGAAAGAGAATCATTGTTTAAAAAAAAGTAGCGTTATTGTCAACATCAATTTTTACATATATCATTCCGGAGGGTTTCTCGAATCTGATAACATTTCAATCCTCCGGATAAATTGAGGGGAACGACTTGAATCGGTTACTTTTGTGCAAAAAATTACGAAAACCCGGCCTCGAATGCCGGGAGAAATTCGTTGTTTAAAAAAAAAGTAGCGTTATTGTCAGCAGCAATTTTTATATATATCATTCCGGAGGGTTTATCGAACCTGATAACATTTCAATATTCCGGACAAATTGCGGGGAACGACTTGAATCGGTCGCTTTTATGCCATAAAACGTAAGTGCAACGGCACTGATATGGGAAAGAAAATCATTGTTTAAAAAAAAAGTAGCGTTATTGTCAGCTGCAATTTTTACATATATCATTCCGGAGGGTTTCTCGAATCTGATAACATTTCCATCCTCCGAACAAATTGAGGGGAACGACTTGAATCGGTTACTTTTGTGCAAAAAATTACGAAAACCCGGCCTCGAATGTCGGGAAGAAATTCGTTGTTTAAAAAAAAGTAGCGTAATTGTCAGCAGCAATTTTTACATATATCATTATGGAGGGTTTCTGGAATCTGATAACATTTCAATCTTCCGGACAAATTGAGGGGAACGATTTGAATCGGTCGCTTTTATGCCGGAAACCGTAAGTGCCAGGGCACTGATATGGGAAAGAGAATCACTGATTAAAAAAAAGTAGCGTTATTGTCAGCCGCAATTTTTACATATATCATTCCGGAGGGTTTCTCGAATCTGATAACATTTCAATCATCCGGCCAAATTGAGGGGAACGATTTGAATCGGTCGCTTTTATGCCGGAAAACGTAAGTGCCAGGGCACTGATATGGGAAAGAAAATCATTGTTTAAAAAAAAAGTAGCGTTATTGTCAGCAACAATTTTTACATATATCATTCCGGAGGGTTTCTCGAATCTAAAAACACTTCAATCCTCCGGACTAATTGAGGGGAACGATTTGAATCGGTCGCTTTTATGCCGGAAACCGTAAGTGCCAGGGCACTGATATGGGAAAGAGAATCATTGATTAAAAAAAAGTAACGTTATTGTCAGCAGCAATTTTTACATATATCATTCCGGAGGGTTTCTGGAATCTGATAACATTTCAATCTTCCAGACAAATTGAGGGGAACGACTTGAATAGGTTACTTTTGTGCAAAAAATTACGAAAACCCGGGCTGGAATGTCGGGAAGAAATTCGTTGTTTAAAAAAAAAGTAGCGTTATTATCATTAGCAATTTTTACATACCTCATTCCGGAGGGTTTCTGGAATCTGATAACATTTCAATCTTCCGGACAAATTAAGGGGAACGATTTGAATCGGTCGCTTTTTTGCCGGAACACGTAAGTGCCAGGGCACTGATATGGGAAAGAGAATCATTGTTTAAAAAAAAGTAGCGTTATTGTCGGCAGCAATTTTTACATATATCATTCCGGAGGGTTTCTGGAATCTGATAACATTTCAATCATCCGGCCAAATTGAGGGGAACGATCTGAATCGGTCGCTTTTATGCCGGAAAACGTAAGTGCCAGGGCACTGATATGGGAAAGAGTAGCGTTATTGTCAACATCAATTTTTACATGTATCATTCCGGAGGGTTTCTCGAATCTGATAACATTTCAATCCTCCGGATAAATTGCGGGGAACGACTTGAATCGGTTACTTTTGTGCAGAAAATTACGAAAACCCGGCCTCGAATGTCGGGAGAAATTCGTTGTTTAAAAAAAAAGTAGCGTTATTGTCAGCAGCAATTTTTATATATATCATTCCGGAGGGTTTATCGAACCTGATAACATTTCAATCTTCCGGACAAATTGCGGGGAACGACTTGAATCGGTCGCTTTTATGCCATAAAACGTAAGTGCAACGGCACTGATATGGGAAAGAAAATCATTGATTAAAAAAAAGTAGCGTTATTGTCAGCAGCAATTTTTACATATATCATTCCGGAGGGTTTCTGGAATCTGATAACATTTCAATCATCCGGCCAAATTGAGGGGAACGATCTGAATCGGTCGCTTTTATGCCGGAAAACGTAAGTGCCAGGGCACTGATATGGGAAAGAGAATCATTGTTTAAAAAAAAGTAGCGTTATTGTCAGCCGCAATTTTTACATATATCATTCCGGAGGGTTTCTCGAATCTGATAACATTTCAATCATCCGGCCAAATTGAGGGGAACGATTTGAATCGGTCGCTTTTATGCCGGAGAACGTAAGTGCCAGGGCACTGATATGGGAAAGAAAATCATTGTTTAAAAAAAAAGTAGCGTTATTGTCAGCAGCAATTTTTACATATATCATTCCGGAGGGTTTCTGGAATCTGATAACATTTCAGTCATCCGGCCAAATTGAGGGGAACGATTTGAATCGGTCGCTTTTATGCCGGAAAACGTAAGTGCCATGGCACTGATATGGGAAAGAAAATCATTGTTTAAAAAAATAAAGTAGCGTTATTGTCAGCTGCAATTTTTACATATATCATTCCGGAGGGTTTCTCGAATCTGATAACATTTCCATCTTCTGGACAAATTGAGGGGAACGACTTGAAACAGTTACTTTTGTGCAAAAAATTACGAAAACCCGGCCTCGAATGTCGGCAAGAAATTCGATGTTTAAAAAAAAAGTAGCGTTATTGTCAGCAGCAATTTTGACATATATCAATCCGGAGGGTTTGTGGAATCTGATAACATTTCAATCATACGGCCAAATTGAGGGGAACGATTTGAATCGGTCGCTTTTTTGCCGGAAAACGTAAGTGCCAGGGCACTGATATGGGAAAGAAAATCATTGTTTAAAAAAAAAGTAGCGTTATTGTCAGCAGCAATTTTTACATATATCATTCCGGAGGGTTTCTCGAATCTGATAACATTTCAATCTTCCGGACAAATTGCGGGGAACGACTTGAATCGGTCGCTTTTATGCCATAAAACGTAAGTGCAACGGCACTGATATGGGAAAGAAAATCATATTTAAAAAAAAAGTAACGTTATTGTCAGCAGCAATTTTTACATATATCATTCCGGAGGGTTTCTGAAATCTGATAACATTTCAATCTTCCAGACAAATTGAGGGGAACGACTTGAATCGGTTACTTTTGTGCAAAAAATTACGAAAACCCGGCCTCGCATGTCGGGAAGAAATTCGTTATTTAAAAAAAAAGTAACGTTATTATCAGCAGCAATTTTTACATATATCATTCCGGAGGGTTCCTGGAATCTGATAACATTTCAATCATCCGGCCAAATTGAGGGGAACGATCTGAATCGGTCGCTTTTTTGCCGGAAAACGTAAGTGCCATGGCACTGATATGGGAGAGAGAATCATTGTTTAAAAAAAAGTAGCGTTATTGTCAACATCAATTTTTACATATATCATTCCGGAGGGTTTCTCGAATCTGATAACATTTCAATCCCCCGGTCAAATTGAGGGGAACGACTTGAATCGGTCGCTTTTATGCCGGAGAACGTAAGTGCCAGGGCACTGATATGGGAAAGAAAATCATTGTTTAAAAAAAAAGTAGCGTTATTGTCAGCAGCAATTTTTACATATATCATTCCGGAGGGTTTCTCGAATCTGATAACATTTCAATCATCTGGCCAAATTGAGGGGAACGATTTGAATCGGTCGCTTTTATGCCGGAAAACGTAAGTGCCAGGGCACTGATATGGGAAAGAAAATCATTGTTTAAAAAAAAAGTAGCGTTATTGTCAGCAACAATTTTTACATATATCATTCCGGAGGGTTTCTCGAATCGGATAACATTTCAATCTTCTGACCAAATTGAGGGGAACGATTTGAATCGGTCGCTTTTATGCCATAAAACGTAAGTGCAACGGCACTGATATGGGAAAGAAAATCATTGTTTAAAAAAAAAGTAGCGTTATTGTCAGCTGCAATTATTACATATATCATTCCGGAGGGTTTCTCGAATCTGATAACATTTCAGTCATCCGGCCAAATTGAGGGGAACGATTTGAATCGGTCGCTTTTATGCCGGAAAACGTAAGTGCCATGGCACTGATATGGGAAAGAAAATCATTGTTTAAAAAAATAAAGTAGCGTTATTGTCAGCTGCAATTTTTACATATATCATTCCGGAGGGTTTCTCGAATCTGATAACATTTCAATCCCCCGGTCAAATTGAGGGGAACGACTTGAATCGGACACTTTTGTGCAAAAAATTACGAAAACCCGCCTCGAATGTCGGGAAGAAATTCGTTGTTTAAAAAAAAGTAGCGTTATTGTCAGCAGCAATTTTTACATATATCATTCCGGAGGGTTCCTGGAATCTGATAACATTTCAATCATCCGGCCAAATTGAGGGGAACGATCTGAAACGGTCGCTTTTATGCCGGAAAACGTAAGTGCCAGGGCACTGATATGGGAAAGAGAATCATTGTTTAAAAAAAAGTAGCGTTATTGTCAACATCAATTTTTACATATATCATTCCGGAGGGTTTCTCGAATCTGATAACATTTCAATCCTCCGGATAAATTGAGGGGAACGATTTGAATCGGTCGCTTTTTTGCCGGAAAACGTAAGTGCCAGGGCACTGATATGGGAAAGAGAATCATTGTTTAAAAAAAAGTAGCGTTATTGTCGGCAGCAATTTTTACATATATCATTCCAGAGGGTTTCTCGAATCTGATAACATTTCAATCATCCGGCCAAATTGAGGGGAACGATTTGAATCGGTCGCTTTTATGCCGGAGAACGTAAGTGCCAGGGCACTGATATGGGAAAGAAAATCATTGTTTAAAAAAAAAGTAGCGTTATTGTCAGCAGCAATTTTTACATATATCATTCCGGAGGGTTTCTGGAATCTGATAACATTTCAGTCATCCGGCCAAATTGAGGGGAACGATTTGAATCGGTCGCTTTTATGCCGGAAAACGTAAGTGCCATGGCACCGATATGGGAAAGAAAATCATTGTTTAAAAAAATAAAGTAGCGTTATTGTCAGCTGCAATTTTTACATATATCATTCCGGAGGGTTTCTCGAATCTGATAACATTTCAATCCCCCGGTCAAATTGAGGGGAACGACTTGAATCGGTTACTTTTGTGCAAAAAATTACGAAAACCCGGCCCCGAATGTCGGGAGAAATTCGTTGTTTAAAAAAAAAGTAGCGTTATTGTCAGCAGCAATTTTTACATATATCATTCCGGAGGGTTTATCGAACCTGATAACATTTCAATCTTCCGGACAAATTGAGGGGAACGATTTGAATCGGTCGCTTTTATGCCGGAAAACGTAAGTGCCAGGGCACTGATATGGGAAAGAAAATCATTGTTTAAAAAAAAAGTAGCGTTATTGTCAGCTGCAATTTTTACATATATCATTCCGGAGGGTTTCTCGAATCTGATAACATTTCAATCTTCCGGACAAATTGAGGGGAACGACTTGAATCGGTTACTTTTGTGCAAAAAATTACGAAAACCCGGCCTC
Source organism: Trichopria drosophilae (assembly GCA_030407085.1). Lineage (NCBI taxonomy): Eukaryota > Metazoa > Arthropoda > Insecta > Hymenoptera > Diapriidae > Trichopria > Trichopria drosophilae. The sequence goes on from CM059582.1 coordinate 133,756,688, forward strand.
GAATGTCGGGAAGAAATTCGTTGTTTAAAAAAAAGTAGCGTTATTGTCAGCAGCAATTTTTACATATATCATTCCGGAGGGTTTCTGGAATCTGATAACATTTCAATCATCCGGCCAAATTGAGGGGAACGATCTGAATCGGTCGCTTTTATGCCGGAAAACGTAAGTGCCAGGGCACTGATATGGGAAAGAGAATCATTGTTTAAAAAAAAGTAGCGTTATTGTCAGCCGCAATTTTTACATATATCATTCCGGAGGGTTTCTCGAATCTGATAACATTTCAATCATCCGGCCAAATTGAGGGGAACGATCTGAATCGGTCGCTTTTATGCCGGAAAACGTAAGTGCCAGGGCACGGATATGGGAAAGAGAATCATTGTTTAAAAAAAAGTAGCGTTATTGTCAACATCAATTTTTACATATATCATTCCGGAGGGTTTCTCGAATCTGATAACATTTCAATCCTCCGGATAAATTTAGGGGAACGACTTGAATCGGTTACTTTTGTGCAAAAAATTACGAAAACCCGGCCTCGAATGTCGGGAGAAATTCGTTGTTTAAAAAAAAAGTAGCGTTATTGTCAGCAGGAATTTTTTTATATATCATTCCGGAGGGTTTATCGAACCTGATAACATTTCAATCTTCCGGACAAATTGCGGGGAACGACTTGAATCGGTCGCTTTTATGCCATAAAACGTAAGTGCAACGGCACTGATATGGGAAAGAAAATCATTGATTAAAAAAAAGTAGCGTTATTGTCAGATGCAATTATTACATATATCATTCCGGAGGGTTTCTCGAATCTGATAACATTTCCATCCTCCGAACAAATTGAGGGGAACGACTTGAATCGGTTACTTTTGTGCAAAAAATTACGAAAACCCGGGCTGGAATGTCGGGAAGAAATTCGTTGTTTAAAAAAAAAGTAGCGTTATTATCATTAGCAATTTTTACATACATCATTCCGGAGGGTTTCTGGAATCTGATAACATTTCAATCTTCCGGACAAATTAAGGGGAACGATTTGAATCGGTCGCTTTTTTGCCGGAAAACGTAAGTGCCAGGGCACTGATATGGGAAAGAGAATCATTGTTTAAAAAAAAGTAGCGTTATTGTCGGCAGCAATTTTTACATATATCATTCCGGAGGGTTTCTGGAATCTGATAACATTTCAATCATCCGGCCAAATTGAGGGGAACGATCTGAATCGGTCGCTTTTATGCCGGAAAACGTAAGTGCCAGGGCACTGATATGGGAAAGAGTAGCGTTATTGTCAGCAGGAATTTTTACATATATCATTCCGGAGGGTTTCTCGAATCTGATAACATTTCAATCATCCGGCCAAATTGAGGGGAACGATTTGAATCGGTCGCTTTTATGCCGGAAAACGTAAGTGCCATGGCACTGATATGGGAAAGAAAATCATTGTTTAAAAAAATAAAGTAGCGTTATTGTCAGCTGCAATTTTTACATATATCATTCCGGAGGGTTTCTCGAATCTGATAACATTTCAATCCCCCGGTCAAATTGAGGGGAACGACTTGAATCGGACACTTTTGTGCAAAAAATTACGAAAACCCGCCTCGAATGTCGGGAAGAAATTCGTTGTTTAAAAAAAAGTAGCGTTATTGTCAGCAGCAATTTTTACATATATCATTCCGGAGGGTTCCTGGAATCTGATAACATTTCAATCTTCCGGACAAATTAAGGGGAACGATTTGAATCGGTCGCTTTTTTGCCGGAAAACGTAAGTGCCAGGGCACTGATATGGGAAAGAGAATCATTGATTAAAAAAAAGTAGCGTTATTGTCAGCAGCAATTTTTACATATATCATTCCGGAGGGTTTCTGGAATCTGATAACATTTCAATCATCCGGCCAAATTGAGGGGAACGATCTGAATCGGTCGCTTTTATGCCGGAAAACGTAAGTGCCAGGGCACTGATATGGGAAAGAGAATCATTGATTAAAAAAAAGTAGCGTTATTGTCAGCAGCAATTTTTACATATATCATTCCGGAGGGTTTCTGGAATCTGATAACATTTCAATCATCCGGCCAAATTGAGGGGAACGATCTGAATCGGTCGCTTTTATGCCGGAAAACGTAAGTGCCAGGGCACTGATATGGGAAAGAAAATCATTGTTTAAAAAAAAAGTAGCGTTATTGTCAGCAGCAATTTTTACATATATCATTCCGGAGGGTTTCTGGAATCTGATAACATTTCAGTCATCCGGCCAAATTGAGGGGAACGACTTGAATCGGTTACTTTTGTGCAAAAAATTACGAAAACCCGGCCCCGAATGTCGGGAAGAAATTCGTTGTTTAAAAAAAAGTAGCGTTATTGTCAGCAGCAATTTTTATATATATCATTCCGGAGGGTTTCTCGAATCTGATAACATTTCAATCCCCCGGTCAAATTGAGGGGAACGACTTGAATCGGACACTTTTGTGCAAAAAATTACGAAAACCCGCCTCGAATGTCGGGAAGAAATTCGTTGTTTAAAAAAAAGTAGCGTTATTGTCAGCAGCAATTTTTACATATATCATTCCGGAGGGTTCCTGGAATCTGATAACATTTCAATCATCCGGCGAAATTGAGGGGAACGATCTGAATCGGTCGCTTTTATGCCGGAAAACGTAAGTGCCAGGGCACGGATATGGGAAAGAGAATCATTGTTTAAAAAAAAGTAGCGTTATTGTCAACATCAATTTTTACATATATCATTCCGGAGGGTTTCTCGAATCTGATAACATTTCAATCCTCCGGATAAATTTAGGGGAACGACTTGAATCGGTTACTTTTGTGCAAAAAATTACGAAAACCCGGCCTCGAATGTCGGGAGAAATTCGTTGTTTAAAAAAAAAGTAGCGTTATTGTCAGCAGGAATTTTTTTATATATCATTCCGGAGGGTTTCTGGAATCTGATAACATTTCAATCATCCGGCCAAATTGAGGGGAACGATCTGAATCGGTCGCTTTTATGCCGGAAAACGTAAGTGCCAGGGCACTGATATGGGAAAGAGAATCATTGATTAAAAAAAAGTAGCGTTATTGTCAGATGCAATTATTACATATATCATTCCGGAGGGTTTCTCGAATCTGATAACATTTCCATCCTCCGAACAAATTGAGGGGAACGACTTGAATCGGTTACTTTTGTGCAAAAAATTACGAAAACCCGGGCTGGAATGTCGGGAAGAAATTCGTTGTTTAAAAAAAAAGTAGCGTTATTATCATTAGCAATTTTTACATACATCATTCCGGAGGGTTTCTGGAATCTGATAACATTTCAATCTTCCGGACAAATTAAGGGGAACGATTTGAATCGGTCGCTTTTTTGCCGGAAAACGTAAGTGCCAGGGCACTGATATGGGAAAGAGAATCATTGTTTAAAAAAAAGTAGCGTTATTGTCGGCAGCAATTTTTACATATATCATTCCGGAGGGTTTCTGGAATCTGATAACATTTCAATCATCCGGACAAATTGAGGGGAACGATCTGAATCGGTCGCTTTTATGCCGGAAAACGTAAGTGCCAGGGCACTGATATGGGAAAGAAAATCATTGTTTAAAAAAAAGTAGCGTTATTGTCAGCAGCAATTTTTACATATATCATTCCGGAGGGTTTCTGGAATCTGATAACATTTCAATCATCCGGCCAAATTGAGGGGAACGATCTGAATCGGTCGCTTTTATGCCGGAAAACGTAAGTGCCAGGGCACTGATATGGGAAAGAGAATCATTGTTTAAAAAAAAGTAGCGTTATTGTCAGCCGCAATTTTTACATATATCATTCCGGAGGGTTTCTCGAATCTGATAACATTTCAATCATCCGGCCAAATTGAGGGGAACGATCTGAATCGGTCGCTTTTATGCCGGAAAACGTAAGTGCCAGGGCACTGATATGGGAAAGAGTAGCGTTATTGTCAGCAGGAATTTTTACATATATCATTCCGGAGGGTTTCTCGAATCTGATAACATTTCAATCATCCGGCCAAATTGAGGGGAACGATTTGAATCGGTCGCTTTTATGCCGGAAAACGTAAGTGCCATGGCACTGATATGGGAAAGAAAATCATTGTTTAAAAAAATAAAGTAGCGTTATTGTCAGCTGCAATTTTTACATATATCATTCCGGAGGGTTTCTCGAATCTGATAACATTTCAATCCCCCGGTCAAATTGAGGGGAACGACTTGAATCGGACACTTTTGTGCAAAAAATTACGAAAACCCGCCTCGAATGTCGGGAAGAAATTCGTTGTTTAAAAAAAAGTAGCGTTATTGTCAGCAGCAATTTTTACATATATCATTCCGGAGGGTTCCTGGAATCTGATAACATTTCAATCTTCCGGACAAATTGAGGGGAACGATTTGAATCGGTCGCTTTTTTGCCGGAAAACGTAAGTGCCAGGGCACTGATATGGGAAAGAGAATCATTGATTAAAAAAAAGTAGCGTTATTGTCAGCAGCAATTTTTACATATATCATTCCGGAGGGTTTCTGGAATCTGATAACATTTCAATCATCCGGCCAAATTGAGGGGAACGATCTGAATCGGTCGCTTTTATGCCGGAAAACGTAAGTGCCAGGGCACTGATATGGGAAAGAGAATCATTGTTTAAAAAAAAGTAGCGTTATTGTCAGCAGCAATTTTTACATATATCATTCCGGAGGGTTTCTGGAATCTGATAACATTTCAATCATCCGGCCAAATTGAGGGGAACGATCTGAATCGGTCGCTTTTATGCCGGAAAACGTAAGTGCCAGGGCACTGATATGGGAAAGAGAATCATTGTTTAAAAAAAAGTAGCGTTATTGTCAGCAGCAATTTTTACATATATCATTCCGGAGGGTTTCTCGAATCTGATAACATTTCCATCCTCCGAACAAATTGAGGGGAACGACTTGAATCGGTTACTTTTGTGCAAAAAATTACGAAAACCCGGCCCCGAATGTCGGGAAGAAATTCGTTGTTTAAAAAAAAGTAGCGTTATTGTCAGCAGCAATTTTTATATATATCATTCCGGAGGGTTTATCGAACCTGATAACATTTCAATCTTCCGGACAAATTGCGGGGAACGACTTGAATCGGACACTTTTGTGCAAAAAATTACGAAAACCCGCCTCGAATGTCGGGAAGAAATTCGTTGTTTAAAAAAAAGTAGCGTTATTGTCAGCAGCAATTTTTACATATATCATTCCGGAGGGTTCCTGGAATCTGATAACATTTCAATCATCCGGCCAAATTGAGGGGAACGATCTGAATCGGTCGCTTTTATGCCGGAAAACGTAAGTGCCAGGGCACGGATATGGGAAAGAGAATCATTGTTTAAAAAAAAGTAGCGTTATTGTCAACATCAATTTTTACATATATCATTCCGGAGGGTTTCTCGAATCTGATAACATTTCAATCCTCCGGATAAATTTAGGGGAACGACTTGAATCGGTTACTTTTGTGCAAAAAATTACGAAAACCCGGCCTCGAATGTCGGGAGAAATTCGTTGTTTAAAAAAAAAGTAGCGTTATTGTCAGCAGGAATTTTTTATATATCATTCCGGAGGGTTTCTGGAATCTGATAACATTTCAATCATCCGGCCAAATTGAGGGGAACGATCTGAATCGGTCGCTTTTATGCCGGAAAACGTAAGTGCCAGGGCACTGATATGGGAAAGAGAATCATTGATTAAAAAAAAGTAGCGTTATTGTCAGATGCAATTATTACATATATCATTCCGGAGGGTTTCTCGAATCTGATAACATTTCCATCCTCCGAACAAATTGAGGGGAACGACTTGAATCGGTTACTTTTGTGCAAAAAATTACGAAAACCCGGGCTGGAATGTCGGGAAGAAATTCGTTGTTTAAAAAAAAAGTAGCGTTATTATCATTAGCAATTTTTACATACATCATTCCGGAGGGTTTCTGGAATCTGATAACATTTCAATCTTCCGGACAAATTAAGGGGAACGATTTGAATCGGTCGCTTTTTTGCCGGAAAACGTAAGTGCCAGGGCACTGATATGGGAAAGAGAATCATTGTTTAAAAAAAAGTAGCGTTATTGTCGGCAGCAATTTTTACATATATCATTCCGGAGGGTTTCTGGAATCTGATAACATTTCAATCATCCGGACAAATTGAGGGGAACGATCTGAATCGGTCGCTTTTATGCCGGAAAACGTAAGTGCCAGGGCACTGATATGGGAAAGAAAATCATTGATTAAAAAAAAGTAGCGTTATTGTCAGCAGCAATTTTTACATATATCATTCCGGAGGGTTTCTGGAATCTGATAACATTTCAATCATCCGGCCAAATTGAGGGGAACGATCTGAATCGGTCGCTTTTATGCCGGAAAACGTAAGTGCCAGGGCACTGATATGGGAAAGAGAATCATTGTTTAAAAAAAAGTAGCGTTATTGTCAGCCGCAATTTTTACATATATCATTCCGGAGGGTTTCTCGAATCTGATAACATTTCAATCATCCGGCCAAATTGAGGGGAACGATCTGAATCGGTCGCTTTTATGCCGGAAAACGTAAGTGCCAGGGCACGGATATGGGAAAGAGAATCATTGTTTAAAAAAAAGTAGCGTTATTGTCAACATCAATTTTTACATATATCATTCCGGAGGGTTTCTCGAATCTGATAACATTTCAATCCTCCGGATAAATTTAGGGGAACGACTTGAATCGGTTACTTTTGTGCAAAAAATTACGAAAACCCGGCCTCGAATGTCGGGAGAAATTCGTTGTTTAAAAAAAAAGTAGCGTTATTGTCAGCAGGAATTTTTTTATATATCATTCCGGAGGGTTTATCGAACCTGATAACATTTCAATCTTCCGGACAAATTGCGGGGAACGACTTGAATCGGTCGCTTTTATGCCATAAAACGTAAGTGCAACGGCACTGATATGGGAAAGAAAATCATTGATTAAAAAAAAGTAGCGTTATTGTCAGATGCAATTATTACATATATCATTCCGGAGGGTTTCTCGAATCTGATAACATTTCCATCCTCCGAACAAATTGAGGGGAACGACTTGAATCGGTTACTTTTGTGCAAAAAATTACGAAAACCCGGGCTGGAATGTCGGGAAGAAATTCGTTGTTTAAAAAAAAGTAGCGTTATTGTCAGCAGCAATTTTTACATATATCATTCCGGAGGGTTTCTGGAATCTGATAACATTTCAATCATCCGGCCAAATTGAGGGGAACGATCTGAATCGGTCGCTTTTATGCCGGAAAACGTAAGTGCCAGGGCACTGATATGGGAAAGAGTAGCGTTATTGTCAGCAGGAATTTTTACATATATCATTCCGGAGGGTTTCTCGAATCTGATAACATTTCAATCATCCGGCCAAATTGAGGGGAACGATTTGAATCGGTCGCTTTTATGCAGGAAAACGTAAGTGCCATGGCACTGATATGGGAAACAAACTCATTGTTTAAAAAAATAAAGTTGCGTTATTGTCAGCTGCAATTTTTACATATATCATTCCGGAGGGTTTCTCGAATCTGATAACATTTCAATCCCCCGGTCAAATTGAGGGGAACGAGCTGAAGCGAGGGCTTTTGTGCAAAAAATTACGAAAACCCGCCTCGAATGTCGGGAAGAAATTCGTTGTTTAAAAAAAAGTAGCGTTATTGTCAGCAGCAATTTTTACATATATCATTCCGGAGGGTTCCTGGAATCTGATAACATTTCAATCTTCCGGACAAATTAAGGGGAACGATTTGAATCGGTCGCTTTTTTGCCGGAAAACGTAAGTGCCAGGGCACTGATATGGGAAAGAGAATCATTGATTAAAAAAAAGTAGCGTTATTGTCAGCAGCAATTTTTACATATATCATTCCGGAGGGTTTCTGGAATCTGATAACATTTCAATCATCCGGCCAAATTGAGGGGAACGATCTGAATCGGTCGCTTTTATGCCGGAAAACGTAAGTGCCAGGGCACTGATATGGGAAAGAGAATCATTGATTAAAAAAAAGTAGCGTTATTGTCAGCAGCAATTTTTACATATATCATTCCGGAGGGTTTCTGGAATCTGATAACATTTCAATCATCCGGCCAAATTGAGGGGAACGATCTGAATCGGTCGCTTTTATGCCGGAAAACGTAAGTGCCAGGGCACTGATATGGGAAAGAAAATCATTGTTTAAAAAAAAAGTAGCGTTATTGTCAGCAGCAATTTTTACATATATCATTCCGGAGGGTTTCTGGAATCTGATAACATTTCAATCATCCGGCCAAATTGAGGGGAACGACTTGAATCGGTTACTTTTGTGCAAAAAATTACGAAAACCCGGCCTCGCATGTCGGGAAGAAATTCGTTATTTAAAAAAAAAGTAGCGTTATTGTCAGCAGCAATTTTTACATATATCATTCCGGAGGGTTTCTCGAATCTGATAACATTTCAATCCCCCGGTCAAATTGAGGGGAACGACTTGAATCGGACACTTTTGTGCAAAAAATTACGAAAACCCGCCTCGAATGTCGGGAAGAAATTCGTTGTTTAAAAAAAAGTAGCGTTATTGTCAGCAGCAATTTTTACATATATCATTCCGGAGGGTTCCTGGAATCTGATAACATTTCAATCATCCGGCCAAATTGAGGGGAACGATCTGAATCGGTCGCTTTTATGCCGGAAAACGTAAGTGCCAGGGCACGGATATGGGAAAGAGAATCATTGTTTAAAAAAAAGTAGCGTTATTGTCAACATCAATTTTTACATATATCATTCCGGAGGGTTTCTCGAATCTGATAACATTTCAATCCTCCGGATAAATTTAGGGGAACGACTTGAATCGGTTACTTTTGTGCAAAAAATTACGAAAACCCGGCCTCGAATGTCGGGAGAAATTCGTTGTTTAAAAAAAAAGTAGCGTTATTGTCAGCATCAATTTTTTTATATATCATTCCGGAGGGTTTCTGGAATCTGATAACATTTCAATCATCCGGCCAAATTGAGGGGAACGATCTGAATCGGTCGCTTTTATGCCGGAAAACGTAAGTGCCAGGGCACTGATATGGGAAAGAGAATCATTGATTAAAAAAAAGTAGCGTTATTGTCAGATGCAATTATTACATATATCATTCCGGAGGGTTTCTCGAATCTGATAACATTTCCATCCTCCGAACAAATTGAGGGGAACGACTTGAATCGGTTACTTTTGTGCAAAAAATTACGAAAACCCGGGCTGGAATGTCGGGAAGAAATTCGTTGTTTAAAAAAAAAGTAGCGTTATTATCATTAGCAATTTTTACATACATCATTCCGGAGGGTTTCTGGAATCTGATAACATTTCAATCTTCCGGACAAATTAAGGGGAACGATTTGAATCGGTCGCTTTTTTGCCGGAAAACGTAAGTGCCAGGGCACTGATATGGGAAAGAGAATCATTGTTTAAAAAAAAGTAGCGTTATTGTCGGCAGCAATTTTTACATATATCATTCCGGAGGGTTTCTGGAATCTGATAACATTTCAATCATCCGGACAAATTGAGGGGAACGATCTGAATCGGTCGCTTTTATGCCGGAAAACGTAAGTGCCAGGGCACTGATATGGGAAAGAAAATCATTGATTAAAAAAAAGTAGCGTTATTGTCAGCAGCAATTTTTACATATATCATTCCGGAGGGTTTCTGGAATCTGATAACATTTCAATCATCCGGCCAAATTGAGGGGAACGATCTGAATCGGTCGCTTTTATGCCGGAAAACGTAAGTGCCAGGGCACTGATATGGGAAAGAGAATCATTGTTTAAAAAAAAGTAGCGTTATTGTCAGCAGCAATTTTTACATATATCATTCCGGAGGGTTTCTCGAATCTGATAACATTTCAATCATCCGGCCAAATTGAGGGGAACGATCTGAATCGGTCGCTTTTATGCCGGAAAACGTAAGTGCCAGGGCACTGATATGGGAAAGAGTAGCGTTATTGTCAGCAGGAATTTTTACATATATCATTCCGGAGGGTTTCTCGAATCTGATAACATTTCAATCCTCCGGCCAAATTGAGGGGAACGATTTGAATCGGTCGCTTTTATGCCGGAAAACGTAAGTGCCATGGCACTGATATGGGAAAGAAAATCATTGTTTAAAAAAATAAAGTAGCGTTATTGTCAGCAGCAATTTTTACATATATCATTCCGGAGGGTTTATCGAACCTGATAACATTTCAATCCCCCGGCCAAATTGGGGGGAACAACTTGAATCGGACGCTTTTGTGCAAAAAATTAGGAAAACCCGCCTCGAATGTCGGGAAGAAATTGGTTGTTTAAAAAAAAGAAAGGTGCTTTTCTGACGGCTGCAATTTTTACATATATCATTCCGGAGGGTTTCTGGAATCTGATAACATTTCAATCTTCCGGACAAATTGCGGGGAACGATTTGAATCGGTCGCTTTTTTGCCGGAACACGTAAGTGCCAGGGCACTGATATGGGAAAGAGAATCATTGTTTAAAAAAAAGTAGCGTTATTGTCGGCAGCAATTTTTACATATATCATTCCGGAGGGTTTCTGGAATCTGATAACATTTCAATCATCCGGACAAATTGAGGGGAACGATCTGAATCGGTCGCTTTTATGCCGGAAAACGTAAGTGCCAGGGCACTGATATGGGAAAGAGAATCATTGTTTAAAAAAAAGTAGCGTTATTGTCAGCAGCAATTTTTACATATATCATTCCGGAGGGTTTCTGGAATCTGATAACATTTCAATCATCCGGCCAAATTGAGGGGAACGATCTGAATCGGTCGCTTTTATGCCGGAAAACGTAAGTGCCAGGGCACTGATATGGGAAAGAGAATCATTGTTTAAGGAAAGAGTAGCGTTATTGTCAACATCAATTTTTACATGTATCATTCCGGAGGGTTTCTCGAATCTGATAACATTTCAATCCTCCGGATAAATTGCGGGGAACGACTTGAATCGGTTACTTTTGTGCAGAAAATTACGAAAACCCGGCCTCGAATGTCGGGAGAAATTCGTTGTTTAAAAAAAAAGTAGCGTTATTGTCAGCAGCAATTTTTATATATATCATTCCGGAGGGTTTATCGAACCTGATAACATTTCAATCCCCCGGTCAAATTGAGGGGAACGACTTGAATCGGACACTTTTGTGCAAAAAATTACGAAAACCCGCCTCGAATGTCGGGAAGAAATTCGTTGTTTAAAAAAAAGTAGCGTTATTGTCAGCAGGAATTTTTACATATATCATTCCGGAGGGTTTCTCGAATCTGATAACATTTCAATCATCCGGCCAAATTGAGGGGAACGATTTGAATCGGTCGCTTTTATGCCGGAAAACGTAAGTGCCATGGCACTGATATGGGAAAGAAAATCATTGTTTAAAAAAAAGTAGCGTTATTGTCAACATCAATTTTTACATATATCATTCCGGAGGGTTTCTCGAATCTGATAACATTTCAATCCTCCGGATAAATTTAGGGGAACGACTTGAATCGGTTACTTTTGTGCAAAAAATTACGAAAACCCGGCCTCGAATGTCGGGAGAAATTCGTTGTTTAAAAAAAAAGTAGCGTTATTGTCAGCAGGAATTTTTTTATATATCATTCCGGAGGGTTTCTGGAATCTGATAACATTTCAATCATCCGGCCAAATTGAGGGGAACGATCTGAATCGGTCGCTTTTATGCCGGAAAACGTAAGTGCCAGGGCACTGATATGGGAAAGAGAATCATTGATTAAAAAAAAGTAGCGTTATTGTCAGATGCAATTATTACATATATCATTCCGGAGGGTTTCTCGAATCTGATAACATTTCCATCCTCCGAACAAATTGAGGGGAACGACTTGAATCGGTTACTTTTGTGCAAAAAATTACGAAAACCCGGGCTGGAATGTCGGGAAGAAATTCGTTGTTTAAAAAAAAAGTAGCGTTATTATCATTAGCAATTTTTACATACATCATTCCGGAGGGTTTCTGGAATCTGATAACATTTCAATCTTCCGGACAAATTAAGGGGAACGATTTGAATCGGTCGCTTTTTTGCCGGAAAACGTAAGTGCCAGGGCACTGATATGGGAAAGAGAATCATTGTTTAAAAAAAAGTAGCGTTATTGTCGGCAGCAATTTTTACATATATCATTCCGGAGGGTTTCTGGAATCTGATAACATTTCAATCATCCGGACAAATTGAGGGGAACGATCTGAATCGGTCGCTTTTATGCCGGAAAACGTAAGTGCCAGGGCACTGATATGGGAAAGAAAATCATTGATTAAAAAAAAGTAGCGTTATTGTCAGCAGCAATTTTTACATATATCATTCCGGAGGGTTTCTGGAATCTGATAACATTTCAATCATCCGGCCAAATTGAGGGGAACGATCTGAATCGGTCGCTTTTATGCCGGAAAACGTAAGTGCCAGGGCACTGATATGGGAAAGAGAATCATTGTTTAAAAAAAAGTAGCGTTATTGTCAGCCGCAATTTTTACATATATCATTCCGGAGGGTTTCTCGAATCTGATAACATTTCAATCATCCGGCCAAATTGAGGGGAACGATCTGAATCGGTCGCTTTTATGCCGGAAAACGTAAGTGCCAGGGCACGGATATGGGAAAGAGAATCATTGTTTAAAAAAAAGTAGCGTTATTGTCAACATCAATTTTTACATATATCATTCCGGAGGGTTTCTCGAATCTGATAACATTTCAATCCTCCGGATAAATTTAGGGGAACGACTTGAATCGGTTACTTTTGTGCAAAAAATTACGAAAACCCGGCCTCGAATGTCGGGAGAAATTCGTTGTTTAAAAAAAAAGTAGCGTTATTGTCAGCAGGAATTTTTTTATATATCATTCCGGAGGGTTTATCGAACCTGATAACATTTCAATCTTCCGGACAAATTGCGGGGAACGACTTGAATCGGTCGCTTTTATGCCATAAAACGTAAGTGCAACGGCACTGATATGGGAAAGAAAATCATTGATTAAAAAAAAGTAGCGTTATTGTCAGCAGCAATTTTTACATATATCATTCCGGAGGGTTTCTCGAATCTGATAACATTTCCATCCTCCGAACAAATTGAGGGGAACGACTTGAATCGGTTACTTTTGTGCAAAAAATTACGAAAACCCGGGCTGGAATGTCGGGAAGAAATTCGTTGTTTAAAAAAAAAAGTAGCGTTATTATCATTAGCAATTTTTACATACATCATTCCGGAGGGTTTCTGGAATCTGATAACATTTCAATCATCCGGCCAAATTGAGGGGAACGATCTGAATCGGTCGCTTTTATGCCGGAAAACGTAAGTGCCAGGGCACTGATATGGGAAAGAGTAGCGTTATTGTCAGCAGCAATTTTTACATATATCATTCCGGAGGGTTTCTCGAATCTGATAACATTTCAATCCTCCGGACAAATTGCGGGGAACGACTTGAATCGGTCGCTTTTATGCCATAAAACGTAAGTGCAACGGCACTGATATGGGAAAGAAAATCATTGATTAAAAAAAAGTAGCGTTATTGTCAGATGCAATTATTACATATATCATTCCGGAGGCTTTCTAGAATCTGATAACATTTCAATCTTCCGGATAAATTTAGGGGAACGACTTGAATCGGTTACTTTTGTGCAAAAAATTACGAAAACCCGGCCTCGAATGTCGGGAGAAATTCGTTGTTTAAAAAAAAAGTAGCGTTATTGTCAGCAGGAATTTTTTTATATATCATTCCGGACGGTTTATCGAATCTGATAACATTTCAATCTTCCGGACAAATTAAGGGGAACGATTTGAATCGGTCGCTTTTTTGCCGGAAAACGTAAGTGCCAGGGCACTGATATGGGAAAGAGAATCATTGTTTAAAAAAAAGTAGCGTTATTGTCGGCAGCAATTTTTACATATATCATTCCGGAGGGTTTCTGGAATCTGATAACATTTCAATCATCCGGCCAAATTGAGGGGAACGATCTGAATCGGTCGCTTTTATGCCGGAAAACGTAAGTGCCAGGGCACTGATATGGGAAAGAGAATCATTGTTTAAAAAAAAGTAGCGTTATTGTCGGCAGCAATTTTTACATATATCATTCCGGAGGGTTTCTGGAATCTGATAACATTTCAATCATCCGGCCAAATTGAGGGGAACGATCTGAATCGGTCGCTTTTATGCCGGAAAACGTAAGTGCCAGGGCACTGATATGGGAAAGAAAATCATTGTTTAAAAAAAAGTAAGGCTAATGCCAGGCGCAAATTTTACATTATACATGTCGGAGGGTTGCTCGAATCTGATAACATTTCAATCATCCGGCTAAATTGAGGGGAACGACTTGAATCGGTTACTTTTGTGCAAAAAATTACGAAAACCCGGCCTCGAATGTCGGGAAGAAATTCGTTGTTTAAAAAAAAGTAGCGTTATTGTCAGCTGCAATTTTTACATATATCATTCCGGAGGGTTTCTCGAATCTGATAACATTTCAATCCCCCGGTCAAATTGAGGGGAACGACTTGAATCGGACACTTTTGTGCAAAAAATTACGAAAACCCGCCTCGAATGTCGGGAAGAAATTCGTTGTTTAAAAAAAAGTAGCGTTATTGTCAGCAGCAATTTTTACATATATCATTCCGGAGGGTTCCTGGAATCTGATAACATTTCAATCATCCGGCCAAATTGAGGGGAACGATCTGAATCGGTCGCTTTTATGCCGGAAAACGTAAGTGCCAGGGCACGGATATGGGAAAGAGAATCATTGTTTAAAAAAAAGTAGCGTTATTGTCAACATCAATTTTTACATATATCATTCCGGAGGGTTTCTCGAATCTGATAACATTTCAATCCTCCGGATAAATTTAGGGGAACGACTTGAATCGGTTACTTTTGTGCAAAAAATTACGAAAACCCGGCCTCGAATGTCGGGAGAAATTCGTTGTTTAAAAAAAAAGTAGCGTTATTGTCAGCAGCAATTTTTACATATATCATTCCGGAGGGTTTCTGGAATCTGATAACATTTCAATCATCCGGCCAAATTGAGGGGAACGATCTGAATCGGTCGCTTTTATGCCGGAAAACGTAAGTGCCAGGGCACTGATATGGGAAAGAGAATCATTGATTAAAAAAAAGTAGCGTTATTGTCAGATGCAATTATTACATATATCATTCCGGAGGGTTTCTCGAATCTGATAACATTTCCATCCTCCGAACAAATTGAGGGGAACGACTTGAATCGGTTACTTTTGTGCAAAAAATTACGAAAACCCGGGCTGGAATGTCGGGAAGAAATTCGTTGTTTAAAAAAAAAGTAGCGTTATTATCATTAGCAATTTTTACATACATCATTCCGGAGGGTTTCTGGAATCTGATAACATTTCAATCTTCCGGACAAATTAAGGGGAACGATTTGAATCGGTCGCTTTTTTGCCGGAAAACGTAAGTGCCAGGGCACTGATATGGGAAAGAGAATCATTGTTTAAAAAAAAGTAGCGTTATTGTCGGCAGCAATTTTTACATATATCATTCCGGAGGGTTTCTGGAATCTGATAACATTTCAATCATCCGGCCAAATTGAGGGGAACGATCTGAATCGGTCGCTTTTATGCCGGCAAACGTAAGTGCTAGGGCACTGATATAGGAAAGAAAAATCATTGTTTCAAAAAAAAGTAGCGTTATTGTCAGCTGCAATTTTTACATATATCATTCCGGAGGTTTTCTCGAATCTGATAACATTTCCAGCCTTAGGACAAATTGAGGGGAACGACTTGAATCGGTTACTTTCATGCCGGAAAACGTAAGTGCCAGGACACTGATATGGGAAAGAAAATCATTGTTTAAAAAAAAGTAGCGTTATTGTCAGCAGCAATTTTTACATATATCATTCCGGAGGGTTTCTCGAATCGGATAACAATTAGATCTTCCGGACAAATTGAGGGGAACGATTTGAATCGGTCGCTTTTATGCCGGAAAACGTAAGTGCCAGTGCACTGATATGGGAAAGAGTAGCGTTATTGTAAGGAGCAATAGTTCGATATGTCGTTCCGGAGGGTATATCTAACCTGATAACATTTCAATCATCCGGACAAATTGAGGGGAACGATCTGAATCGGTCGCTTTTATGCCGGAAAACGTAAGTGCCAGGGCACTGATATGGGAGAGAGAATCATTGTTTAAAAAAAAGTAGCGTTATTGTCAACATCAATTTTTACATATATCATTCCGGAGGGTTTCTCGAATCTGATAACATTTCAATCCCCCGGTCAAATTGAGGGGAACGACTTGAATCGGACACTTTTGTGCAAAAAATTACGAAAACCCGCCTCGAATGTCGGGAAGAAATTCGTTGTTTAAAAAAAAGTAGCGTTATTGTCAGCAGCAATTTTTACATATATCATTCCGGAGGGTTTCTGGAATCTGATAACATTTCAATCTTCCGGACAAATTGAGGGGAACGATTTGAATCGGTCGCTTTTATGCCGGAAAACGTAAGTGCCAGGGCACTGATATGGGAAAGAAAATCATTGATTAAAAAAAAGTAGCGTTATTGTCAGCAGCAATTTTTACATATATCATTCCGGAGGGTTTCTGGAATCTGATAACATTTCAATCATCCGGCCAAATTGAGGGGAACGATCTGAATCGGTCGCTTTTATGCCGGAAAACGTAAGTGCCAGGGCACTGATATGGGAAAGAGAATCATTGTTTAAAAAAAAGTAGCGTTATTGTCAGCCGCAATTTTTACATATATCATTCCGGAGGGTTTCTCGAATCTGATAACATTTCAATCATCCGGCCAAATTGAGGGGAACGATTTAAATCGGTCGCTTTTATGCCGGAGAACGTAAGTGCCAGGGCACTGATATGGGAAAGAAAATCATTGTTTAAAAAAAAAGTAGCGTTATTGTCAGCAGCAATTTTGACATATATCATTCCGGAGGGTTTCTGGAATCTGATAACATTTCAGTCATCCGGCCAAATTGAGGGGAACGACTTGAATCGGTTACTTTTGTGCAAAAAATTACGAAAACCCGGCCCCGAATGTCGGGAAGAAATTCGTTGTTTAAAAAAAAGTAGCGTTATTGTCAGCAGCAATTTTTATATATATCATTCCGGAGGGTTTATCGAACCTGATAACATTTCAATCTTCCGGACAAATTGCGGGGAACGACTTGAATCGGTTACTTTTGTGCAAAAAATTACGAAAACCCGGCCTCGCATGTCGGGAAGAAATTCCTTATTTAAAAAAAAAGTAACGTTATTGTCAGCAGCAATTTTTACATATATCATTCCGGAGGGTTCCTGGAATCTGATAACATTTCAATCATCCGGCCAAATTGAGGGGAACGATCTGAATCGGTCGCTTTTATGCCGGAAAACGTAAGTGCCAGGGCACGGATATGGGAAAGAGAATCATTGTTTAAAAAAAAGTAGCGTTATTGTCAACATCAATTTTTACATATATCATTCCGGAGGGTTTCTCGAATCTGATAACATTTCAATCCTCCGGATAAATTTAGGGGAACGACTTGAATCGGTTACTTTTGTGCAAAAAATTACGAAAACCCGGCCTCGAATGTCGGGAGAAATTCGTTGTTTAAAAAAAAAGTAGCGTTATTGTCAGCAGGAATTTTTTTATATATCATTCCGGAGGGTTTCTGGAATCTGATAACATTTCAATCATCCGGCCAAATTGAGGGGAACGATCTGAATCGGTCGCTTTTATGCCGGAAAACGTAAGTGCCAGGGCACTGATATGGGAAAGAGAATCATTGATTAAAAAAAAGTAGCGTTATTGTCAGATGCAATTATTACATATATCATTCCGGAGGGTTTCTCGAATCTGATAACATTTCCATCCTCCGAACAAATTGAGGGGAACGACTTGAATCGGTTACTTTTGTGCAAAAAATTACGAAAACCCGGGCTGGAATGTCGGGAAGAAATTCGTTGTTTAAAAAAAAAGTAGCGTTATTATCATTAGCAATTTTTACATACATCATTCCGGAGGGTTTCTGGAATCTGATAACATTTCAATCTTCCGGACAAATTAAGGGGAACGATTTGAATCGGTCGCTTTTTTGCCGGAAAACGTAAGTGCCAGGGCACTGATATGGGAAAGAGAATCATTGTTTAAAAAAAAGTAGCGTTATTGTCGGCAGCAATTTTTACATATATCATTCCGGAGGGTTTATCGAACCTGATAACATTTCAATCTTCCGGACAAATTGCGGGGAACGACTTGAATCGGTTACTTTTGTGCAAAAAATTACGAAAACCCGGCCTCGCATGTCGGGAAGAAATTCGTTGTTTAAAAAAAAGTAGCGTTATTGTCAGCAGGAATTTTTACATATATCATTCCGGAGGGTTTCTCGAATCTGATAACATTTCAATCATCCGGCCAAATTGAGGGGAACGATTTGAATCGGTCGCTTTTATGCCGGAAAACGTAAGTGCCATGGCACTGATATGGGAAAGAAAATCATTGTTTAAAAAAATAAAGTAGCGTTATTGTCAGCTGCAATTTTTACATATATCATTCCGGAGGGTTTCTCGAATCTGATAACATTTCAATCCCCCGGTCAAATTGAGGGGAACGACTTGAATCGGTTACTTTTGTGCAAAAAATTACGAAAACCCGGCCCCGAATGTCGGGAGAAATTCGTTGTTTAAAAAAAAAGTAGCGTTATTGTCAGCAGCAATTTTTACATATATCATTCCGGAGGGTTCCTGGAATCTGATAACATTTCAATCATCCGGCCAAATTGAGGGGAACGATCTGAATCGGTCGCTTTTTTGCCGGAAAACGTAAGTGCCATGGCACTGATATGGGAGAGAGAATCATTGTTTAAAAAAAAGTAGCGTTATTGTCAACATCAATTTTTACATATATCATTCCGGAGGGTTTCTCGAATCTGATAACATTTCAATCCTCCGGATAAATTGCGGGGAACGACTTGAATCGGTTACTTTTGTGCAAAAAATTACGAAAGCCCGGGCACGGATGTCGGGAGGAATTCGTTGTATTAAAAAAAAGTAGCGTTATTGTCAGCAGCAATTTTTATATATATCATTCCGGAGGGTTTCTGGAATCTGATAACATTTCAATCATCCGGCCAAATTGAGGGGAACGATCTGAATCGGTCGCTTTTATGCCGGAAAACGTAAGTGCCAGGGCACTGATATGGGAAAGAAAATCATTGTTTAAAAAAAAAGTAGCGTTATTGTCAGCAGCAATTTTTACATATATCATTCCGGAGGGTTTCTCGAATCTGATAACATTTCAATCCTCCGGACAAATTGCGGGGAACGACTTGAATCGGTTGCTTTTGTGCAGAAAATTGTGAAGACCCCGGCACTGATATGGGAAGGAAAATGATTGTTTAAAAAAAAAGTAGCGTTATTGTCAGCAGCAATTTTGACATATATCATTCCGGAGGGTTTATCGAACCTGATAACATTTCAATCTTCCGGACAAATTGCGGGGAACGACTTGAATCGGTCGCTTTTATGCCGGAAAACGTAAGTGCCAGGGCACTGATATGGGAAAGAGAATCATTGTTTAAAAAAAAGTAGCGTTATTGTCAGCCGCAATTTTTACATATATCATTCCGGAGGGTTTCTGGAATCTGATAACATTTCAATCATCCGGCCAAATTGAGGGGAACGATCTGAATCGGTCGCTTTTATGCCGGAAAACGTAAGTGCCAGGGCACTGATATGGGAGAGAGAATCATTGTTTAAAAAAAAGTAGCGTTATTGTCAACATCAATTTTTACATATATCATTCCGGAGGGTTTCTCGAATCTGATAACATTTCAATCCTCCGGATAAATTGCGGGGAACGACTTGAATCGGTTACTTTTGTGCAAAAAATTACGAAAACCCGGCCTCGCATGTCGGGAAGAAATTCCTTATTTAAAAAAAAAGTAACGTTATTGTCAGCAGCAATTTTTACATATATCATTCCGGAGGGTTTCTGGAATCTGATAACATTTCAATCTTCCAGACAAATTGAGGGGAACGACTTGAATCGGTCGCTTTTATGCCGGAAAACGTAAGTGCCAGGGCACTGATATGGGAAAGAGAATCATTGTTTAAAAAAAAGTAGCGTTATTGTCAGCCGCAATTTTTACATATATCATTCCGGAGGGTTTCTGGAATCTGATAACATTTCAATCTTCCGGACAAATTAAGGGGAACGATTTGAATCGGTCGCTTTTATGCGAGAAAACATGAGAACCAGGGCACTGCTAGGGGGAAGAAAATCCTTGTTTAAAAAAAAGTAGCGTTATTGTCAGCAGCAATTTTTACATATATCATTCCGGAGGGTTTATCGAATCTGATAACATTTCAATCATCCGGACAAATTGAGGGGAACGATTTAAATCCCCCCCCCCACCCCCCCCCCCCCCCACCCCCCCCCCCCCCCACCCCCCCCCCCCCCCACCCCCCCCCCCCCCCACCCCCCCCCCCCCCCACCCCCCCCCCCCCCCACCCCCCCCCCCCCCCACCCCCCCCCCCCCCCACCCCCCCCCCCCCCCACCCCCCCCCCCCCCCACCCCCCCCCCCCCCCACCCCCCCCCCCCCCCACCCCCCCCCCCCCCCACCCCCCCCCCCCCCCACCCCCCCCCCCCCCCACCCCCCCCCCCCCCCACCCCCCCCCCCCCCCACCCCCCCCCCCCCCCACCCCCCCCCCCCCCCACCCCCCCCCCCCCCCACCCCCCCCCCCCCCCACCCCCCCCCCCCCCCACCCCCCCCCCCCCCCACCCCCCCCCCCCCCCACCCCCCCCCCCCCCCACCCCCCCCCCCCCCCACCCCCCCCCCCCCCCACCCCCCCCCCCCCCCACCCCCCCCCCCCCCCACCCCCCCCCCCCCCCACCCCCCCCAAATATATCAATCTCCCGAATATCATAATAAATAAGGCGAAAATAAACGAATTATCCAAAGTTACGAGATCCCGCCCGCCTCCATATACAAAATCCTTTAAAAGGTTTGCGATTTTTTTGCAATCGGTCTCAAACGTTTGCGATTCGTTTGCGAATTGAGAAAATATAGCAATGTCCCGAATATCATAATAAATAATGCGAAAATAAACGAATTATCGAAAGTTACTAGATCCAGCCCGCCTCGATATACAAAATCCCTTAAAAGGTTTGCGATTTTTTTGCAATCGGACTCAAACGTTTGCGATTCGTTTGAGAATTGTTAAAATATAACAACCTCTCGAATATCATAATAAATAAGGCGAAAATGACGAATTATCGAAAGTTACTAGATCCAGCCCGCCTCGATATACAAAATCCTTTAAAAGGTATGCGATTTTTTTGCAATCGGACTCAAACGTTTGCGATTCGTTTGAGAATTGTTAAAATATAACAACCTCTCGAATATCATAATAAATAATGCGAAAATAAACGAATTATCCAAAGTTACTAGATCCAGCCCGCCTCGATATACAAAATCCTTTAAAAGGTTTGCGATTTTTTTGCAATCGGTCTCAAACGTTTGCGAATTGAAAAAATATAGCAATCTCCCGAATATCTTAATAAATAAGGCGAAAATAAACTAATTATCCAAAGTTACTAGATCCAGCCCGCCTCGATGTACAAAATCCTTTAAAAGGTTTGCGATTTTTTTGCAATCGGTCTCAAACGTTTGCGATTCGTTTGCGAATTGAGAAAATATAGCAATCTCCTGAACATCTTAATAAATAATGCGAAAATAAACGAATTATCGAAAGTTACTAGATCCAGCCCGCCTCGATATACAAAATCCTTTAAAAGGTTTGCGATCTTTTTGCTATCCGTCTCAAACGTTTGCGATTCGTTTGCGAATTGAGAAAATATAGCAATCTCCCGAATATCATAATAAATAATGCGAAAATAAACGAATAAACGAATTATCGAAAGTTACTAGATCCAGCCCGCCTCGATATACAAAATCCTTTAAAAGGTTTGCGATTTTTTTGCCATCGGTCTCAAACGTTTGCGATTCGTTTGCGAATTGAGAAAATATAGCAATCTCCTGAACATCATAATAAATAATGCGAAAATAAACGAATTATCGAAAGTTACTAGATCCAGCCCGCCTCGATATACAAAATCCTTTAAAAGGTTTGCGATTTTTTTGCTATCCGTCTCAAACGTTTGCGATTCGTTTGCGAATTGAGAAAATATAGCAATCTCCCGAATATCATGATTAATAATGCGAAAATAAACGAATAAACGAATTATCGAAAGTTACTAGATCCAGCCCGCCTCGATATACAAAATCCTTTAAAAGGTTTGCGATTTTTTTGCCATCGGTCTCAAACGTTTGCGATTCGTTTGCGAATTGAGAAAATATAGCAATCTCCCGAATATCATAATAAATAAGGCGAAAATAAACGAATTATCGAAAGTTACTAGATCCAGCCCGCCTTAATATACAAAATTTTTTAAAAGGTTTGCGAATTGAGAAAATATAACAATCTCTCGAATATCATAATAAATAAGGCGAAAATATACGAATTATCGAAAGTTACGAGATCCAGCCCGCCTTGATATACAAAATCCTTTAGAAGGTTTGCGATTTTTTTGCAATCGGTCTCAAACGTTTGCGAATCGTTTGTGAATTGGGAAAATATAGCAGTCTCCCGAATATCATAATAAATAATGCGAAAATAAACGAATTATCGAAAGTTACTAGATCCAGCCCGCCTCGATATACAAAATCCTTTAAAAGGTTTGCGATTTTTTTGCCATCGGTCTCAAACGTTTGCGATTCGTTTGCGAATTGAGAAAATATAGCAGTCTCCCGAATATCATAATAAATAATGCGAAAATAAACGAATTATCGAAAGTTACTAGATCCAGCCCGCCTCGATATACAAAATCCTTTAAAAGGTTTGCGATTTTTTTGCCATCGGTCTCAAACGTTTGCGATTCGTTTGCGAATTGAGAAAATATAGCAATCTCCCGAATATCATAATAAATAAGGCGAAAATAAACGAATTATCGAAAGTTACTAGATCCAGCCCGCCTCGATATACAAAATCCTTTAAAAGGTTTGCGATTTTTTTGCCATCGGTCTCAAACGTTTGCGATTCGTTTGCGAATTGAGAAAATATAACAATCTCTCGAATATCATAATAAATAAGGCGAAAATAAACGAATTATCGAAAGTTACTAGATCCAGCCCGCCTCGATATACAAAATCCTTTAAAAGGTTTGCGATTTTTTTGCAATCGGTCTCAAACGTTTGCGATTCGTTTGCGAATTGAGAAAATATAGCAATCTCCCGAATATCATAATAAATAAGGCGAAAATAAACGAATTATCGAAAGTTACTAGATCCAGCCCGCCTCGATATACAAAATCCTTTAAAAGGTTTGCGATTTTTTTGCAATCGGTCTCAAACGTTTGCGAATTGAGAAAATATAGCAATCTCCCGAATATCATAATAAATAAGGCGAAAATAAACGAATTATCGAAAGTTACTAGATCCAGCCCGCCTCGATATACAAAATCCTTTAAAAGGTTTGCGATTTTTTTGCCATCGGTCTCAAACGTTTGCGATTCGTTTGCGAATTGAGAAAATATAACAATCTCTCGAATATCATAATAAATAAGGCGAAAATAAACGAATTATCGAAAGTTACTAGATCCAGCCCGCCTCGATATACAAAATCCTTTAAAAGGTTTGCGATTTTTTTGCTATCCGTCTCAAACGTTTGCGATTCATTTGCGAATTGAGAAAATATAGCAATCTCCCGAATATCATAATAAATAATGCGAAAATAAACGAATAAACGAATTATCGAAAGTTACTAGATCCAGCCCGCCTCGATATACAAAATCCTTTAAAAGGATTGCGATTTTTTTGCTATTCGTCTCAAACGTTTGCGATTCGTTTGCGAATTGAGAAAATATAGCAATCTCCCGAATATCATAATAAATAAGGCGAAAATAAACGAATTATCGAAAGTTACTAGATCCAGCCCGCCTTAATATACAAAATTTTTTAAAAGGTTTGCGAATTGAGAAAATATAACAATCTCTCGAATATCATAATAAATAAGGCGAAAATAAACGAATTATCGAAAGTTACTAGATCCAGCCCGCCTCGCTATACAAAATCCTTTAGAAGGTTTTCGATTCTTTTGCAATCGGTCTCAAACGTTTGCGATTCGTTTGCGAATTGAGAAAATATAGCAATCTCCCGAATATCATAATAAATTAGGCGAAAATAAACGAATTATCGAAAGTTACTAGATCCAGCCCGCCTCGATATACAAAATCCTTTAGAAGGTTTTCGATTTTTTTGCAATCGGTCTCAAACGTTTGCGATTCGTTTGCGAATTGAGAAAATATAGCAATCTCCCGAATGTAATAATAAATAATGGGAAAATGAACGAATTATCGAAAGATACTAGATCCAGCCCGCCTTGATATACAAAATCCTTTAGAAGGTTTGCGATTTTTTTGCAATCGGTCTCAAACGTTTGCGATTCGTTTGCGAATTGAGAAAATATAGCAATCTCCCGAATATCATAATAAATAAGGCGAAAATAAACGAATTATCGAAAGTTACTAGATCCAGCCCGCCTCGATATACAAAATCCTTTAGAAGGTTTGCGATTTTTTTGCAATCGGTCTCAAACGTTTGCGATTCGTTTCCGAATTGAGAAAATATAGCAGTCTCCCGAATATCATAATAAATAAGGCGAAAATAAACGAATTATCGAAAGTTACGAGATCCAGCCCGCCTCGATATACAAAATCCTTTAAAAGGTTTGCGATTTTTTTGCCATCGGTCTCAAACGTTTGCGATTCGTTTGCGAATTGAGAAAATATAACAATCTCTCGAATATCATAATAAATATGGCGAAAATAAACGAATTATCGAAAATTACTAGATCCAGCCCGCCTCGATATACAAAATCCTTTAAAAGGTTTGCGATTTTCTTGCAATCAGTCTCAAACGTTTGCGATTCGTTTGTGAATTGAGAAAATATAGCGATCTCCCGAATATCATAATAAATTAGGCGAAAATAAACGAATTATCGAAAGTTACTACATCCAGGCCGCCTCAATATACGAAATCCTTTAGAAGGCTTGCGATTTTTTTGCAATCGGTCTCAAACGTTTGCGAATTGAGAAAATATAGAAATCTCCCGAATATCATAATAAATAAGGCGAAAATAAACGAATAAACGAATTATCGAAAGTTACTAGATCCAGCTTGCCTCGATATACAAAATCCTTTAAAAGGTTTGCGATTTTTTTGCCATCGGTCTCAAACGTTTGCGATTCGTTTGCGAATTGAGAAAATATAACAATCTCTCGAATATCATAATAAATAAGGCGAAAATAAACGAATTATCTAAAGTTACTAGATCCAGCCCGCCTCGATATACAAAATCCTTTAAAAGGTTTGCGATTTTTTTGCTATCCGTCTCAAACGTTTGCGATTCGTTTGCGAATTGAGAAAATATAGCAATCTCCCGAATATCATGATTAATAATGCGAAAATAAACGAATAAACGAATTATCGAAAGTTACTAGATCCAGCCCGCCTCGATATACAAAATCCTTTAAAAGGTTTGCGATTTTTTTGCCATCGGTCTCAAACGTTTGCGATTCGTTTGCGAATTGAGAAAATATAGCAATCTCCCGAATATCATAATAAATAAGGCGAAAATAAACGAATTATCGAAAGTTACTAGATCCAGCCCGCCTTAATATACAAAATTTTTTAAAAGGTTTGCGAATTGAGAAAATATAACAATCTCTCGAATATCATAATAAATAAGGCGAAAATAAACGAATTATCGAAAGTTACTAGATCCAGCCCGCCTCGATATACAAAATCCTTTAAAAGGTTTGCGATTTTTTTGCAATCGGTCTCAAACGTTTGCGATTCGTTTGCGAATTGAGAAAATATAGCAATCTCCCGAATATCATAATAAATAAGGCGAAAATAAACGAATTATCGAAAGTTACTAGATCCAGCCCGCCTCGATATACAAAATCCTTTAAAAGGTTTGCGATTTTTTTGCAATCGGTCTCAAACGTTTGCGATTCGTTTGCGAATTGAGAAAATATAGCGATCTTCCGAATATCATAATAAATAAGGCGAAAATAAACGAATTATCGAAAGTTACTAGATCCAGCCCGCCTCGATATACAAAATCCTTTAAAAGGTTTGCGATTTTTTTGCAATCGGTCTCAAACGTTTGCGATTCGTTTGCGAATTGAGAAAATATAGCAATCTCCCGAATATCATAATAAATAAGGCGAAAATAAACGAATTATCGAAAGTTACGAGATCCAGCCCGCCTCGATATACAAAATCCTTTAAAAGGTTTGCGATTTTTTTGCAATCGGTCTCAAACGTTTGCGATTCGTTTGCGAATTGAGAAAATATAGCAATCTCCCGAATATCATAATAAATAAGGCGAAAATAAACGAATTATCGAAAGTTACGAGATCCAGCCCGCCTCGATATACAAAATCCTTTAAAAGGTTTGCGATTTTTTTGCCATCGGTCTCAAACGTTTGCGATTCGTTTGCGAATTGACAAAATATAACGATCTCTCGAATATCATAATAAATAAGGCGAAAATAAACGAATTATCGAAAGTTACTAGATCCAGCCCGCCTCGATATACAAAATCCTTTAAAAGGTTTGCGATTTTTTTGCAATCGGTCTCAAACGTTTGCGAATTGAGAAAATATAGCAATCTCCCGAATATCATAATAAATAAGGCGACAATAAACGAATTATCGAAAGTTACTAGATCCAGCCCGCCTCGATATACAAAATCCTTTAAAAGGTTTGCGAGTTTTTTGCAATCGGTCTCAAACGTTTGCGAATTGAGAAAATATAGCAATCTCCCGAATATCATGATAAATAATGCGAAAATAAACGAATAAACGAATAATCGAAAGTTACTAGACGCAGCCCGCCTCAAGATACAAAATCCTTTACAAGGCTTGCGATTTTTTTGCAATCGGTCTCAAAGCTTTGCGAATCGTTTGTGAATTGAGAAAATATAGCAGTCTCCCGAATATCATAATAAATCATGCAAAAATAAACGCATTATCGAAAGTTACGAGATCCAGCTCGCCTCGATATACAAAATCCTTTAAAAGGTTTGCGATTATTTTGCCATCGGTCTCAAACGTTTGCGATTCGTTTGCGAATTGAGAAAATATAGCAATCTCCCGAATATCATGATTAATAATGCGAAAATAAACGAATAAACGAATTATCGAAAGTTACTAGATCCAGCCCGCCTCGATATACAAAATCCTTTAAAAGGTTTTGCGATTTTTTTGCTATCCGTCTCAAACGTTTGCGATTCGTTTGCGAATTGAGAAAATATAACGATCTCCCGAATATCATGATTAATAATGCGAAAATAAACGAATTATCGAAAGTTACTACATCCAGGCCGCCTCAATATACAAAATCCTTTAGAAGGCTTGCGATTTTTTTGCAATCGGTCTCAAACGTTTGCGATTCGTTTGCGAATTGAGAAAATATAGCAATCTCCCGAATATCATAATAAATAAGGCGAAAATAAACGAATTATCGAAAGTTACTCGACCCAGCCCGCCTCGATATACAAAATCTTGTAAAAGGCTTGCGATTTTTTTGCAATCGGTCTCAAACGTTTGCGAATTGAGAAAATATAGCAATCTCCCGAATATCATAATAAATAAGGCGAAAATAAACGAATTATCGAAAGTTACTAGATCCAGCCCGCCTCGATATACAAAATCCTTTAAAAGGTTTGCGATTTTTTTGCAATCGGTCTCAAACGTTTGCGATTCGTTTGCGAATTGAGAAAATATAGCAATCTCTCGAATATCATAATAAATAAGGCGAAAATAAACGAATTATCGAAAGTTACTAGATCCAGCCCGCCTCGATATACAAAATCCTTTAAAAGGTTTGCGATTTTTTTGCAATCGGTCTCAAACGTTTGCGATTCGTTTGCGAATTGAGAAAATATAGCAATCTCTCGAATATCATAATAAATAAGGCGAAAATAAACGAATTATCGAAAGTTACTAGATCCAGCCCGCCTCGATATACAAAATCCTTTAAAAGGTTTGCGATTTTTTTGCAATCGGTCTCAAACGTTTGCGATTCGTTTGCGAATTGAGAAAATATAGCAATCTCCCGAATATCATAATAAATAAGGCGAAAATAAACGAATTATCGAAAGTTACTAGATCCAGCCCGCCTCGATATACAAAATCCTTTAGAAGGCTTGCGATTTTTTTGCAATCGGTCTCAAACGTTTGCGAGTCGTTTGTGAATTGAGAAAATATAGCAGTCTCCCGAATATCATAATAAATAATGCGAAAATAAACGAATTATCGAAAGTTACTAGATCCAGCCCGCCTCGATATACAAAATCCTTTAAAAGGTTTGCGATTTTTTTGCAATCGGTCTCAAACGTTTGCGAATCGTTTGTGAATTGAGAAAATATAGCAGTCTCCCGAATATCATAATAAATAAGGCGAAAAGAATAAACGAATTATCGAAAGTTACTAGATCCAGCCCGCCTCGATATACAAAATCCTTTAAAAGGTTTGCGATTTTTTTGCAATCGGTCTCAAACGTTTGCGAATTGAGAAAATATAGCAATCTCCCGAATATCATAATAAATAAGGCGAAAATAAACGAATTATCGAAAGTTACTAGATCCAGCCCGCCTCGATATACAAAATCCTTTAAAAGGTTTGCGATTTTTTTGCAATCGGTCTCAAACGTTTGCGATTCGTTTGCGAATTGAGAAAATATAGCAATCTCCCGAATATCATAATAAATAAGGCGAAAATAAACGAATTATCGAAAGTTACTAGATCCAGCCCGCCTCGATATACAAAATCCTTTAAAAGGTTTGCGATTTTTTTGCCATCGGTCTCAAACGTTTGCGATTCGTTTGCGAATTGAGAAAATATAGCAATCTCCCGAATATCATAATAAATAATGCGAAAATAAACGAATTATCGAAAGTTACTAGATCCAGCCCGCCTCGATATACAAAATCCTTTAGAAGGTTTGCGATTTTTTTGCAATCGGTCTCAAACGTTTGCGATTCGTTTGCGAATTGAGAAAATATAGCAATCTCCCGAATATCATAATAAATAAGGCGAAAATAAACGAATTATCGTAAGTTACTAGATCCAGCCCGCCTTAATATACAAAATTTTTTAAAAGGTTTGCGAATTGAGAAAATATAACAATCTCTCGAATATCATAATAAATAAGGCGAAAATAAACGAATTATCGAAAGTTACTAGATCCAGCCCGCCTCGATATACAAAATCCTTTAAAAGGTTTGCGATTTTTTTGCCGTCGTTCTCAAACGTTTGCGATTCGTTTGCGAATTGAGAAAATATAGCAATCTCCCGAATATCATGATAAATAATGCGAAAATAAACGAATAAACGAATAATCGAAAGTTACTAGATCCAGCCCGCCTCGATATACAAAATCCTTTAGAAGGCTTGCGATTTTTTTGCAATCGGTCTCAAACGTTTGCGAATCGTTTGTGAATTGAGAAAATATAGCAGTCTCCCGAATATCATAATAAATAATGCGAAAATAAACGCATTATCGAAAGTTACTAGATCCAGCCCGCCTCGATATACAAAATCCATTAAAAGTTTGCGATTTTTTCGACATCGGTCTTAAACGTTTGCGATTCGTTTGCGAATTGAGAAAATATAGTAATCTCCCGAATATCGTAATAAATAAGGCGAAAATAAACGAATTATCGAAAGTTACTAGATCCAGCCCGCCTCGATATACAAAATCCTTTAAAAGGTTTGCGATTTTTTTGCCATCGGTCTCAAACGTTTGCGATTCGTTTGCGAATTGAGAAAATATAACAATCTCTCGAATATCATAATAAATAAGGCGAAAATAAACGAATTATCGAAAGTTACTAGATCCAGCCCGCCTCGATATACAAAATCCTTTAAAAGGTTTGCGATTTTTTTGCCATCGGTCTCAAACGTTTGCGATTCGTTTGCGAATTGAGAAAATATAACAATCTCTCGAATATCATAATAAATAAGGCGAAAATAAACGAATTATCGAAAATTACTAGATCCAGCCCGCCTCGATATACAAAATCCTTTAAAAGGTTTGCGATTTTTTTGCCATCGGTCTCAAACGTTTGCGATTCGTTTGCGAATTGAGAAAATATAACGATCTCCCGAATATCATAATAAATTAGGCGAAAATAAACGAATTATCGAAAGTTACTACATCCAGGCCGCCTCAATATACGAAATCCTTTAGAAGGCTTGCGATTTTTTTGCAATCGGTCTCAAACGTTTGCGAATTGAGAAAATATAGAAATCTCCCGAATATCATAATAAATAAGGCGAAAATAAACGAATAAACGAATTATCGAAAGTTACTAGATCCAGCCCGCCTCGATATACAAAATCCTTTAAAAGGTTTGCGATTTTTTTGCCATCGGTCTCAAACGTTTGCGATTCGTTTGCGAATTGAGAAAATATAGCAATCTCCCGAATATCATAATAAATAAGGCGAAAATAAACGAATTATCGAAAGTTACTAGATCCAGCCCGCCTCGATATACAAAATCCTTTAAAAGGTTTGCGATTTTTTTGCTATCGGTCTCAAACGTTTGCGATTCGTTTGCGAATTGAGAAAATATAGCAATCTCCCGAATATCATAATAAATAAGGCGAAAATAAACGAATTATCGAAAGTTACTAGATCCAGCCCGCCTCGATATACAAAATCCTTTAAAAGGTTTGCGATTTTTTTG
This sequence comes from Trichopria drosophilae, assembly GCA_030407085.1. Lineage (NCBI taxonomy): Eukaryota > Metazoa > Arthropoda > Insecta > Hymenoptera > Diapriidae > Trichopria > Trichopria drosophilae. Next base: position 133,787,446 of record CM059582.1, read on the forward strand.
CCATCGGTCTCAAACGTTTGCGATTCGTTTGCGAATTGAGAAAATATATCAATCTCCCGAATATCATAATAAATAAGGCGAAAATAAACGAATTATCGAAAGTTACTAGATCCAGCCCGCCTTGATATACAAAATCCTTTAAAAGTTTGCGATTTTTTTGCAATCGGTCTCAAACGTTTGCGATTCGTTTGCGAATTGAGAAAATATGGCAATGTCCCGAATATCATAATAAATAATGCGAAAATAAACGAATAATCGAAAGTTACTAGACGCAGCCCGCCTCGAGATACAAAATCCTTTACAAGGCTTGCGATTTTTTTGCAATCGGTCTCAAACGTTTGCGAATCGTTTGTGAATTGAGAAAATATAGCAGTCTCCCGAATATCATAATAAATAAGGCGAAAATAAACGAATTATCGAAAGTTACTAGATCCAGCCCGCCTCGATATACAAAATCCTTTAAAAGGTTTGCGATTTTTTTGCAATCGGTCTCAAACGTTTGCGATTCGTTTCCGAATTGAGAAAATATAGCAATCTCCCGAATATCATAATAAATAATGCGAAAATAAACGAATTATAGAAAGTTACTAGATCCAGCCCGCCTCGGTATACAAAATCCTTTAAAAGGTTTGCGATTTTTTTGCAATCGGTCTCAAACGTTTGCGATTCGTTTGCAAATTGAGAAAATATAACAATCTCTCGAATATCATAATAAATAAGACGAAAATAAACGAATTATCGAAAGTTACGAGATCCAGCCCGCCTCGATATACAAAATCCTTTAAAAGGTTTGCGATTTTTTTGCAATCGGTCTCAAACGTTTGCGATTCGTTTGCGAATTGAGAAAATATAGCAGTCTCCCGAATATCATAATAAATAATGCGAAAATAAACGAATTATAGAAAGTTACTAGATCCAGCCCGCCTCGATATACAAAATCCTTTAGAAGGTTTGCGATTTTTTTGCAATCGGTCTCAAACGTTTGCGATTCGTTTCCGAATTGAGAAAATATAGCAATCTCCTGAACATCATAATAAATAATGCGAAAATAAACGAATTATCGAAAGTTACTAGATCCAGCCCGCCTCGATATACAAAATCCTTCAAAAGGTTTGCGATTTTTTTGCTATCCGTCTCAAACGTTTGCGATTCATTTGCGAATTGAGAAAATATAGCAATCTCCCGAATATCATAATAAATAATGCGAAAATAAACGAATAAACGAATTATCGAAAGTTACTAGATCCAGCCCGCCTCGATATACAAAATCCTTTAAAAGGTTTGCGATTATTTTGCCATCGGTCTCAAACGTTTGCGATTCGTTTGCGAATTGAGAAAATATAACAATCTCTCGAATATCATAATAAATAAGGCGAAAATAAACGAATTATCGAAAATTACTAGATCCAGCCCACCTCGATATACAAAATCCTTTAAAAGGTTTGCGATTTTTTTGCCATCGGTCTCAAACATTTGCGATTCGTTTGCGAATTGAGAAAATATAAGGATCTCTCGAATATCATAATAAATAATGCGAAAATAAACGAATTATCGAAAGTTACTAGATCCAGCCCGCCTCGATATACAAAATCCTTTAAAAGGTTTGCGATTTTCTTGCAATCAGTCTCAAACGTTTGCGATTCGTTTGCGAATTGAGAAAATATAGCGATCTCCCGAATATCTTAATAAATTAGGCGAAAATAAACGAATTATCGAAAGTTACTACATCCAGGCCGCCTCAATATACGAAATCCTTTAGAAGGCTTGCGATTTTTTTGCAATCGGTCTCAAACGTTTGCGAATTGAGAAAATATAGCAATCTCCCGAATATCATAATAAATAAGGCAACTATAAACGAATTATCGAAAGTTACTAGATCCAGCCCGCCTCGATATACAAAATCCTTTAAAAGGTTTGCGATTTTTTTGCCATCGGTTTCAAACGTTTGCGATTCGTTTGCGAATTGAGAAAATATAACGATCTCTCGAATATCATAATAAATAAGGCGAAAATAAACGAATTATCGAAAGTTACTAGATCCAGCCCGCCTCGATATACAAAATCCTTTAAAAGGTTTGCGATTTTTTTGCAATCGGTCTCAAACGTTTGCGAATTGAGAAAATATAGCAATCTCCCGAATATCATAATAAATAAGGCGAAAATAAACGAATAAACGAATTATCGAAAGTTACTAGATCCAGCCCGCCTCGATATACAAAATCCTTTAAAAGGTTTGCGATTTTTTTGCCATCGGTCTCAAACGTTTGCGATTCGTTTGCGAATTGAGAAAATATAGCAATCTCCCGAATATCATAATAAATAAGGCGAAAATAAACGAATGATCGAAAGTTACTAGATCCAGCCCGCCTCGATATACAAAATCCTTTAGAAGGCTTGCGATTTTTTTGCAATCGGTCTCAAACGTTTGCGAGTCGTTTGTGAATTAAGAAAATATAGCAGTCTCCCGAATATCATAATAAATAATGCGAAAATAAACGAATTATCGAAAGTTACGAGATCCAGCCCGCCTCGATATACAAAATCCTTTAAAAGGTTTGCGATTTTTTTGCCATCGGTCTCAAACGTTTGCGATTCGTTTGCGAATTGAGAAAATATAACAATCTCTCGAATATCATAATAAATAAGGCGAAAATAAACGAATTATCGAAAATTACTAGATCCAGCCCGCCTCGATATACAAAATCCTTTAAAAGGTTTGCGATTTTTTTGCCATCGGTCTTTTTGCGAATTGAGAAAATATAACAATCTCTCGAATATCATAATAAATAAGGCGAAAATAAACGAATTATCGAAAGTTACTAGATCCAGCCCGCCTCGATATACAAAATCCTTTAAAAGGTTTGCGATTTTTTTGCAATCGGTCTCAAACGTTTGCGATTCGTTTGCGAATTGAGAAAATATAGCAATCTCCCGAATATCATAATAAATAATGCGAAAATAAACGAATTATCGAAAGTTACTAGATCCAGCCCGCCTCGATATACAAAATCCTTTAAAAGGTTTGCGATTTTTTTGCAATCGGTCTCAAACGTTTGCGATTCGTTTGTGAATTGAGAAAATATAGCAATCTCCCGAATATCATAATAAATAATGCGAAAATAAACGAATTATCGAAAGTTACTAGATCCAGCCCGCCTCGATATACAAAATCCTTTAAAAGGTTTGCGATTTTTTTGCTATCGGTCTCAAACGTTTGCGATTCGTTTGCGAATTGAGAAAATATAGCAATCTCCCGAATATCATAATAAATAATGCGAAAATAAACGAATTATCGAAAGTTACTAGATCCAGCCCGCCTCGATATACAAAATCCTTTAAAAGGTTTGCGATTTTTTCGCCATCGGTCTTAAACGTTTGCGATTCGTTTGCGAATTGAGAAAATATAGCAATCTCCCGAATATCATAATAAATAAGGCGAAAATAAACGAATTATCGAAAATTACTAGATCCAGCCCACCTCGATATACAAAATCCTTTAAAAGGTTTGCGATTTTTTTGCCATCGGTCTCAAACATTTGCGATTCGTTTGCGAATTGAGAAAATATAAGGATCTCTCGAATATCATAATAAATAATGCGAAAATAAACGAATTATCGAAAGTTACTAGATCCAGCCCGCCTCGATATACAAAATCCTTTAAAAGGTTTGCGATTTTCTTGCAATCAGTCTCAAACGTTTGCGATTCGTTTGCGAATTGAGAAAATATAGCGATCTCCCGAATATCATAATAAATTAGGCGAAAATAAACGAATTATCGAAAGTTACTACATCCAGGCCGCCTCAATATACGAAATCCTTTCGAAGGCTTGCGATTTTTTTGCAATCGGTCTCAAACGTTTGCGAATTGAGAAAATATAGCAATCTCCCGAATATCATAATAAATAAGGCGACAATAAACGAATTATCGAAAGTTACTAGATCCAGCCCGCCTCGATATACAAAATCCTTTAAAAGGTTTGCGATTTTTTTGCCATCGGTCTCAAACGTTTGCGATTCGTTTGCGAATTGAGAAAATATAACGATCTCTCGAATATCATAATAAATAAGGCGAAAATAAACGAATTATCGAAAGTTACTAGATCCAGCCCGCCTCGATATACAAAATCCTTTAGAAGGTTTTCGATTTTTTTGCAATCGGTCTCAAACGTTTGCGATTCGTTTGCGAATTGAGAAAATATAGCAATCTCCCGAATATCATAATAAATAAGGCGAAAATAAACGAATTATCGAAAGTTACTAGATCCAGCCCGCCTCGATATACAAAATCCTTTAAAAGGTTTGCGATTTTTTTGCCATCGGTCTCAAACGTTTGCGAATTGAGAAAATATAGCAATCTCCCGAATATCATAATAAATAAGGCGACAATAAACGAATTATCGAAAGTTACTAGATCCAGCCCGCCTCGATATACAAAATCCTTTAGAAGGCTTGCGATTTTTTTGCAATCGGTCCCAAACGTTTGCGAATTGTGAAAATATAGCAATCTCCCGAATATCATAATAAATAAGGCGACAATAAACGAATTATCGAAAGTTACTAGATCCAGCCCGCCTCGATATACAAAATCCTTTAGAAGGCTTGCGATTTTTTTGCAATCGGTCTCAAACGTTTGCCATTCGTTTGTGAATTGAGAAAATATAGCAGTCTCCCGAATATCATAATAAATAAGGCGAAAATAAACGAATTATCTAAAGTTACTAGATCCAGCCCGCCTCGATATACAAAATCCTTTAAAAGGTTTGCGATTTTTTTGCCATCGGTCTTTTTGCGAATTGAGAAAATATAGAAATCTCCCGAATATCATAATAAATAAGGCGAAAATAAACGAATAAACGAATTATCGAAAGTTACTAGATCCAGCCCGCCTCGATATACAAAATCCTTTAAAAGGTTTGCGATTTTTTTGCCATCGGTCTCAAACGTTTGCGATTCGTTTGCGAATTGAGAAAATATAACAATCTCTCGAATATCATAATAAATAAGGCGAAAATAAACGAATTATCTAAAGTTACTAGATCCAGCCCGCCTCGATATACAAAATCCTTTAGAAGGCTTGCGATTTTTTTGCAATCGGTCTCAAACGTTTGCGAGTCGTTTGCGAATTGAGAAAATATAGCAATCTCCCGAATATCATAATAAATAAGGCGAAAATAAACGAATTATCGAAAGTTACTAGATCCAGCCCGCCTTGATATACAAAATCCTTTAGAAGGTTTGCGATTTTTTTGCAATCGGTCTCAAACGTTTGCGATTAGTTTGCGAATTGAGAAAATATAGCAATCTCCCGAATATCATAATAAATAATGCGAAAATAAACGAACTATGCAAAGTTACTATATCCAGCCCGCCTCGGTATACAAAATCCTTTAAAAGGTTTGCGATTTTTTTGCAATCGGTCTCAAACGTTTGCGATTCGTTTGCGATTTGAGAAAATATAGCAATCTCCCGAATATCGTAATAAATAAGGCCAAAATAAATGAATTATCGAAAGTTACTAGATCCAGCTCGCCTCGATATACAAAATCCTTTAAAAGGTTTGCGATTCTTTGAAATCTGTCTCACACCTTTGCGAGTCGTTTGCAGTTTGAGAAAATATAGCAATCTCTCGAATATCATAATAAATAACGCGAAAATAAACGAATTATCGAAAGTTACTAGATCCAGCCCGCCTCGATATACAAAAACCATTAAAAGGTTTGCGATTTTTTTGCAATCTGTCTCAAACGTTTGCGATTCGTTTTCGATTTGTGAAAATATAGCAATCTCCCGAATATCATAATAAATAATGCGAAAATAAACGAATTATCGAAAGTTACTAGATCCAGCCCGCCTCGATATACAAAATCCTTTAAAAGGTTTGCGATTTTCTTGCAATCAGTCTCAAACGTTTGCGATTCGTTTGCGAATTGAGAAAATATAGCAATCTCCCGAATATCATAATAAATAAGGCGAAAATAAACGAATTATCGAAAGTTACTAGATCCAGCCCGCCTCGATATACAAAATCCTTTAAAAGGTTTGCGATTTTTTTGCAATCGGTCTCAAACGTTTGCGAATTGAGAAAATATAGCAATCTCCCGAATATCATAATAAATAAGGCGACAATAAACGAATTATCGAAAGTTACTAGATCCAGCCCGCCTCGATATACAAAATCCTTTAAAAGGTTTGCGATTTTTTTGCCATCGGTCTCAAACGTTTGCGATTCGTTTGCGAATTGAGAAAATATAGCAATCTCCCGAATATCATAATAAATAAGGCGAAAATAAACGAATTATCGAAAGTTACTAGATCCAGCCCGCCTCGATATACAAAATCCTTTAAAAGGTTTTCGATTTTTTTGCTATCCGTCTCAAACGTTTGCGATTCGTTTGCGAATTGAGAAAATATAGCAATCTCCCGAATATCATAATAAATAAGGCGAAAATAAACGAATTATCGAAAGTTACTAGATCCAGCCCGCCTTAATATACAAAATCCTTTAGAAGGTTTTCGATTCTTTTGCAATCGGTCTCAAACGTTTGCGAATTGAGAAAATATAGCAATCTCCCGAATATCATAATAAATAAGGCGAAAATAAACGAATTATCGAAAGTTACTAGATCCAGCCCGCCTCGATATACAAAATCCTTTAAAAGGTTTGCGAATTTCTTGCAATCGGTCTCAAACGTTTGCGATTCGTTTGCGAATTGAGAAAATATAGCAATCTCCCGAATATCATAATAAATAAGGCGAAAATAAACGAATTATCGAAAGTTACTAGATCCAGCCCGCCTCGATATACAAAATCCTTTAAAAGGTTTGCGAATTTTTTGCAATCGGTCTCAAACGTTTGCGAATCGTTTGTGAATTGAGAAAATATAGCGATCTCCCGAATATCATAATAAATAATGCGAAAATAAACGAATTATCGAAAGTTACTAGATCCAGCCCGCCTCGATATACAAAATCCTTTAAAAGGTTTGCGATTTTCTTGCAATCGGTCTCAAGCGTTTGCGATTCGTTTGCGAATTGAGAAAATATAGCGATCTCCCGAATATCATAATAAATAAGGCGAAAATAAACGAATTATCGAAAGTTACTAGATCCAGCCCGCCTCGATATACAAAATCCTTTAAAAGGTTTGCGATTTTTTTGCAATCGGTCTCAAACGTTTGCGATTCGTTTGCGAATTGAGAAAATATAACGATCTCTCGAATATCATAATAAATAAGGCGAAAATAAACGAATTATCGAAAGTTACTAGATCCAGCCCGCCTCGATATACAAAATCCTTTAGAAGGTTTTCGATTTTTTTGCAATCGGTCTCAAACGTTTGCGATTCGTTTGCGAATTGAGAAAATATAGCAATCTCCCGAATATCATAATAAATAAGGCGAAAATAAACGAATTATCGAAAGTTACTAGATCCAGCCCGCCTCGATATACAAAATCCTTTAAAAGGTTTTGCGATTTTTTTGCTATCCGTCTCAAACGTTTGCGATTCGTTTGCGAATTGAGAAAATATAACGATCTCCCGAATATCATGATTAATAATGCGAAAATAAACGAATAAACGAATTATCGAAAGTTACTAGATCCAGCCCGCCTCGATATACAAAATCCTTTAAAAGGTTTGCGATTTTTTGCCATCGGTCTCAAACGTTTGCGATTCGTTTGCGAATTGAGAAAATATAAGGATCTCTCGAATATCATAATAAATAATGCGAAAATAAACGAATTATCGAAAGTTACTAGATCCAGCCCGCCTCGATATACAAAATCCTTTAAAAGGTTTGCGATTTTTTTGCAATCGGTCTCAAACGTTTGCGATTCGTTTGCGAATTGAGAAAATATAGCAATCTCCCGAATATCATAATAAATAAGGCGAAAATAAACGAATTATCGAAAGTTACTAGATCCAGCCCGCCTCGATATACAAAATCCTTTAAAAGGTTTGCGATTTTTTTGCAATCGGTCTCAAACGTTTGCGAGTCGTTTGCGAATTGAGAAAATATAGCAATCTCCCGAATATCATAATAAATAAGGCGAAAATAAACGAATTATCGAAAGTTACTAGATCCAGCCCGCCTCGATATACAAAATCCTTTAAAAGGTTTGCGATTTTTTTGCAATCGGTCTCAAACGTTTGCGATTCGTTTGCGAATTGAGAAAATATAGCAATCTCCCGCATATCATAATAAGTAAGGCGAAAATAAACGAATTATCGAAAGTTACTAGAACCAGCCCGCCTCGATATACAAAATTCTTTAAAAGGTTTGCGATTTTTTTGCAATCGGTCTCAAGCGTTTGCGATTCGTTTGCGAATTGAGAAAATATAGCAATCTCCCGAATATCATAATAAATAAGGCGAAAATAATAGAATTATCGAAAGTTACTAGATCCAGCCCGCCTCGATATACAAAATCCTTTAGAAGGCTTGCGATTTTTTTGCAATCGGTCTCAAACGTTTGCGATTCGTTTGCGAATTGAGAAAATATAGCAATCTCTCGAATATCATAATAAATAAGGCGAAAATAAACGAATTATCGAAAGTTACTAGATCCAGCCCGCCTCGATATACAAAATCCTTTAAAAGGTTTGCGATTTTTTTGCAATCGGTCTCAAACGTTTGCGATTCGTTTGCGAATTGAGAAAATATAGCAATCTCCCGAATATCATAATAAATAAGGCGAAAATAAACGAATTATCGAAAGTTACTAGATCCAGCCCGCCTCGATATACAAAATCCTTTAAAAGGTTTGCGATTTTTTTGCCATCGGTCTCAAACGTTTGCGATTCGTTTGCGAATTGAGAAAATATAGCAATCTCCCGAATATAATAATAAATTAGGCGACAATAAACGAATTATCGAAAGTTACTAGATCCAGCCCGCCTCGATATACAAAATCCTTTAAAAGGTTTGCGATTTTTTTGCCATCGGTCTCAAACGTTTGCGAATTGAGAAAATATAGCAATCTCCCGAATATCATAATAAATAAGGCGACAATAAACGAATTATCGAAAGTTACTAGATCCAGCCCGCCTCGATATACAAAATCCTTTAAAAGGTTTGCGATTTTCTTGCAATCAGTCTCAAACGTTTGCGATTCGTTTGCGAATTGAGAAAATATAGCGATCTCCCGAATATCATAATAAATTAGGCGAAAATAAACGAATTATCGAAAGTTACTACATCCAGGCCGCCTCAATATACGAAATCCTTTAGAAGGCTTGCGATTTTTTTGCAATCGGTCTCAAACGTTTGCGATTCGTTTGCGAATTGAGAAAATATAGCAATCTCCCGAATATCATAATAAATAAGGCGAAAATAAACGAATTATCGAAAGTTACTAGATCCAGCCCGCCTCGATATACAAAATCCTTTAAAAGGTTTGCGATTTTTTTGCCATCGGTCTCAAACGTTTGCGATTCGTTTGCGAATTGAGAAAATATAACGATCTCTCGAATATCATAATAAATAAGGCGAAAATAAACGAATTATAGAAAGTTACTAGATCCAGCCCGCCTCGATATACAAAATCCTTTAAAAGGTTTGCGAATTTCTTGCAATCGGTCTCAAACGTTTGCGATTCGTTTGCGAATTGAGAAAATATAGCAATCTCCCGAATATCATGATAAATAATGCGAAAATAAACGAATAAACGAATAATCGAAAGTTACTAGATCCAGCCCGCCTCGATATACAAAATCCTTTAGAAGGTTTGCGATTTTTTTGCTATCCGTCTCAAACGTTTGCGATTCATTTGCGAATTGAGAAAATATAGCAATCTCCCGAATATCATAATAAATAATACGAAAATAAACGAATTATCGAAAGTTACTAGATCCAGCCCGCCTCGATATACAAAATCCTTTAAAAGGTTTGCGATTTTTTTGCTATCCGTCTCAAACGTTTGCGATTCGTTTGCGAATTGAGAAAATATAGCAATCTCCCGAATATCATAATTAATAAGGCGAAAATAAACGAATTATCGAAAGTTACTATATCCAGCCCGCTTCGATATACAAAATCCTTTAAAAGGTTTGTGATTTTTTGCAATCGGTCTCAAACGTTTGCGATTCGCTTGCGAATTGAGAAAATATAGCAATGTCCCGAATATTATAATAAATAAGGTGAAAATAAACGAATTATCGTAAGTTACTAGGTCCAGCCCGCCTCGATATACAAAATCCTTTAAAAGGTTTGCGATTTTTTTGCAATCGGTCTCAAACGTTTGCGATTCGTTTGCGAATTGAGAAAATATAACAATCTCTCGAATATCATAATAAATAAGGCGAAAATAAACGAATTATCGAAAGTTACTAGATCCAGCCCGCCTCGATATACAAAATCCTTTAAAAGGTTTGCGATTTTTCGCCATCGGTCTTAAACTTTTATGATTCGTTTGCGAATTGAGAAAATATAGCAATCTCCCGAATATCATAATAAATAAGGCGAAAATAAACGAATTATCGAAAGTTACTAGATCCAGCCCGCCTCGATATACAAAATCCTTTAAAAGGTTTGCGAATTTCTTGCTATCGGTCTCAAAAGTTTGCGATTCGTTTGCGAATTGAGAAAATATAGCAGTCTCCCGAATATCATAATAAATAATGCGAAAATAAACGCATTATCGAAAGTTACTAGATCCAGCCCGCCTTAATATACAAAATTTTTTAAAAGGTTTGCGAATTGAGAAAATATAACAATCTCTCGAATATCATAATAAATAAGGCGAAAATAAACGAATTATCGAAAGTTACTAGATCCAGCCCGCCTCGATATACAAAATCCTTTAGAAGGTTTTCGATTTTTTTGCAATCGGTCTCAAACGTTTGCGATTCGTTTGCGAATTGAGAAAATATAGCAATCTCCCGAATATCATAATAAATTAGGCGAAAATAAACGAATTATCGAAAGTTACTAGATCCAGCCCGCCTTAATATACAAAATTTTTTAAAAGGTTTGCAAATTGAGAAAATATAACAATCTCTCGAATATCATAATAAATAAGGCGAAAATAAACGAATTATCGAAAGTTACGAGATCCAGCCCGCCTCGATATACAAAATCCTTTAAAAGGTTTGCGATTTTTTTGCCATCGGTCTCAAACGTTTGCGATTCGTTTGCGAATTGAGAAAATATAGCAATCTCCCGAATATAATAATAAATTAGGCGAAAATAAACGAATTATCGAAAGTTACTAGATCCAGCCCGCCTCGATATACAAAATCCTTTAAAAGGTTTGCGATTTTTTTGCAATCGGTCTCAAACGTTTGCGAATCGTTTGCGAATTGAGAAAATATAGCAATCTCCCGAATATCATAATAAATAAGGCGAAAATAAACGAATTATCGAAAGTTACTAGATCCAGCCCGCCTCGATATACAAAATCCTTTAAAAGGTTTGCGATTTTCTTGCAATCAGTCTCAAACGTTTGCGATTCGTTTGCGAATTGAGAAAATATAGCGATCTCCCGAATATCATAATAAATAAGGCGAAAATAAACGAATTATCGAAAGTTACTAGATCCAGCCCGCCTCGATATACAAAATCCTTTAAAAGGTTTGCGATTTTTTTGCCATCGGTCTCAAACGTTTGCGATTCGTTTGCGAATTGAGAAAATATAGCGATCTCCCGAATATCATAATAAATAAGGCGAAAATAAACGAATTATCGAAAGTTACTAGATCCAGCCCGCCTCGATATACAAAATCCTTTAAAAGGTTTGCGATTTTTTTGCCATCGGTCTCAAACGTTTGCGATTCGTTTGCGAATTGAGAAAATATAGCAATCTCCCGAATATCATAATAAATAATGCGAAAATAAACGAATTATCGAAAGTTACTAGATCCAGCCCGCCTCGATATACAAAATCCTTTAAAAGGTTTGCGATTTTCTTGCAATCAGTCTCAAACGTTTGCGATTCGTTAGTGAATTGAGAAAATATAGCAATCTCCCGAATATCATAATAAATAAGGCGAAAATAAACGAATTATCGAAAATTACTAGATCCAGCCCACCTCGATATACAAAATCCTTTAAAAGGTTTGCGATTTTTTGCAATCGGTCTCAAACGTTTGCGAATCGTTTGCGAATTGACAAAATATAGCAGTCTCCCGAATGTCATAATAAATAAGGCGAAAATAAACGAATTATCGAAAGTTACTAGATCCAGCCCGCCTCGATATACAAAATCCTTTAAAAGGTTTGCGATTTTTTTGCAATCGGTCTCAAACGTTTGCGATTCGTTTGCGAATCGAGAAAATATAGCAATGTCCCGAATATCATAATAAATAAGGCGAAAATAAAGGAATTATCGAAAGTTACTAGATCCAGCTCGCCTCGATATACAAAATCCTTTAAAAGGTTTGCGATTTTTTTGCAATCGGTCTCAAACGTTTGCGATTCGTTTGCGAATTGAGAAAATATAGCAATCTCCCGAATATCATAATAAATAAGGCGAAAATAAACGAATTATCGAAAGTTACTAGATCCAGCCCGCCTCGCTATACAAAATCCTTTAGAAGGTTTTCGATTCTTTTGCAATCGGTCTCAAACGTTTGCGATTCGTTTGCGAATTGAGAAAATATAGCAATCTCCCGAATATCATAATAAATAATGCGAAAATAAACGAATTATCGAAAGTTACTAGATCCAGCCCGCCTCGCTATACAAAATCCTTTAGAAGGTTTTCGATTCTTTTGCAATCGGTCTCAAACGTTTGCGATTCGTTTGCGAATTGAGAAAATATAGCAATCTCCCGAATATCATAATAAATTAGGCGAAAATAAACGAATTATCGAAAGTTACTAGATCCAGCCCGCCTTAATATACAAAATTTTTTAAAAGGTTTGCAAATTGAGAAAATATAACAATCTCTCGAATATCATAATAAATAAGGCGAAAATAAACGAATTATCGAAAGTTACTAGATCCAGCCCGCCTCGATATACAAAATCCTTTAAAAGGTTTGCGATTTTTTTGCCATCGGTCTCAAACGTTTGCGATTCGTTTGCGAATTGAGAAAATATAGCAATCTCCCGAATATCATAATAAATAAGGCGAAAATAAACGAATTATCGAAAGTTACTAGATCCAGCCCGCCTCGATATACAAAATCCTTTAAAAGGTTTGCGATTTTTTTGCCATCGGTCTCAAACGTTTGCGATTCGTTTGTGAATTGAGAAAATATAGCAATCTCCCGAATATCATAATAAATAAGGCGAAAATAAACGAATTATCGAAAGTTACTAGATCCAGCCCGCCTCGATATACAAAATCCTTTAAAAGGTTTGCGATTTTTTTGCAATCGGTCTCAAACGTTTGCGATTCGTTTGCGAATTGAGAAAATATAGCAATCTCCCGAATATAATAATAAATTAGGCGAAAATAAACGAATTATCGAAAGTTACTAGATCCAGCCCGCCTCGATATACAAAATCCTTTAAAAGGTTTGCGATTTTTTTGCCATCGGTCTCAAACGTTTGCGAATTGAGAAAATATAGCAATCTCCCGAATATCATAATAAATAAGGCGACAATAAACGAATTATCGAAAGTTACTAGATCCAGCCCGCCTCGATATACAAAATCCTTTAAAAGGTTTGCGATTTTTTTGCCATCGGTCTCAAACGTTTGCGATTCGTTTGCGAATTGAGAAAATATAACGATCTCTCGAATATCATAATAAATAATGCGAAAATAAACGAATTATCGAAAGTTACTAGATCCAGCCCGCCTCGCTATACAAAATCCTTTAGAAGGTTTTCGATTCTTTTGCAATCGGTCTCAAACGTTTGCGATTCGTTTGCGAATTGAGAAAATATAGCAATCTCCCGAATGTAATAATAAATAAGGCGAAAATAAACGAATTATCGAAAGTTACTAGATCCAGCCGCCTTAATATACAAAATTTTTTAAAAGGATTGCGAATTGAGAAAATATAACAATCTCTCGAATATCATAATAAATAAGGCGAAAATAAACGAATTATCGAAAGTTACTAGATCCAGCCCGCCTCGATATACAAAATCCTTTAGAAGGTTTTCGATTTTTTTGCAATCGGTCTCAAACGTTTGCGATTCGTTTGCGAATTGAGAAAATATAGCAATCTCCCGAATATCATAATAAATAAGGCGAAAATAAACGAATTATCGAAAGTTACTAGATCCAGCCCGCCTCGATATACAAAATCCTTTAAAAGGTTTGCGATTTTTTTGCAATCGGTCTCAAACGTTTGCGAGTCGTTTGCGAATTGAGAAAATATAGCAATCTCCCGAATATCATAATAAATAAGGCGAAAATAAACGAATTATCGAAAGTTACTAGATCCAGCCCGCCTCGATATACAAAATCCTTTAAAAGGTTTGCGATTTTTTTGCAATCGGTCTCAAACGTTTGCGAATCGTTTGTGAATTGAGAAAATATAGCGATCTCCCGAATATCTTAATAAATTAGGCGAAAATAAACGAATTATCGAAAGTTACTACATCCAGCCCGCCTCGATGTACAAAATCCTTTAAAAGGTTTGCGATTTTTTGCAATCGGTCTCAAACGTTTGCGATTCGTTTGCGAATTGTTAATATATAACAACCTCTCGAATATCATAATAAATAAGGCGAAAATGACGAATTATCGAAAGTTACTAGATCCAGCCCGCCTCGATATACAAAATCCTTTAAAAGATTTGCGATTTTTTGCAATCGGTCTCAAACGTTTGCGATTCGTTTGCGAATTGAGAAAATATAGCAATCTTCAGAATATAATAATAAATAATGCGAAAATACACGAATTATCGAAATTTACTAGATCCAGCCCGCCTCGATAAAGAAAAGACTCTAAAACGTTTTGCTATTTTTTTCAATCGGTCTCAAACGTTTGCGATTCGTTTGCGAATTGAGAAAATATAGCAATCTCCCGAATATCATAATAAATCAGGCCAAAATAAACGAATTATCGAAAGTTACTAGATCCAGCCCGCCGCGATATACAAAATCCTTTAAAAGGTTTGTGATTTTTTGCAATCGGTCTCAAACGTTTGCGATTCGCTTGCGAATTGAGAAAATATAGCAATGTCCCGAATATTATAATAAATAAGGTGAAAATAAACGAATTATCGTAAGTTACTAGGTCCAGCCCGCCTCGATATACAAAATCCTTTAAAAGGTTTGCGATTTTTTTGCAATCGGTTTCGAACGTTTGAGATTCGTTTGCGATTTGAGAAAATATAGCAATCTCCCGAATATCATAATAAATAATGCGAAAATAAACGAATTATCCAAAGTTACTAGATCCAGCCCGCCTCGATATACAAAATCATTTAAAAGGTTTGCGATTTTTTGCAAACGGTCTCAAACGTTTGCGATTCGTTTGCGATTCGTTTGCGAATTGAGAAAATATAGCAATCTCCCGAATATCATAATAAATAAGGGGAAAATAAACGAATTATCGAAAGTTACTAGATCCAGCCCGCCTCGATATGCAAAATCCTTTAAAAGGTTTGCGATTTTTTTGCAATATTTCTCAAACGTTTGCGATTCGTTTGCGAATTGAGAAAATATAGCAATCTCCCGAATATCATAATAAATAAGGGGAAAATAAACGAATTATCGAAAGTTACTAGATCCAGCCAGCCTCGATATACAAAATCCTTTAAAAGGTTTGCGATTTTTTTGCAATCGGTCTCAAACGTTTGCGATTCGTTTGCGAATTGAGAAAATACAGCAATCTCCCGAATATCATAATAAATAAGGGGAAAATAAACGAATTATCGAAAGTTACTAGATCCAGCCAGCCTCGATATACAATATCCTTTAAAAGGTTTGCGAGTTTTTTTCCAATCGGTCTCAAGACTTTGCGAATCGTTTGCGAATTGAGAAAATATAGCAATCTCCCGAATATCATAATAAATAAAGCGAAAATAAACGAATTATCAAAAGTTACTAGATCCAGCCCGCCTCGATATACAAAACCCTTTAAAAGGTTTGCGATTTTTTGGCAATCGGTCTCAAGCGTTTACGATTCGTTTGCGAATCGAGAAAATATAGCAATCTCCCGAATATCATAATAAATAAGGCGAAAATAAACGAATTATCGAAAGTTACTAGATCCAGCCCGCCTCGATATACAACATACTTTAAAAGGTTTGCGATTGTTTTGCATTCGGTATTAAACGTTTGCGAGTCGTTTGCGGTTTGAGAAAATATAGCAATCGCCTGAAAATCATAATAAATAACGCGAAAATAAACGAACTATGGAAAGTTAGTAGATCCAGCCCGCCTCGATATACAAAATCCTTTAATAGGTTTGCGATTTTTTTGCAATCCGTCTCATACGTCTGCGATTTGTTTGCGAATCGAGAAAATATAGCAATCTCCCGAATATCATAATAAATAAGGCGAAAATAAACGAATTATCGAAAGTTACTAGATCCAGCTCGCCTCGATATACAAAATCCTTTAAAAGGTTTGCGATTTTTTTGCAATCGGTCTCAAACGTTTGCGATTCGTTTGCGAATTGAGAAAATATAGCAATCTCCCGAATATCATAATAAATAAGGCGACAATAAACGAATTATCGAAAGTTACTAGATCCAGCCCGCCTCGATATACAAAATCCTTTAAAAGGTTTGCGATTTTTTTGCAATCGGTCTCAAACGTTTGCGATTCGTTTGCGAATTGAGAAAATATAGCAATCTCCCGAATATCATAATAAATAAGGCGAAAATAAACGAATTATCGAAAGTTACTAGATCCAGCCCGCCTCGATATACAAAATCCCTTAAAAGGTTTGCGATTTTTTTCAATCGGTCTCAAACGTTTGCGATTCGTTTGTGAATTGAGAAAATATAGCAATCTCCCGAATATCATAATAAATAAGGCGAAAATAAACGAATTATCGAAAGTTACTAGATCCAGCCGCCTTAATATACAAAATTTTTTAAAAGGATTGCGAATTGAGAAAATATAACAATCTCTCGAATATCATAATAAATAAGGCGAAAATAAACGAATTATCGAAAGTTACTAGATCCAGCCCGCCTCGATATACAAAATCCTTTAAAAGGTTTGCGATTTTTTTGCTATCCGTCTCAAACGTTTGCGATTCGTTTGCGAATTGAGAAAATATAGCAATCTCCCGAATATCATAATAAATAAGGCGAAAATAAACGAATTATCGAAAGTTACTAGATCCAGCCCGCCTCGATATACAAAATCCTTTAAAAGGTTTGCGATTTTTTTGCCATCGGTCTCAAACGTTTGCGATTCGTTTGCGAATTGAGAAAATATAGCAATCTCCCGAATATCATAATAAATAATGCGAAAATAAACGAATTATCGAAAGTTACTAGATCCAGCCCGCCTCTATATACAAAATCCATTAAAAGGTTTGCGATTTTTTTGCAATCGGTCTCAAAAGTGCGCGGTGCGTTTGCGAATTGTGAAAATATAGCGATCTCCCGAATATCATAATAAGTTAGGCGAAAATAAACGAATTATCGAAAGTTACGAGATCCAGCCCGCCTCGATATACAAAATCCTTTAAAAGGTTTGCGATTTTTTTGCAATCGGTCTCAAACGTTTGCGATTCGTTTGCGAATTGACAAAATATAACGATCTCTCGAATATCATAATAAATAAGGCGAAAATAAACGAATTATCGAAAGTTACTAGATCCAGCCCGCCTCGATATACAAAATCCTTTAAAAGGTTTGCGATTTTTTTGCAATCGGTCTCAAACGTTTGCGATTCGTTTGCGAATTGAGAAAATATAGCAATCTCTCGAATATCATAATAAATAAGGCGAAAATAAACGAATTATCGAAAGTTACTAGATCCAGCCCGCCTCGATATACAAAATCCTTTAAAAGGTTTGCGATTTTTTTGCAATCGGTCTCAAACGTTTGCGAATTGAGAAAATATAGCAATCTCCCGAATATCATAATAAATAAGGCGAAAATAAACGAATTATCGAAAGTTACTAGATCCAGCCCGCCTCGATATACAAAATCCTTTAGAAGGTTTGCGATTTTTTTGCAATCGGTCTCAAACGTTTGCGATTCGTTTGCGAATTGAGAAAATATAGCAATCTCCCGAATATCATAATAAATTAGGCGAAAATAAACGAATTATCGAAAGTTACTAGATCCAGCCCGCCTCAATATACGAAATCCTTTAGAAGGCTTGCGATTTTTTTTGCAATCGGTCTCAAACGTTTGCGAATTGAGAAAATATAGCAATCTCCCGAATATCATAATAAATAAGGCGAAAATAAACGAATTATCGAAAGTTACTAGATCCAGCCCGCCTTAATATACAAAATTTTTTAAAAGGTTTGCGAATTGAGAAAATATAACAATCTCTCGAATATCATAATAAATAAGGCGAAAATAAACGAATTATCGAAAGTTACTAGATCCAGCCCGCCTTGATATACAAAATCCTTTAGAAGGTTTGCGATTTTTTTGCAATCGGTCTCAAACGTTTGCGATTCGTTTGTGAATTGAGAAAATATAGCAGTCTCCCGAATATCATAATAAATAAGGCGAAAATAAACGAATTATCGAAAGTTACTAGATCCAGCCGCCTTAATATACAAAATTTTTTAAAAGGTTTGCGAATTGAGAAAATATAACAATCTCTCAAATATCATAATATATAAGGCGAAAATAAACGAATTATCGAAAGTTACTAGATCCAGCCCGCCTCGATATACAAAATCCTTTAAAAGGTTTGCGATTTTTTTTGCAATCGGTCTCAAACGTTTGCGATTCGTTTGCGAATTGAGAAAATATAACAATCTCCCGAATATCATAATAAATAAGGCGAAAATAAACGAATTATCGAAAGTTACTAGATCCAGCCCGCCTCGATATACAAAATCCTTTAAAAGGTTTGCGATTTTTTTGCAATCGGTCTCAAACGTTTGCGATTCGTTTGCGAATTGAGAAAATATAGCAATCTCCCGAATATCATAATAAATAAGGCGAAAATAAACGAATTATCGAAAGTTACGAGATCCAGCCCGCCTCGATATACAAAATCCTTTAAAAGGTTTGCGATTTTTTTGCAATCGGTCTCAAACGTTTGCGATTCGTTTGCGAATTGACAAAATATAACGATCTCTCGAATATCATAATAAATAAGGCGAAAATAAACGAATTATCGAAAGTTACTAGATCCAGCCCGCCTTGATATACAAAATCCTTTAGAAGGTTTGCGATTTTTTTGCAATCGGTCTCAAACGTTTGCGAATCGTTTGCGAATTGACAAAATATAACGATCTCTCGAATATCATAATAAATAAGGCGAAAATAAACGAATTATCGAAAGTTACTAGATCCAGCCCGCCTTGATATACAAAATCCTTTAGAAGGTTTGCGATTTTTTTGCAATCGGTCTCAAACGTTTGCGAATCGTTTGTGAATTGAGAAAATATAGCAGTCTCCCGAATATCATAATAAATAAGGCGAAAATAAACGAATTATCGAAAGTTACTAGATCCAGCCGCCTTAATATACAAAATTTTTTAAAAGGTTTGCGAATTGAGAAAATATAACAATCTCTCAAATATCATAATATATAAGGCGAAAATAAACGAATTATCGAAAGTTACTAGATCCAGCCCGCCTCGATATACAAAATCCTTTAAAAGGTTTGCGATTTTTTTGCAATCGGTCTCAAACGTTTGCGATTCGTTTGCGAATTGAGAAAATATAGCAATCTCCTGAATATCATAATAAGTTAGGCGAAAATAAACGAATTATTGAAAGTTACTAGATCCAGCCCGCCTTAATATACAAAATTTTTTAAAAGGTTTGCGAATTGAGAAAATATAGCAGTCTCCCGAATATCATAATAAATAATGCGAAAATAAACGAATTATAGAAAGTTACTAGATCCAGCCCGCCTCGATATACAAAATCCTTTAAAAGGTTTGCGAATTTCTTGCAATCGGTCTCAAACGTTTGCGATTCGTTTGCGAATTGAGAAAATATAGCAATCTCCCGAATATCATAATAAATAATGCGAAAATAAACGAATTATCGAAAGTTACTAGATCCAGCCCGCCTCGATATACAAAATCCTTTAAAAGGTTTGCGATTTTTTTGCAATCGGTCTCAAACGTTTGCGATTCGTTTGCGAATTGAGAAAATATAGCAATCTCCCGAATATCATAATAAATAAGGCGAAAATAAACGAATTATCGAAAGTTACTAGATCCAGCCCGCCTCGATATACAAAATCCTTTAAAAGGTTTGCGATTTTTTTGCAATCGGACTCAAACGTTTGCGATTCGTTTGAGAATTGTTAAAATATAACAACCTCTCGAATATCATAATAAATAAGGCGAAAATGACGAATTATCGAAAGTTACTAGATCCAGCCCGCCTCGATATACAAAATCCTTTAAAAGGTTTGCGATTTTTTTGCAATCGGTCTCGAACGTTTGCGAATTGAAAAAATATAGTAATCTCCCGAATATCTTAATAAATAAGGCGAAAATAAACTAATTATCCAAAGTTACTAGATCCAGCCCGCCTCGATATGCAAAATCCTTTAAAAGGTTTGCGATTTTTTTGCAATATTTCTCAAACGTTTGCGATTCGTTTGCGAATTGAGAAAATATAGCAATCTCCCGAATATCATAATAAATAATGCGAAAATAAACGAATTATCCAAAGTTACTAGATCCAGCCCGCCTCGATATACAAAATCCTTTAAAAGGTTTGCGATTTTTTTGCAATATTTCTCAAACGTTTGCGATTCGTTTGCGAATTGAGAAAATATAGCAATCTCCCGAATATCATAATAAATAATGCGAAAATAAACGAATAAACGAATAATCGAAAGTTACTAGATCCAGCCCGCCTCGATATACAAAATCCTTTAGAAGGTTTGCGATTTTTTTGCAATCGGTCTCAAACGTTTGCGATTCGTTTCCGAATTGAGAAAATATAGCAATCTCCTGAACATCATAATAAATAATGCGAAAATAAACGAATTATCGAAAGTTACTAGATCCAGCCCGCCTCGATATACAAAATCCTTTAAAAGGTTTGCGATTTTTTTGCCATCGGTCTCAAACGTTTGCGATTCGTTTGCGAATTGAGAAAATATAACAATCTCCCGAATATCATAATAAATAATGCGAAAATAAACGAATAAACGAATTATCGAAAGTTACTAGATCCAGCCCGCCTCGATATACAAAATCCTTTAGAAGGTTTGCGATTTTTTTGCAATCGGTCTCAAACGTTTGCGAATCGTTTGTGAATTGAGAAAATATAGCAGTCTCCCGAATATCATAATAAATAATGCGAAAATAAACGAATTATCGAAAGTTACTAGATCCAGCCCGCCTCGATATACAAAATCCTTTAAAAGGTTTGCGATTTTTTTGCCATCGGTCTCAAACGTTTGCGATTCGTTTGCGAATTGAGAAAATATAGCAGTCTCCCGAATATCATAATAAATAATGCGAAAATAAACGCATTATCGAAAGTTACTAGATCCAGCCCGCCTTAATATACAAAATTTTTTAAAAGGTTTGCGAATTGAGAAATTATAACAATCTCTCGAATATTATAATAAATAAGGCGAAAATAAACCAATTATCGAAAGTTACTAGATCCAGGCCGCCTCAATATACGAAATCCTTTAGAAGGCTTGCGATTTTTTTTGCAATCGGTCTCAAACGTTTGCGAATTGAGAAAATATAGCAATCTCCCGAATATCATAATAAATAAGGCGAAAATAAACGAATTATCGAAAGTTACTAGATCCAGCCCGCCTCGCTATACAAAATCCTTTAGAAGGTTTTCGATTCTTTTGCAATCGGTCTCAAACGTTTGCGATTCGTTTGCGAATTGAGAAAATATAGCAATCTCCCGAATATCATGATAAATAATGCGAAAATAAACGAATAAACGAATAATCGAAAGTTACTAGATCCAGCCCGCCTCGATATACAAAATCCTTTAAAAGGTTTGCGATTTTTTTGCAATCGGTCTCAAACGTTTGCCATTCGTTTGTGAATTGAGCAAATATAGCAGTCTCCCGAATATCATAATAAATCATGCAAAAATAAACGCATTATCGAAAGTTACTAGATCCAGCCCGCCTCGATATACAAAATCCTTTAGAAGGTTTGCGATTTTTTTGCAATCGGTCTCAAACGTTTGCGATTCGTTTGTGAATTGAGAAAATATAGCAATCTCCCGAATATCATAATAAATAAGGCGAAAATAAACGAATTATCGAAAGTTACTAGATCCAGCCCGCCTCGATATACAAAATCCTTTAAAAGGTTTGCGATTTTTTTGCAATCGGTCTCAAACGTTTGCGATTCGTTTGCGAATTGCGAAATTATAACAATCTCCCAAATATCATAATAAATAATGCGAAAATAAACGAATTATCGAAAGTTACTAGATCCAGCCCCGCCGCGATATACAAAATCCTTTAAAAGGTTTGTGATTTTTTGCAATCGGTCTCAAACGTTTGCGATTCGCTTGCGAATTGAGAAAATATAGCAATGTCCCGAATATTATAATAAATAAGGTGAAAATAAACGAATTATCGTAAGTTACTAGGTCCAGCCCGCCTCGATATACAAAATCCTTTAAAAGGTTTGCGATTTTTTTGCAATCGGTCTCAAACGTTTGCGATTCGTTTGCGAATTGAGAAAATATAACAATCTCCCGAATATCATAATAAATAATGCGAAAATAAACGAATTATCGAAAGTTACGAGATCCAGCCCGCCTCGATATACAAAATCCTTTAAAAGGTTTGCGATTATTTTGCCATCGGTCTCAAACGTTTGCGATTCGTTTGCGAATTGAGAAAATATAACAATCTCTCGAATATCATAATAAATAATGCGAAAATGAACGAATAAACGAATTATCGAAAGTTATTAGATCCAGCCCGCCTCGATATACAAAATCCTTTAGAAGGCTTGCGATTTTTTTGCAATCGGTCTCAAACGTTTGCGAGTCGTTTGTGAATTGAGAAAATATAGCAATCTCCCGAATATCATAATAAATAATGCGAAAATAAACGAATTATCGAAAGTTACTAGATCCAGCCCGCCTCGATATACAAAATCCTTTAGAAGGTTTGCGATTTTTTTGCAATCGGTCTCAAACGTTTGCGATTCGTTTGCGAATTGAGAAAATATAGCAATCTCCCGAATATCATAATAAATAAGGCGAAAATAAACGAATTATCGAAAGTTACTAGATCCAGCCCGCCTTAATATACAAAATTTTTTAAAAGGTTTGCGAATTGAGAAAATATAACAATCTCTCGAATATCATAATAAATAAGGCGAAAATAAACGAATTATCGAAAGTTACTAGATCCAGCCCGCCTCGATATACAAAATCCTTTAAAAGGTTTGCGAATTTCTTGCTATCGGTCTCAAAAGTTTGCGATTCGTTTGCGAATTGAGAAAATATAGCAATCTCCCGAATATAATAATAAATAATGCGAAAATAAACGAATTATCGAAAGTTACTAGATCCAGCCCGCCTCGATATACAAAATCCTTTAAAAGGTTTGCGATTTTCTTGCAATCGGTCTCAAACGTTTGCGATTCGTTTGCGAATTGAGAAAATATAGCGATCTCCCGAATATCATAATAAATTAGGCGAAAATAAACGAATTATCGAAAGTTACTAGATCCAGCCCGCCTCGATATACAAAATCCTTTAAAAGGTTTGCGATTTTTTTGCAATCGGTCTCAAACGTTTGCGATTCGTTTGCGAATTGAGAAAATATAGCAATCTCCCGAATATCATAATAAATAATGCGAAAATAAACGAATTATCGAAAGTTACTAGATCCAGCCCGCCTCGATATACAAAATCCTTTAAAAGGTTTGCGATTTTTTGCAATCGGTCTCAAACGTTTGCGATTCGTTTGCGAATTGAGAAAATATAGCAATCTCCCGAATATCATAATAAATAAGGCGAAAATAAACGAATTATCGAAAGTTACTAGATCCAGCCCGCCTCGATATACAAAATCCTTTAAAAGGTTTGCGATTTTTTTGCCATCGGTCTCAAACGTTTGCGATTCGTTTGCGAATTGAGAAAATATAACGATCTCTCGAATATCATAATAAATAAGGCGAAAATAAACGAATTATCGAAAGTTACTAGATCCAGCCCGCCTCGATATACAAAATCCTTTAAAAGGTTTTGCGATTTTTTTGCTATCCGTCTCAAACGTTTGCGATTCGTTTGCGAATTGAGAAAATATAGCAATCTCCCGAATATCATAATAAATAATGCGAAAATAAACGCATTATCGAAAGTTACTAGATCCAGCCCGCCTCTATATACAAAATCCATTAAAAGGTTTGCGATTTTTTCGCCATCGGTCTTAAACGTTTGCGATTCGTTTGCGAATTGAGAAAATATAGCAATCTCCCGAATATAATAATAAATAATGCGAAAATGAACGAATAAACGAATAATCGAAAGTTATTAGATCCAGCCCGGCTACATATACAAAATCCTTTAGAAGGCTTGCGATTTTTTTGCAATCGGTCTCAAACGTTTGCGAATCGTTTGTGAATTGAGAAAATATAGCAGTCTCCCGAATATCATAATAAATAAGGCGAAAATAAACGAATTATCGAAAGTTACTAGATCCAGCCGCCTTAATATACAAAATTTTTTAAAAGGTTTGCGAATTGAGAAAATATAACAATCTCTCAAATATCATAATATATAAGGCGAAAATAAACGAATTATCGAAAGTTACTAGATCCAGCCCGCCTCGATATACAAAATCCTTTAAAAGGTTTGCGATTTTCTTGCAATCGGTCTCAAACGTTTGCGAGTCGTTGGCGAATTGAGAAAATATAGCAATCTCCCGAATATCATAATAAATAAGGCGAAAATAAACGAATTATAGAAAGTTACTAGATCCAGCCCGCCTCGATATACAAAATCCTTTAAAAGGTTTGCGAATTTCTTGCAATCGGTCTCAAACGTTTGCGATTCGTTTGCGAATTGAGAAAATATAGCAATCTCCCGAATATCATAATAAATAATGCGAAAATAAACGAATTATCGAAAGTTACTAGATCCAGCCCGCCTCGATATACAAAATCCTTTAAAAGGTTTGCGATTTTTTTGCAATCGGTCTCAAACGTTTGCGATTCGTTTGCGAATTGAGAAAATATAGCAATCTCCCGAATATCATAATAAATAAGGCGAAAATAAACGAATTATCGAAAGTTACTAGATCCAGCCCGCCTTGATATACAAAATCCTTTAGAAGGTTTGCGATTTTTTTGCAATCGGTCTCAAACGTTTGCGATTCGTTTGCGAATTGAGAAAATATAGCAATCTCCCGAATATCATAATAAATAAGGCGAAAATAAACGAATTATCGAAAGTTACTAGATCCAGCCCGCCTTAATATACAAAATTTTTTAAAAGGTTTGCGAATTGAGAAAATATAACAATCTCTCGAATATCATAATAAATAAGGCGAAAATAAACGAATTATCGAAAGTTACGAGATCCAGCCCGCCTCGATATACAAAATCCTTTAAAAGGTTTGCGATTTTTTTGCCATCGGTCTCAAACGTTTGCGATTCGTTTGCGAATTGAGAAAATATAGCAATCTCCCGAATATCATAATAAATAAGGCGAAAATAAACGAATTATCGAAAGTTACTAGATCCAGCCCGCCTCGATATACAAAATCCTTTAGAAGGTTTGCGATTTTTTTGCAATCGGTCTCAAACGTTTGCGAATCGTTTGTGAATTGAGAAAATATAGCAATCTCCCGAATATCATAATAAATAATGCGAAAATAAACGAATTATCGAAAGTTACTAGATCCAGCCCGCCTCGATATACAAAATCCTTTAAAAGGTTTGCGATTTTTTTGCAATCGGTCTCAAACGTTTGCGAATTGAGAAAATATAGCAATCTCCCGAATATCATAATAAATAAGGCGAAAATAAACGAATTATCGAAAGTTACTAGATCCAGCCGCCTTAATATACAAAATTTTTTAAAAGGTTTGCGAATTGAGAAAATATAACAATCTCTCAAATATCATAATATATAAGGCGAAAATAAACGAATTATCGAAAGTTACTAGATCCAGCCCGCCTCGATATACAAAATCCTTTAAAAGGTTTGCGATTTTCTTGCAATCGGTCTCAAACGTTTGCGAGTCGTTGGCGAATTGAGAAAATATAGCAATCTCCCGAATATCATAATAAATAAGGCGAAAATAAACGAATTATCGAAAGTTACTAGATCCAGCCGCCTTAATATACAAAATTTTTTAAAAGGTTTGCGAATTGAGAAAATATAGCAGTCTCCCGAATATCATAATAAATAATGCGAAAATAAACGAATTATCGAAAGTTACGAGATCCAGCCCGCCTCGATATACAAAATCCTTTAAAAGGTTTGCGATTATTTTGCCATCGGTCTCAAACGTTTGCGATTCGTTTGCGAATTGAGAAAATATAACAATCTCTCGAATATCATAATAAATAAGGCGAAAATAAACGAATTATCGAAAATTACTAGATCCAGCCCACCTCGATATACAAAATCCTTTAAAAGGTTTGCGATTTTTTTGCCATCGGTCTCAAACATTTGCGATTCGTTTGCGAATTGAGAAAATATAAGGATCTCTCGAATATCATAATAAATAAGGCGAAAATAAACGAATTATCGAAAGTTACTAGATCCAGCCCGCCTCGATATACAAAATCCTTTAAAAGGTTTGCGATTTTTTTGCAATCGGTCTCAAACGTTTGCGATTCGTTTGCGAATTGAGAAAATATAGCAATCTCCCGAATATCATAATAAATAAGGCGAAAATAAACGAATTATCGAAAGTTACTAGATCCAGCCCGCCTCGATATACAAAATCCTTTAGAAGGTTTGCGATTTTTTTGCAATCGGTCTCAAACGTTTGCGAATTGAGAAAATATAGCAATCTCCCGAATATCATAATAAATAAGGCGAAAATAAACGAATTATCGAAAGTTACTAGATCCAGCCCGCCTCGATATACAAAATCCTTTAAAAGGTTTGCGATTTTTTTGCCATCGGTCTCAAACGTTTGCGATTCGTTTGCGAATTGAGAAAATATAACGATCTCTCGAATATCATAATAAATAAGGCGAAAATAAACGAATTATCGAAAGTTACTAGATCCAGCCGCCTTAATATACAAAATTTTTTAAAAGGTTTGCGAATTGAGAAAATATAACAATCTCTCGAATATCATAATAAATAAGGCGAAAATAAACGAATTATCGAAAGTTACTAGATCCAGCCCGCCTCGATATACAAAATCCTTTAAAAGGTTTGCGATTTTTTTGCAATCGGTCTCAAACGTTTGCGATTCGTTTGCGAATTGAGAAAATATAGCAATCTCCCGAATATCATAATAAATAAGGCGAAAATAAACGAATTATCGAAAGTTACTAGATCCAGCCCGCCTTAATATACAAAATTTTTTAAAAGGTTTGCGAATTGAGAAAATATAACAATCTCTCGAATATCATAATAAATAAGGCGAAAATAAACGAATTATCGAAAGTTACTAGATCCAGCCCGCCTCGATATACAAAATCCTTTAGAAGGTTTTCGATTCTTTTGCAATCGGTCTCAAACGTTTGCGATTCGTTTGCGAATTGAGAAAATATAGCAATCTCCCGAATATCATAATAAATAAGGCGAAAATAAACGAATTATCGAAAGTTACTAGATCCAGCCCGCCTCGATATACAAAATCCTTTAAAAGGTTTGCGATTTTTTTGCAATCAGTCTCAAACGTTTGCGATTCGTTTGCGAATTGAGAAAATATAGCGATCTCCCGAATATCATAATAAATAATGCGAAAATAAACGAATTATCGAAGGAGACTAGATCCAGCCCGCCTCGATATACAAAATCCTTTAAAAGGTTTGCGATTTTTTTGCAATCGGTCTCAAACGTTTGCGATTCGTTTGCGAATTGAGAAAATATAGCAATCTCCCGAATATCATAATAAATAAGGCGAAAATAAACGAATTATCGAAAGTTACTAGATCCAGCCCGCCTCGATATACAAAATCCTTTAAAAGGTTTGCGATTTTTTTGCCATCGGTCTCAAACGTTTGCGAATTGAGAAAATATAGCAATCTCCCGAATATCATAATAAATAAGGCGAAAATAAACGAATTATCGAAAGTTACTAGATCCAGCCCGCCTCGATATACAAAATCCTTTAAAAGGTTTGCGATTTTTTTGCAATCGGTCTCAAACGTTTGCGATTCGTTTGCGAATTGAGAAAATATAGCAATCTCCCGAATATCATAATAAATAAGGCGACAATAAACGAATTATCGAAAGTTACTAGATCCAGCCCGCCTCGATATACAAAATCCTTTAAAAGGTTTGCGATTTTTTTGCAATCGGTCTCAAACGTTTGCGATTCGTTTGCGAATTGAGAAAATATAGCAATCTCCCGAATATCATAATAAATAAGGCGAAAATAAACGAATTATCGAAAGTTACTAGATCCAGCCCGCCTCGCTATACAAAATCCTTTAGAAGGTTTTCGATTCTTTTGCAATCGGTCTCAAACGTTTGCGATTCGTTTGCGAATTGAGAAAATATAGCAATCTCCCGAATATCATAATAAATTAGGCGAAAATAAACGAATTATCGAAAGTTACTAGATCCAGCCCGCCTCGATATACAAAATCCTTTAAAAGGTTTGCGATTTTCTTGCAATCGGTCTCAAACGTTTGCGATTCGTTTGCGAATTGAGAAAATATAGCAATCTCCCGAATATCATAATAAATAAGGCGAAAATAAACGAATTATCGAAAGTTACTAGATCCAGCCCGCCTCGATATACAAAATCCTTTAAAAGGTTTGCGATTTTTTTGCAATCGGTCTCAAACGTTTGCGATTCGTTTGCGAATTGAGAAAATATAGCAATCTCCCGAATATCATAATAAATAAGGCGAAAATAAACGAATTATCGAAAGTTACTAGATCCAGCCCGCCTCGATATACAAAATCCTTTAGAAGGTTTTCGATTTTTTTGCAATCGGTCTCAAACGTTTGCGATTCGTTTGCGAATTGAGAAAATATAGCAATCTCCCGAATATCATAATAAATAAGGCGAAAATAAACGAATTATCGAAAGTTACTAGATCCAGCCCGCCTTAATATACAAAATTTTTTAAAAGGTTTGCGAATTGAGAAAATATAACAATCTCTCGAATATCATAATAAATAAGGCGAAAATAAACGAATTATCGAAAGTTACTAGATCCAGCCCGCCTCGATATACAAAATCCTTTAAAAGGTTTGCGATTTTTTTGCAATCGGTCTCAAACGTTTGCGATTCGTTTGCGAATTGAGAAAATATAGCAATCTCCCGAATATCATAATAAATAAGGCGAAAATAAACGAATTATCGAAAGTTACTAGATCCAGCCCGCCTCGATATACAAAATCCTTTAATAGGTTTGCGATTTTTTGAAATCTGTCTCAAACCTTTGCGAGTCGTTTGCGGTTTGAGAAAATATAGCAATCTCCTGAAAATCATAATAAATAATGCGAAAATAAACGAACAATGGAAAGTTAGTAGATCCAGCCCGCCTCGATATACAAAATCCTTTAATAGGTTTGCGATTTTTTTGCTATCTGTCTCATACGTCTGCGATTTGTTTGCGAATCGAGAAAATATAGCAATCTCCCGAATTTCATAATAAATAAGACGAAAATAAACGAATTATCGAAAGTTACTAGATCCAGCTCGCCTCGATATACAAAAACCTATGAAACGTTTGCGATCATTTTGCAATCGGTACAAACGTTTGCGATTCGTTTGAGAATTGTTAAAATATAACAACCTCTCGAATATCATAATAAATAAGGCGAAAATGACGAATTATCGAAAGTTACTAGATCCAGCCCGCCTCGATATACAAAATCCTTTAAAAGGTTTGCGATTTTTTTGCAATATTTCTCAAACGTTTGCGATTCGTTTGCGAATTGAGAAAATATAGCAATCTCCCGAATATCATAATAAATAAGGGGAAAATAAACGAATTATCGAAAGTTACTAGATCCAGCCCGCCTCGATGTACAAAATCCTTTAAAAGGTTTGCGATTTTTTGCAATCGGTCTCAAACGTTTACGATTCGTTTGCGAATTGAGAAAACATAGCAATCTCCCGAATATCATAATAAATAATGCGAAAATAAACGAATTATCGAAATTTACTAGATCCAGCCAGCCTCGATATACAAAATCCTTTAAAAGGTATGCGATTTTTTTGCAATCGGTCTCAAACGTTTGCGATTCGTTTGCGAATTGAGAAAATATAGCAATCTCCCGAATATCATAATAAATTAGGCGAAAATAAACGAATTATAGAAAGTTACTAGATCCAGCCCGCCTCGATATACAAAATCCTTTAATAGGTTTGCGAATTTCTTGCAATCGGTCTCAAACGTTTGCGATTCGTTTGCGAATTGAGAAAATATAGCAATCTCCCGAATATCATAATAAATAATGCGAAAATAAACGAATAAACGAATAATCGAAAGTTACTAGATCCAGCCCGCCTCGATATACAAAATCCTTTAGAAGGTTTGCGATTTTTTTGCAATCGGTCTCAAACGTTTGCGATTCGTTTGCGAATTGAGAAAATATAGCAATCTCCCGAATATCATAATAAATAATGCGAAAATAAACGAATTATCGAAAGTTACTAGATCCAGCCCGCCTCGATATACAAAATCCTTTAGAAGGTTTGCGATTTTTTTGCAATCGGTCTCAAACGTTTGCGATTCGTTTGCGAATTGAGAAAATATAGCAATCTCCCGAATATCATAATAAATAAGGCGAAAATAAACGAATTATCGAAAGTTACTAGATCCAGCCCGCCTTAATATACAAAATTTTTTAAAAGGTTTGCGAATTGAGAAAATATAACAATCTCTCGAATATCATAATAAATAAGGCGAAAATAAACGAATTATCGAAAGTTACTAGATCCAGCCCGCCTCGATATACAAAATCCTTTAAAAGGTTTGCGATTTTTTTGCAATCGGTCTCAAACGTTTGCGATTCGTTTGCGAATTGAGAAAATATAGCAATCTCCCGAATATCATAATAAATAAGGCGAAAATAAACGAATTATCGAAAGTTACTAGATCCAGCCCGCCTCGATATACAAAATCCTTTAAAAGGTTTGCGATTTTTTTGCAATCGGTCTCAAACGTTTGCGATTCGTTTGCGAATTGAGAAAATATAGCAATCTCCCGAATATCATAATAAATAATGCGAAAATAAACGAATTATCGAAAGTTACTAGATCCAGCCCGCCTCGATATACAAAATCCTTTAAAAGGTTTGCGATTTTTTTGCAATCGGTCTCAAACGTTTGCGATTCGTTTGCGAATTGAGAAAATATAGCAATCTCCCGAATATCATAATAAATAAGGCGAAAATAAACGAATTATCGAAAGTTACTAGATCCAGCCCGCCTCGATATACAAAATCCTTTAAAAGGTTTGCGATTTTTTTGCAATCGGTCTCAAACGTTTGCGATTCGTTTGCGAATTGAGAAAATATAACAATCTCCCGAATATCATAATAAATAAGGCGAAAATAAACGAATTATCGAAAGTTACTAGATCCAGCCCGCCTCGATATACAAAATCCTTTAAAAGGTATGCGATTTTTTTGCAATCGGTCTCAAACGTTTGCGATTCGTTTGCGAATTGAGAAAATATAGCAATCTCCCGAATATCATAATAAATAAGGCGAAAATAAACGAATTATCGAAAATTACTAGATCCAGCCCGCCTCGATATACAAAATCCTTTAAAAGGTTTGCGATTTTTTAGCAATCGGTCTCAAACGTTTGCGATTCGTTTGCGAATTGAGAAAATATAGCAATCTCCCGAATATCATAATAAATAAGGCGACAATAAACGAATTATCGAAAGTTACTAGATCCAGCCCGCCTCGATATACAAAATCCTTTAAAAGGTTTGCGATTTTTTTGCCATCGGTCTCAAACGTTTGCGATTCGTTTGCGAATTGAGAAAATATAGCAATCTCCCGAATATCATAATAAATAATGCGAAAATAAACGAATTATCGAAAGTTACTAGATCCAGCCCGCCTCGATATACAAAATCCCTTAAAAGGTTTGCGATTTTTTTGCAATCGGTCTCAAACGTTTGCGATTCGTTTGTGAATTGAGAAAATATAGCAGTCTCCCGAATATCATAATAAATAAGGCGAAAATAAACGAATTATCGAAAGTTACTAGATCCAGCCGCCTTAATATACAAAATTTTTTAAAAGGTTTGCGAATTGAGAAAATATAACAATCTCTCAAATATCATAATATATAAGGCGAAAATAAACGAATTATCGAAAGTTACTAGATCCAGCCCGCCTCGATATACAAAATCCTTTAAAAGGTTTGCGATTTTTTTGCCATCGGTCTCAAACGTTTGCGATTCGTTTGCGAATTGAGAAAATATAACAATCTCTCGAATATCATAATAAATAAGGCGAAAATAAACGAATTATCGAAAGTTACTAGATCCAGCCCGCCTCGATATACAAAATCCTTTAGAAGGTTTGCGATTTTTTTGCAATCGGTCTCAAACGTTTGCGAATCGTTTGTGAATTGAGAAAATATAGCAGTCTTCCGAATGTCATAATAAATAAGGCGAAAATAAACGAATTATCGAAAGTTACTAGATCCAGCCCGCCTCGATATACAAAATCCTTTAAAAGGTTTGCGATTTTTTTGCAATCGGTCTCAAACGTTTGCGATTCGTTTGCGAATTGAGAAAATATAACAATCTCTCGAATATCATAATAAATAAGGCGAAAATAAACGAATTATCGAAAGTTACTAGATCCAGCCCGCCTCTATATACAAAATCCATTAAAAGGTTTGCGATTTTTTCGCCATCGGTCTTAAACGTTTGCGATTCGTTTGCGAATTGAGAAAATATAGCAATCTCCCGAATATCATAATAAATAAGGCGAAAATAAACGAATTATCGTAAGTTACTAGATCCAGCCCGCCTTAATATACAAAATTTTTTAAAAGGTTTGCGAATTGAGAAAATATAACAATCTCTCGAATATCATAATAAATAAGGCGAAAATAAACGAATTATCGAAAGTTACTAGATCCAGCCCGCCTCGATATACAAAATCCTTTAAAAGGTTTGCGATTTTTTTGCCATCGGTCTCAAACGTTTGCGATTCGTTTGCGAATTGAGAAAATATAACGATATCTCGCATATCATAATAAATAAGGCGAAAATAAACGAATTATCGAAAGTTACTCGAACCAGCCCGCCTCGGTATACAAAATCCTTTAGAAGGTTTTCGATTTTTTGCAATCGGTCTCAAACGTTTGCGATTCGTTTGCGAATTAAAAAAATATAGCAATCTCCCGAATATAATAATAAATAATGCGAAAATGAACGAATAAACGAATTATCGAAAGTTATTAGATCCAGCCCGCCTCCATATACAAAATCCTTTAGAAGGCTTGCGATTTTTTTGCAATCGGTCTCAAACGTTTGCGAGTCGTTTGTGAATTGAGAAAATATAGCAGTCTCCCGAATATCATAATAAATTAGGCGAAAATAAACGAATTATCGAAAATTACTAGATCCAGCACGCCTCGATATACAAAATCCTTTAGAAGGCTTGCGATTTTTTTGCCATCGGTCTCAAACGTTTGCGAGTCGTTTGTGAATTGAGAGAATATAGCAGTCTCCCGTATATCATAATAAATAATGCGAAAATAAACGAATTATCGAAAGTTACTAGATCCAGCCCGCCTCGATATACAAAATCCTTTAGAAGGTTTTCGATTTTTTTGCAATCGGTCTCAAACGTTTGCGATTCGTTTGCGAATTGAGAAAATATAGCAATCTCCCGAATATCATAATAAATAAGGCGAAAATAAACGAATTATCGAAAGTTACTAGATCCAGCCCGCCTTGATATACAAAATCCTTTAGAAGGTTTGCGATTTTTTTGCAATCGGTCTCAAACGTTTGCGAATCGTTTGTGAATTGAGAAAATATAGCAGTCTCCCGAATATCATAATAAATAAGGCGAAAATAAACGAATTATCGAAAGTTACTAGATCCAGCCGCCTTAATATACAAAATTTTTTAAAAGGTTTGCGAATTGAGAAAATATAACAATCTCTCAAATATCATAATATATAAGGCGAAAATAAACGAATTATCGAAAGTTACTAGATCCAGCCCGCCTCGATATACAAAATCCTTTAAAAGGTTTGCGATTTTCTTGCAATCGGTCTCAAACGTTTGCGAGTCGTTTGCGAATTGAGAAAATATAGCAATCTCCCGAATATCATAATAAATAAGGCGAAAATAAACGAATTATCGAAAGTTACGAGATCCAGCCCGCCTCGATATACAAAATCCTTTAAAAGGTTTGCGATTTTTTTGCCATCGGTCTCAAACGTTTGCGATTCGTTTGCGAATTGAGAAAATATAGCAATCTCCCGAATATCATAATAAATAATGCGAAAATAAACGAATTATCGAAAGTTACTAGATCCAGCCCGCCTCGATATACAAAATCCTTTAAAAGGTTTGCGATTTTCTTGCAATCAGTCTCAAACGTTTGCGATTCGTTTGCGAATTGAGAAAATATAGCGATCTCCCGAATATCATAATAAATTAGGCGAAAATAAACGAATTATCGAAAGTTACTAGATCCAGCCCGCCTCGATATACAAAATCCTTTACAAGGCTTGCGATTTTTTTGCAATCGGTCTCAAACGTTTGCCAATCGTTTGTGAATTGAGAAAATATAGCAGTCTCCCGAATATCATAATAAATAAGGCGAAAATAAACGAATTATCGAAAGTTACTAGATCCAGCCCGCCTCGATATACAAAATCCTTTAAAAGGTTTGCGATTTTTTTGCAATCGGTCTCAAACGTTTGCGATTCGTTTCCGAATTGAGAAAATATAGCAATCTCCCGAATATCATAATAAATAATGCGAAAATAAACGAATTATAGAAAGTTACTAGATCCAGCCCGCCTCGGTATACAAAATCCTTTAAAAGGTTTGCGAATTTCTTGCAATCGGTCTCAAACGTTTGCGATTCGTTTGCGAATTGAGAAAATATAGCAATCTCCCGAATATCATGATAAATAATGCGAAAATAAACGAATAAACGAATAATCGAAAGTTACTAGATCCAGCCCGCCTCGATATACAAAATCCTTTAAAAGGTTTGCGATTTTTTTGCCATCGGTCTCAAACGTTTGCGATTCGTTTGCGAATTGAGAAAATATAACGATCTCTCGAATATCATAATAAATAAGGCGAAAATAAACGAATTATCGAAAGTTACTAGATCCAGCCCGCCTCGATATACAAAATCCTTTAAAAGGTTTGCGATTTTTTTGCAATCGGTCTCAAACGTTTGCGATTCGTTTGCGAATTGAGAAAATATAGCAATCTCCCGAATATCATAATAAATAAGGCGAAAATAAACGAATTATCGAAAGTTACTAGATCCAGCCCGCCTCGATATACAAAATCCTTTAAAAGGTTTGCGATTTTTTTGCAATCGGTCTCAAACGTTTGCGATTCGTTTGCGAATTGAGAAAATATAGCAGTCTCCCGAATATCATAATAAATAATGCGAAAATAAACGAATTATCGAAAGTTACTAGATCCAGCCCGCCTCGATATACAAAATCCTTTAGAAGGTTTGCGATTTTTTTGCAATCGGTCTCAAACGTTTGCGATTCGTTTGCGAATTGAGAAAATATAGCAATCTCCCGAATATCATAATAAATAAGGCGAAAATAAACGAATTATCGAAAGTTACTAGATCCAGCCCGCCTTAATATACAAAATTTTTTAAAAGGTTTGCGAATTGAGAAAATATAACAATCTCTCGAATATCATAATAAATAAGGCGAAAATAAACGAATTATCGAAAGTTACTAGATCCAGCCCGCCTCGATATACAAAATCCTTTAAAAGGTTTGCGAATTTCTTGCTATCGGTCTCAAACGTTTGCGATTCGTTTTCGATTTGTGAAAATATAGCAATCTCCCGAATATCATAATAAATAATGCGAAAATAAACGAATTATCGAAAGTTGCTAGATCCAGCCCGCCTCGGTTCACCAAATCCTTTAAAAGGTTTTGCGATTTTTTGCAATCGGTCTCAAACGTTTGCGATTAGTTTGCGATTTGAGAAAATATAGCAATCTTCCGAATATCATAATAAATAATGCAATAATAAACGAACTATGGAAAGTTACTAGATCCAGCACGCCTCGGTATACAAAATCCTTTAAAATGTATGCGTTTTTTTTGCAATCGGTCTCAAACGTTTGCGATTCATTTGCGAATTGAGAAAATATAGCAATCTCCCGAATATCATAATAAATAATGCGAAAATAAACGAATTTTCGAAAGTTACTCGATCCAGCTCGCCTCGATATACAAAATCCTTTAAAAGGTTTGCGATTTTTTTGCAATCGGTCTCAAACGTTTGCGATTCGTTTGCGAATTGAGAAAATATAGCATTCTCTCAAATATCATAATAAATAATGCGAAAATAAACGAATTATCGAAAGTTACTAGATCCAACC
Source organism: Trichopria drosophilae (assembly GCA_030407085.1). Taxonomy (NCBI): domain Eukaryota; kingdom Metazoa; phylum Arthropoda; class Insecta; order Hymenoptera; family Diapriidae; genus Trichopria; species Trichopria drosophilae. The sequence goes on from CM059582.1 coordinate 133,824,155, forward strand.
CGCCTTAGTATACAAAATCCTTTAAAAGGTTTGCGATTTCTTTGCAATCTGTCTCAAACGTTTGCGATTCGTTTGCGATTTGAGAAAATATAGCAATCTCCTGATTATCATAATAAATAATGCGAAAATAAACAAACTATGGAAAATTACTAGATCCAGCCCGCCTCGATATACAAAATCCTTTAAAATGTTTGCGATTTTTTTGCAATCGGTATCAAACGTTTGCGATTTGTATGCGACTTGAGAAAATATAGCAATCTCCCGAATATCATAATAAATAAGGCGAAAATAAAAGAATTATCGAAAGTTACTGGATCCAGCTCGCCTCGATATACAAAATCCTTTAAAAGGTTTGCGATTCTTTGAAATCTGTCTCACACCTTTGCGAGTCGTTTGCGAATTGAGAAAATATAGCAATCTCCCGAATATCATAATAAATAAGGCGAAAATAAACGAATTATCGAAAGTTACTAGATCCAGCCCGCCTCGATATACAAAATCCTTTAAAAGGTTTGCGATTTTTTTGCCATCGGTCTCAAACGTTTGCGATTCGTTTGCGAATTGAGAAAATATAGCAATCTCCCGAATATCATAATAAATAAGGCGAAAATAAACGAATTATCGAAAGTTACTAGATCCAGCCCGCCTCGATATACAAAATCCTTTAAAAGGTTTGCGATTTTTTTGCTATCCGTCTCAAACGTTTGCGATTCGTTTGCGAATTGAGAAAATATAGCAATCTCCCGAATATCATAATAAATAAGGCGAAAATAAACGAATTATCGTAAGTTACTAGATCCAGCCCGCCTTAATATACAAAATTTTTTAAAAGGTTTGCGAATTGAGAAAATATAACAATCTCTCGAATATCATAATAAATAAGGCGAAAATAAACGAATTATCGAAAGTTACGAGATCCAGCCCGCCTCAATATACAAAATCCTTTAAAAGGTTTGCGATTTTCTTGCAATCTGTCTCAAACGTTTGCGAGTCGTTTGCGAATTGAGAAAATATAACAATCTCTCGAATATCATAATAAATAAGGCGAAAATAAACGAATTATCGAAAGTTACTAGATCCAGCCCGCCTCGATATACAAAATCCTTTAAAAGGTTTGCGAATTTCTTGCTATCGGTCTCAAAAGTTTGCGATTCGTTTGCGAATTGAGAAAATATAGCAATCTCCCGAATATCATAATAAATAATGCGAAAATAAACGAATTATCGAAAGTTACTAGATCCAGCCCGCCTCGATATACAAAATCCTTTAGAAGGTTTGCGATTTTTTTGCAATCGGTCTCAAACGTTTGCGATTCGTTTGCGAATTGAGAAAATATAGCAATCTCCCGAATATCATAATAAATAAGGCGAAAATAAACGAATTATCGAAAGTTACTAGATCCAGCCCGCCTCGATATACAAAATCCTTTAAAAGGTTTGCGAATTTCTTGCTATCGGTCTCAAACGTTTGCGATTCGTTTGCGAATTGAGAAAATATAGCAATCTCCCGAATATCATAATAAATAAGGCGAAAATAAACGAATTATCGAAAGTTACTAGATCCAGCCCGCCTCGATATACAAAATCCTTTAAAAGGTTTGCGATTTTTTTGCAATCGGTCTCAAACGTTTGCGATTCGTTTGCGAATTGAGAAAATATAGCAATCTCCCGAATATCATAATAAATAAGGCGAAAATAAACGAATTATCGAAAGTTACTAGATCCAGCCCGCCTCGATATACAAAATCCTTTAGAAGGTTTGCGATTTTTTTGCAATCGGTCTCAAACGTTTGCGATTCGTTTGCGAATTGAGAAAATATAGCAATCTCCCGAATATCATAATAAATAAGGCGAAAATAAACGAATTATCGAAAGTTACTAGATCCAGCCCGCCTTAATATACAAAATTTTTTAAAAGGTTTGCGAATTGAGAAAATATAACAATCTCTCGAATATCATAATAAATAAGGCGAAAATAAACGAATTATCGAATGTTACGAGATCCAGCCCGCCTCGATATACAAAATCCTTTAAAAGGTTTGCGATTTTCTTGCAATCAGTCTCAAACGTTTGCGATTCGTTTGCGAATTGAGAAAATATAGCAATCTCCCGAATATCATAATAAATAAGGCGAAAATAAACGAATTATCGAAAGTTACTAGATCCAGCCCGCCTCGATATACAAAATCCTTTAAAAGGTTTGCGAATTTCTTGCTATCGGTCTCAAAAGTTTGCGATTCGTTTGCGAATTGAGAAAATATAGCAATCTCCCGAATATAATAATAAATAATGCGAAAATAAACGAATTATCGAAAGTTACTAGATCCAGCCCGCCTCGATATACAAAATCCTTTAAAAGGTTTGCGATTTTTTTGCCATCGGTCTCAAACGTTTGCGATTCGTTTGCGAATTGAGAAAATATAGCAATCTCCCGAATATCATAATAAATAAGGCGAAAATAAACGAATTATCGAAAGTTACTAGATCCAGCCCGCCTCGATATACAAAATCCTTTAGAAGGCTTGCGATTTTTTTGCAATCGGTCTCAAACGTTTGCGATTCGTTTGCGAATTGAGAAAATATAGCAATCTCCCGAATATCATAATAAATAAGGCGAAAATAAACGAATTATCGAAAGTTACTAGATCCAGCCCGCCTCGATATACAAAATCCTTTAGAAGGCTTGCGATTTTTTTGCAATCGGTCTCAAACGTTTGCGATTCGTTTGCGAATTGAGAAAATATAGCAATCTCCCGAATATCATAATAAATAAGGCGAAAATAAACGAATTATCGAAAGTTACTAGATCCAGCCCGCCTTAATATACAAAATTTTTTAAAAGGTTTGCGAATTGAGAAAATATAACAATCTCTCGAATATCATAATAAATAAGGCGAAAATAAACGAATTATCGAAAGTTACTAGATCCAGCCCGCCTCGATATACAAAATCCTTTAAAAGGTTTGCGATTTTTTTGCAATCGGTCTCAAACGTTTGCGATTCGTTTGCGAATTGAGAAAATATAGCAATCTCCCGAATATCATAATAAATAAGGCGAAAATAAACGAATTATCGAAAGTTACTAGATCCAGCCCGCCTCGATATACAAAATCCTTTAAAAGGTTTGCGATTTTTTTGCAATCGGTCTCAAACGTTTGCGATTCGTTTGCGAATTGAGAAAATATAGCAATCTCCCGAATATCATAATAAATAATGCGAAAATAAACGAATTATCGAAAGTTACTAGATCCAGCCCGCCTCGATATACAAAATCCTTTAAAAGGTTTGCGATTTTTTTGCCATCGGTCTCAAACGTTTGCGATTCGTTTGCGAATTGAGAAAATATAGCAATCTCCCGAATATCATAATAAATAAGGCGAAAATAAACGAATTATCGAAAGTTACTACATCCAGGCCGCCTCAATATACGAAATCCTTTAGAAGGCTTGCGATTTTTTTGCAATCGGTCTCAAACGTTTGCGAATTGAGAAAATATAGCAATCTCCCGAATATCATAATAAATAAGGCGAAAATAAACGAATTATCGAAAGTTACTAGATCCAGCCCGCCTCGATATACAAAATCCTTTAAAAGGTTTGCGAATTTCTTGCAATCGGTCTCAAACGTTTGCGATTCGTTTGCGAATTGAGAAAATATAGCAATCTCCCGAATATCATGATAAATAATGCGAAAATAAACGAATAAACGAATAATCGAAAGTTACTAGATCCAGCCCGCCTCGATATACAAAATCCTTTAGAAGGCTTGCGATTTTTTTGCAATCGGTCTCAAACGTTTGCGAGTCGTTTGTGAATTGAGAAAATATAGCAGTCTCCCGAATATCATAATAAATAATGCGAAAATAAACGAATTATCGAAAGTTACTAGATCCAGCCCGCCTCGATATACAAAATCCTTTAAAAGGTTTGCGATTTTTTTGCCATCGGTCTCAAACGTTTGCGATTCGTTTGCGAATTGAGAAAATATAGCAATCTCCCGAATATCATAATAAATAATGCGAAAATAAACGAATTATCGAAAGTTACTAGATCCAGCCCGCCTCGATATACAAAATCCTTTAAAAGGTTTGCGATTTTTTTGCCATCGGTCTCAAACGTTTGCGATTCGTTTGCGAATTGAGAAAATATAGCAATCTCCCGAATATCATAATAAATAAGGCGAAAATAAACGAATTATCCAAAGTTACTAGATCCAGCCCGCCTCGATATACAAAATCCTTTAAAAGGTTTGCGATTTTTTTGCAATCGGTCTCAAACGTTTGCGAATTGAAAAAATATAGCAATCTCCCGAATATCTTAATAAATAAGGCGAAAATAAACTAATTATCCAAAGTTACTAGATCCAGCCCGCCTCGATATGCAAAATCCTTTAAAAGGTTTGCGATTTTTTTGCAATATTTCTCAAACGTTTGCGATTCGTTTGCGAATTGAGAAAATATAGCAATCTCCCGAATATCATAATAAATAATGCGAAAATAAACGAATTATCCAAAGTTACTAGATCCAGCCCGCCTCGATATACAAAATCCTTTAAAAGGTATGCGATTTTTTTGCAATCGGTCTCAAACGTTTGCGATTCGTTTGCGAATTGAGAAAATACAGCAATCTCCCGAATATCATAATAAATAATGCGAAAATAAACGAATTATCGAAAGTTACTAGATCCAGCCCGCCTCGATATACAAAATCCTTTAAAAGGCTTGCGATTTTTTTGCAATCGGTCTCAAACGTTTGCGATTCGTTTGCGAATTGAGAAAATATAGCAATCTCCCGAATATCATAATAAATAATGCGAAAATAAACGAATTATCGAAAGTTACTAGATCCAGCCCGCCTCGATATACAAAATCCTTTAAAAGGTTTGCGATTTTCTTGCAATCAGTCTCAAACGTTTGCGATTCGTTTGCGAATTGAGAAAATATAGCAATCTCCCGAATATCATAATAAATAAGGCGAAAATAAACGAATTATCGAAAGTTACTAGATCCAGCCCGCCTCGATATACAAAATCCTTTAGAAGGTTTGCGATTTTTTTGCAATCGGTCTCAAACGTTTGCGAATCGTTTGCGAATTGAGAAAATATAGCAATCTCCCGAATATCATGATTAATAATGCGAAAATAAACGAATAAACGAATTATCGAAAGTTACTAGATCCAGCCTGCCTTGATATACAAAATCCTTTAGAAGGTTTGCGATTTTTTTGCAATCGGTCTCAAACGTTTGCGAATCGTTTGTGAATTGGGAAAATATAGCAGTCTCCCGAATATCATAATAAATAATGCGAAAATAAACGCATTATCGAAAGTTACTAGATCCAGCCCGCCTCGATATACAAAATCCATTAAAAGGTTTGCGATTTTTTCGCCATCGGTCTTAAACGTTTGCGATTCGTTTGCGAATTGAGAAAATATAGCAATCTCCCGAATATCATAATAAATAAGGCGAAAATAAACGAATTATCGAAAGTTACTAGATCCAGCCCGCCTCGATATACAAAATCCTTTAAAAGGTTTGCGATTTTTTTGCAATCGGTCTCAAACGTTTGCGAATTGAGAAAATATAGCAATCTCCCGAATATCATAATAAATAAGGCGAAAATAAACGAATTATCGAAAGTTACTAGATCCAGCCCGCCTCGATATACAAAATCCTTTAAAAGGTTTGCGATTTTTTTGCAATCGGTCTCAAACGTTTGCGATTCGTTTGCGAATTGAGAAAATATAGCAATCTCCCGAATATCATAATAAATAAGGCGAAAATAAACGAATTATCGAAAGTTACTAGATCCAGCCCGCCTCGATATACAAAATCCTTTAGAAGGTTTTCGATTTTTTTGCAATCGGTCTCAAACGTTTGCGATTCGTTTGTGAATTGAGAAAATATAGCAATCTCCCGAATATCATAATAAATAAGGCGAAAATAAACGAATTATCGAAAGTTACTAGATCCAGCCCGCCTCGATATACAAAATCCTTTAGAAGGTTTGCGATTTTTTTGCAATCGGTCTCAAACGTTTGCGATTCGTTTGCGAATTGAGAAAATATAGCAATCTCCCGAATATCATAATAAATAAGGCGAAAATAAACGAATTATCGAAAGTTACTAGATCCAGCCCGCCTCGATATACAAAATCCTTTAAAAGGTTTGCGATTTTTTTGCAATCGGTCTCAAACGTTTGCGATTCGTTTGTGAATTGAGAAAATATAGCAGTCTCCCGAATATCATAATAAATAATGTGAAAATAAACGAATTATCGAAAGTTACTAGATCCAGCCCGCCTCGATATACAAAATCCTTTAGAAGGCTTGCGATTTTTTTGCAATCGGTCTCAAACGTTTGCGATTCGTTTGCGAATTGAGAAAATATAGCAATCTCCCGAATATCATAATAAGTTAGGCGAAAATAAACGAATTATCGAAAGTTACTAGATCCAGCCCGCCTTAATATACAAAATTTTTTAAAAGGTTTGCGAATTGAGAAAATATAACAATCTCTCGAATATCATAATAAATAAGGCGAAAATAAACGAATTATCGAAAGTTACGAGATCCAGCCCGCCTCGATATACAAAATCCTTTAAAAGGTTTGCGATTTTTTTGCCATCGGTCTCAAACGTTTGCGATTCGTTTGCGAATTGACAAAATATAACGATCTCTCGAATATCATAATAAATAAGGCGAAAATAAACGAATTATCGAAAGTTACTAGATCCAGCCCGCCTTGATATACAAAATCCTTTAGAAGGTTTGCGATTTTTTTGCAATCGGTCTCAAACGTTTGCGAATCGTTTGTGAATTGAGAAAATATAGCAGTCTCCCGAATATCATAATAAATAATGCGAAAATAAACGAATAAACGAATTATCGAAAGTTACTAGATCCATCCTGCCTTGATATACAAAATCCTTTAGAAGGTTTGCGATTTTTTTGCAATCGGTCTCAAACGTTTGCGAATCGTTTGTGAATTGGGAAAATATAGCAGTCTCCCGAATATCATAATAAATAATGCGAAAATAAACGAATTATCGAAAGTTACTAGATCCAGCCCGCCTCGATATACAAAATCCTTTAAAAGGTTTGCGATTTTCTTGCAATCGGTCTCAAACTTTTGCGAGTCGTTTGCGAATTGAGAAAATATAGCAATCTCCCGAATATCATAATAAATAAGGCGAAAATAAACGAATTATCGAAAGTTACTAGATCCAGCCCGCCTCGATATACAAAATCCTTTAAAAGGTTTGCGATTTTTTTGCAATCGGTCTCAAACGTTTGCGATTCGTTTGCGAATTGAGAAAATATAGCAATCTCCCGAATATCATAATAAGTTAGGCGAAAATAAACGAATTATCGAAAGTTACTAGATCCAGCCCGCCTCGATATACAAAATCCTTTAAAAGGTTTGCGATTTTTTTGCAATCGGTCTCAAACGTTTGCGATTCGTTTGCGAATTGACAAAATATAACGATCTCTCGAATATCATAATAAATAAGGCGAAAATAAACGAATTATCGAAAGTTACTAGATCCAGCCCGCCTTGATATACAAAATCCTTTAGAAGGTTTGCGATTTTTTTGCAATCGGTCTCAAACGTTTGCGAATTGAGAAAATATAGCAATCTCCCGAATATCATAATAAATAAGGCGAAAATAAACGAATTATCGAAAGTTACTAGATCCAGCCCGCCTCGATATACAAAATCCTTTAGAAGGTTTGCGATTTTTTTGCAATCGGTCTCAAACGTTTGCGAATCGTTTGCGAATTGAGAAAATATAGCAGTCTCCCGAATATCATAATAAATAATGCGAAAATAAACGAATTATCGAAAGTTACTAGATCCAGCCCGCCTCGATATACAAAATCCTTTAGAAGGTTTGCGATTTTTTTGCAATCGGTCTCAAACGTTTGCGATTCGTTTGCGAATTGAGAAAATATAGCAATCTCCCGAATATCATAATAAATAAGGCGAAAATAAACGAATTATCGAAAATTACTAGATCCAGCCCGCCTCGATATACAAAATCCTTTAAAAGGTTTGCGAATTTCTTGCAATCGGTCTCAAACGTTTGCGATTCGTTTGCGAATTGAGAAAATATAGCAATCTCCCGAATATCATGATAAATAATGCGAAAATGAACGAATAAACGAATTATCGAAAGTTATTAGATCCAGCCCGCCTCGATTTACAAAATCCTTTAGAAGGCTTGCGATTTTTTTGCAATCGGTCTCAAACGTTTGCGAATTGAGAAAATATAGCAATCTCCCGAATATCATAATAAATAAGGCGACTATAAACGAATTATCGAAAGTTACTAGATCCAGCCCGCCTCGATATACAAAATCCTTTAGAAGGTTTGCGATTTTTTTGCAATCGGTCTCAAACGTTTGCGATTCGTTTGTGAATTGAGAAAATATAGCAGTCTCCCGAATATCATAATAAATAATGCGAAAATAAACGAATTATCGAAAGTTACTAGATCCAGCCCGCCTCGATATACAAAATCCTTTAAAAGGTTTGCGATTTTTTTGCAATCGGTCTCAAACGTTTGCGATTCGTTTGCGAATTGAGAAAATATAGCAGTCTCCCGAATATCATAATAAATAATGCGAAAATAAACGAATTATCGAAAGTTACTAGATCCAGCCCGCCTCGATATACAAAATCCTTTAAAAGGTTTGCGAATTTCTTGCTATCGGTCTCAAACGTTTGCGATTCGTTTGCGAATTGAGAAAATATAACGATCTCCCGAATATCATGATTAATAATGCGAAAATAAACGAATAAACGAATTATCGAAAGTTACTAGATCCAGCCCGCCTCGATATACAAAATCGTTTAAAAGGTTTGCGATTTTTTTGCCATCGGTCTCAAACGTTTGCGATTCGTTTGCGAATTGAGAAAATATAGCAGTCTCCCGAATATCATAATAAATAATGCGAAAATAAACGCATTATCGAAAGTTACTAGATCCAGCCCGCCTCGATATACAAAATCCTTTAAAAGGTTTGCGATTTTTTTGCCATCGGTCTCAAACGTTTGCGATTCGTTTGCGAATTGAGAAAATATAGCAATCTCCCGAATATCATAATAAATAAGGCGAAAATAAACGAATTATCGAAAGTTACTAGATCCAGCCCGCCTTAATATACAAAATTTTTTAAAAGGTTTGCGAATTGAGAAAATATAACAATCTCTCGAATATCATAATAAATAAGGCGAAAATAAACGAATTATCGAAAGTTACTAGATCCAGCCCGCCTCGATATACAAAATCCTTTAAAAGGTTTGCGATTTTTTTGCAATCGGTCTCAAACGTTTGCGATTCGTTTGCGAATTGAGAAAATATAGCAATCTCCCGAATATCATAATAAATAATGCGAAAATAAACGAATTATCGAAAGTTACTAGATCCAGCCCGCCTCGATATACAAAATCCTTTAAAAGGTTTGCGATTTTTTTGCAATCGGTCTCAAACGTTTGCGATTCGTTTGCGAATTGAGAAAATATAGCAATCTCCCGAATATCATAATAAATAAGGCGAAAATAAACGAATTATCGAAAGTTACTAGATCCAGCCCGCCTCGATATACAAAATCCTTTAAAAGTTTGCGATTTTTTTGCAATCGGTCTCAAACGTTTGCGATTCGTTTGCGAATGGAGAAAATATAACAATCTCCCGAATATCATAATAAATTAGGCGAAAATAAACGAATTATCGAAAGTTACTAGATCCAGCCCGCCTCGATATACAAATTCCTTTAAAAGGTTTGCGATTTTTTTGCTATCCGTCTCAAACGTTTGCGAATTGAGAAAATATAGCAATCTCCCGAATATCATGATTAATAATGCGAAAATAAACGAATAAACGAATTATCGAAAGTTACTAGATCCAGCCCGCCTCGATATACAAAATCCTTTAAAAGGTTTGCGATTTTTTTGCCATCGGTCTCAAACGTTTGCGATTCGTTTGCGAATTGAGAAAATATAGCAATCTCCCGAATATCATGATAAATAATGCGAAAATAAACGAATAAACGAATAATCGAAAGTTACTAGATCCAGCCCGCCTCGATATACAAAATCCTTTAGAAGGCTTGCGATTTTTTTGCAATCGGTCTCAAACGTTTGCGATTCGTTTCCGAATTGAGAAAATATAGCAATCTCCCGAATATCATAATAAATAATGCGAAAATAAACGAATTATCGAAAGTTACTAGATCCAGCCCGCCTCGATATACAAAATCCTTTAAAAGGTTTGCGATTTTTTTGCAATCGGTCTCAAACGTTTGCGATTCGTTTCCGAATTGAGAAAATATAGCAATCTCCCGAATATCATAATAAATAATGCGAAAATAAACGAATTATCGAAAGTTACTAGATCCAGCCCGCCTCGGTATACAAAATCCTTTAGAAGGCTTGCGATTTTTTTGCAATCGGTCTCAAACTTTTGCGAATTGAGAAAATATAGCAATCTCCCGAATATCATAATAAATAAGGCGAAAATAAACGAATTATCGAAAGTTACTAGATCCAGCCCGCCTCGATATACAAAATCCTTTAAAAGGTTTGCGATTTTTTTACCATCGGTCTCAAACGTTTGCGATTCGTTTGCGAATTGAGAAAATATAACTATCTCTCGAATATCATAATAAATAAGGCGAAAATAAACGAATTATCGAATGTTACTAGATCCAGCCCGCCTCGATATACAATAACCATACATCAATACAACGATGCATCAACAAACTTGTACATATATTTACCACTTACTTCAGTTTGTTTACTCATATCTGTCGTTTACAATTTTACTAAAACACAATTTTTTCGGAATATCCAATTTAATATTTTGAATTTTTAAATCGTCTTGCGGCGACTTGTTACGACTTAAAGGTCGGTACGTACACAATACGTGTACATACATGGATTGGTTCGGTTCGATACACTTATATAAGTATTTTTTCATATGTCTTTTGGAACACGCTACTTCCGGTACTTGAACCGCTCAGCTAAGCTTCGGCTTGAGCCGCGACTATTACTTCGGACGTTAGGGCGACAATCTCGTGCGAGGTGTCCGGTTCGATCGCATAATTGACATCTTGAACGATTTTCCGCGTTTTCTCGTTTTTCACACGTTTTTGCCGTGTGTTGGGTACTATCACATCATTTGGGTTGGCATCGTTTGGGTTCTTTAGCTAATAAAGGACACTCTAACGTTGCGTGTATGGTGCTTTTGCAATTATCGCAATTCGTAAGTTGAGAATTCTGTTGTATGATTAATCGTTCACGATTCTCCAACTGAATTTCGATTTTAATTGCTTCCGGTCCGGCTAAATTTAAATCTACTTGTTCCGTCATTCGATTATTAATTTCGGGGTGTAATCCTAATACAAAAGCCTTACAACAAGCAACTTCAAGTTCTTTAATTTTCTCGTCTTATAAATCCGTGTTTGATCCTTGTTTATACACTTCCTTTAGACGGTATCCGATTGCTCGGGCACGGTTAAAGTAGCTTGCGGCACCTTCAGAACCCCCTTGACATAACAGGGCTAATTCACCATATACTTCTGGTGCCTTTTAAAATAATTAACATTTCGGAGACAGTATCGGGGTCTTTGCCAAGCATAGTACGATATGCTTCACCTTTTAATCTGGCAAGAGTCAGTTTAGTGAGTGCGCGATGTGCAGCGTCGGGAATCATTTTTAAGGCGATATTGTAAGCTGTCGCGAATTCCGTATATGTATATCCATGCCTAGACCCGGAAAATATGGGTACTGTATTAGTTGCATCGCGAACACTTAATTATATACTTGCCATCTCGGAGGCGTTCAATTCGTATTTACCAGAAGATGCCGAAATAAGGAAAAACGAGGACTGGTTTAAATTTTCCAGGTCTTCACTGGAATTATTCGGTTGATTTCCGAATGGAGCTGGTTCTATAACAGATTCAAGAACCGAATCCAGGTTATCGTGAAAAACGCAGATTTCGTAGGGGAATGTAATAAAGTTTTAGTTGCTAGAAATGGGTCTATAGAGTTTAGGTTCCGCTGATTCACAATAGGTAAACCCTTCACTAACGCGTTTTTTTTCTCTTCTGCGCTAAGATTTTTGTATTTATTGCGAGTGAGTTTACCGGCTTCACTCATTTATCACGATTAAAAGAAAAACGGCTATACTCGCAGTGGGCATACCGATTTCTCGAAAAAAAAAACGTAATTAGGCGGTTTCGCGTTTATTATTTTAAGAAACCTTTCTTTTTTTAACACCTTAAAATTTTGTTTCGTTATTTTTCGCTCGTTTTGCACGGTGACTTCGCTCTATTCGCTCTATTCAATTTTAACAACCCAATTCTTGTCTCTTCCTTTTCAACTACCTGCATTATTCCTTCCTACCTCCCATTAGCTGTCCGTCAATTGCATTTCGAGCAATTGAACGGAATTACCGATTGCTCGTAAAACCATCTGCTTTTGCACGCATATTTTCGTGACACACTCGATGTGCGAGTCCCCTTCCCCCTCTGTCGCCCTTCGGCGCTTCATTGTACGTCGTTTTCACGACGCGTGCCGTTCCACCCTCCCCCCACCCCCTCCACGGCTACGCACCCGACAGCCGTTCGTTTCGATGGTTTCGTTCGATCGTGCGTGCACCCGTCCATCATCTGGTCTCGTCGCACGAACCATTTCCCCCTCTCCCCACTGGATGTTTCCATGTAACGGGTTCGCCTCGACTTCGTCGCAGACGCGACGCACGACAGTCCGATGTTCGTTTCCTCGCCCCACCACGGCTACGCATCCGCCAGCTGTCCAAATCGTTCGAACGTCAAATGGACATTATGTGCAGCGCGCCCACGCGCCGATTCCCTCACCTTGGCTCGCCTGTGTTGCGTAGCCCCCACCAACACTCATCCTTCTTCGTCGGACTCATGCAGCCTTCGCTGCGTCCACCTCACTCCTTTCCCCTCTTCTCTTACGTGCATCCATGCTTGTTCGGCGACTTGAGTTGCCGACACCTTTTCGGTCCAGAGTCGACACTCGTCCCTCGGCAAATCTTCACGGCATACGGGGGCACTGTTATAACCCGATGGCTGCTGTCACTCCACCAGGAGTTTTTACATTACGAGACGATATCCCGTCCGTCTCTATCCAGGACACGGAAATCTCCGCCGTCCCTCTTCGTCGCTCTGAGACGTTTTCATATACTCCCTCTCTCTCTCTTACATATTAGGAAATGTAATTACCCCTTCTTACTTTCTTATGACGACAAGTCTCGTTACGTCACCCCCCCCCCCTTCATTGTGCAGCCGCCACACCTTTCCTAACTTCACCCGGTATCGCTGTCCTTTTCCGGCAGCATGCCCATCTGGTATTGCCTTCCTTATCCTCCTTATCCGTGATGCTCTACGTCGATGGAAAATTTGTAACAGCGTGCCGGTGGGCAAGAACCTCGAGGATTTCGTCGATAGCCTCGACATATTCCGTCCGGCGATCTCCAAGCGTGCGGTATACCAATAGAGCGTTTCCGATAAAGGTTGTCGAGCGATTTTCCCAAAAGTGCGGTCCCCAATAAGTGTGCGAAAATAATGGCGAATCCCCGTTCTCCGGTTGCGTTCGGCCTGGCAGAAAATCATCCTAGTGAGTGTGTACTACACATTGTTGGATCCTGAGGACCAATTGGCGATTGTCGCGCCTAGACTGCACAGTTTCAGACTTTTTGCGAGATACTGATCATCTCTTGTGAGTACCTCCGCCTCACCTATCTTTTTCTGTCCCCTTTTCTTTTCACTCCCCTCTAGCATAACCGGTCATATCACAAGTAATATTTCCTTCGCGTGGTTTTCGAACTCGCCACCCTTTGCGTGTTTCTGCTGTCCGTTTTCTGGTCCCCTTTATTTTTGCGAAATATAAATTACCGTTGGTTGCGTAGATTTTGGAGTTATTTGTGTTTTCCTTATTAACCCCATTTCCCATCAGAGAATTTAGAGTTATAAATGGCATCCCTCGTGGGAACCATATTTTGAGTAGAGTTGCGTATTCTAATAATTTTTGTTCCAATCAAGAAAAGGGTTACAAGAGAAAGAAGATGTAAAAATGACTCGTCCCTCTTACCATGGGACGACTGGGATGGTGGAGAAATGGTGAAATAAATGTACAATTATTATTGCCATTATTATAATTTATATTTTAGGTTGACATGAAAAAATAGTGGAAGATAGTATAACTTTTGGTAAGGTACTAGGGAAAAATTGGTTTGGGTTGCAATTAATTAACAAAAAAAACGTGGTTAGATCTGATACCTTAAAGTTGGTACCTTAACAAGGAAGCATCCAACTTCAAGCATTCGTTTCTAATAAAAGAAAAAAACAAGAAAAGAAGATCCTCTTGTTCAATACCTTGAGGTTGGTACCTTGACGACGAAGCGTCCAACCCCAAGCCTTTGAATTAAAATGAATGACATTAGTTCAAAATAGTTAGTTCAATACCTCGAAGTTGGTACCACCTTTGAAATCAATTGTGTTATTTTACGGAATAAGGAAAAGAGGAAAAATGAAATATCCTGGGAGTTGGAAAATATGTAAAAAATATATATGAGATCCAAGACCTCTCGTCTGTTTTGCCGTTACAAAGGTGGGCTCGTTGCCCTCGTTTACAATCTCTAGGTTTGTTGACAACAGATATTCCATAAGGTCCTCTCCTCTCTCATTTGTGTCGGTGCTTCCCCATAGCGTACTGTGGGCATTTGCATCACAACCAATAAGGAGATCGAGGCACTCATTTTCGCAATATCTGACTAACCTGGTTAGCTCCTCAGGAGGAGTTTCCCTGTCATGTGAAAAGTAGGCCGATGCTATCACCAACCCCTTCTGTCTATCTCCCCGCGAGACTTTGACCGCAGCCAAGTCTCTAGTGGAGAATTCTTGTAACAGAGCAGCATCTATGTTTTTTAAAACTATACATGCTCTTTGTGTTTCATGCAGCCCACTAGCGTAGACTGTGCCAATTCTACCTAGATCTCGTATCTGGCCCTTATAGCACCAAGGCTCTTGTATTAATGCCATGGTTTTGTTTGTGCGCATCACATTTAGACCCTTCATAAGTAAAGCTGAGGCATCTTTGCTGTGATGCAAATCAATCTGAAAAATTTCAGCACGATACCTAGTCATTGGGGTAGTTCGTGTTTGAGTTTTTCTTCGCCGAGCTTGTCGGGTTCCCGGAGGCTGGCCTAAACACAACCTCACTTGTCCCCAGATAAGCTCGGTAACATTTCGCCGAGTCCTCGTCCACACCGAGAACTAAGACGGTGCCGTTCTGCATCTCCTCTCTTTTGTGGACTACCCACGTCCCGACCTTCAAGTCAGCATTTTGCTTATTAATTATTTTAAGCAAAACGCTGGCCTCTCTCCTGGGTGGTGGTGAGAGCACGGTCATCTTCACCCTCTTGACGAGTTCCTCAGGGAGGACTATCCTCACCTTACGGCCCTCCTCAAGAGCGATCTGCGGTACAACTCCGCGCAGCCAACCAGCACTCCCCTCAACCCCCCAGAGAAATGTAGCAAACCCCCCCCCCCCCCACCCTCAGGGTGGCCTCCACGAACCTGGGTATGAATTCCCCGTCCGGGATATCCACCACCCTGTCCATGATGACCCCCCTGAGTTGGTCAAAAACTCCCTTCTCGACACGCACCTCCGCGTCCTCACCTAAGGCGATCATAACCTACGGGAGCCCGGAAGCCGCCTGCGAGAAGGTCCTTCTGGGGGCGGAGACGTGCTCCTGCCTACCCTTTGCTTTCTTTCCCTGGGGTTCAGCCGAAGGACCAGAAACGCTCCTCTCAGCCTTCCTTTTATCCCCAGGGGGAGCATTAGCGGATGTCACGATCGAAGTAGTCGGCTCCTCCAGACGGGTTCCAGCCCCAGCCACGGATGGCGCCTTCTTCTTCTTCCGCGAACCGCTTTTCCTAGAAGCAGGAGGAGTGGGGAGGGGGAGCCCTTCTGCTGCCGCCCTTACTCTCTCCTCTTCGTATTTCAGCCACAGCTCTCTCCTCCGCTGTGCGCCACTGAGTTTTTGGCGTGGATTTGCGTCCTCAGCCGTACCCGTTTCCATCGGAGCGTCATGCGCCACTTCCGATACTGTTTCCTCGGTGCCAGGCACCTGAGGCGTTGGATTATTGTTTATTTTAATTTTTGTCTGCATTGTGTTCCCACGAGCAGCTAGGGAAATAGTCTTCCTCCCGGCAGAGCCCCGCATACCGAGATGAGGAGACTTAATACGAGGGGTGGCGCCTGGTGCCCCAAGGGACCGTTTGGCGGTACCTTCTTAACCCCCGGTACCAAGACATCCAGGAAGTTACCCGAATGACAAGTCGATCCCCGGCAGTTTGCCAGTTTCCAGCACGGTGCCTACCACACCTTCCGACTTAGGGGCTGTCTCTTCTTAGTTGGATCCTCCTTTCAACCCACAGATGCGGCAGGTTGCCCCCCTTTTACCAACCCAGCTGGGACACACCCACCCAGGCAGCATAGCTGCTCCGTATGAGTATACTGGGTTACCGACCCGAGATCGGCCACCAAATTGGTGACATAGTCCTCGGGTTGCCTAATAGTCACACAAGTTCGGACACCTACAGTGTCACAGTCCTTGGGTAGACCAGAGGAATACCTCCAATCCTGCGCCTGGGATCGGACTCAAAACATGGGTCATAGTCCCCAGGAGTCAACAGACCCCCGAGATCGGACACCAATTGGTGTCACAGTCCCCGGGGAGCCCGATGATGGAGTGGAGGTCCACTTAAGCGGACTCCTCAGGTAATCTATCTATGGGCGAGCGGAGGATCGTAAGCTCTCCCACCAATGACAAGGTCTTGAGACAGATAGAGAGAGTTGACTATATTGAAAATACAAATTTTAAGTGATAGCTACTGTATTTTCTTATGTATAACAATATTGTAAAAAAAATTAATGTAATGTATGAATATGACCGTGACAAATAAAATTTATAAAATACATCTTCTGTATTTTCTTCATCTTCCTTCCTGCATGATATTGTACAAAAATTAAATATTTATCAAAAGATCGATGATCGACGTAATGATTAATGGGGTTTACAGTCGAGACGTTGCGATAGTGGTAAAGGTAACGGTTTTTAAGAGACGAAAACGAGACTTTCCACCTTATGAATGAAAATCTGTAATTAAAATATGTAGGTCAAGAAGGATTTCAAAACGTTGTGTCACGAATCGAGAAAATGGAAATATAAATGACAGATGGAACGAATTTTGTAATGGATAGGTAGGATAAACGGACCTGTCGTAGCCGCCAAGTACCGCGCATCAGGGGGTCGACGCCAGGTCTTTTGAACGCGTTTAGACTTGCTTAGAGTCTTTTATAAATTAATTTCAAAATGGTCTTAGCAGTTTTGTGTGAAGGGACTCAACCGTTTTGTCACTATTGGAGATCGTTGAGTTACACTAACGGCTTGTCAAGGGGAAGGTCTACAAACCGGTTGTGCGACTGTCATATTGATGGATAGATTTCCCCGACGAGAAAAAATTCTGAAAGATATATACATAACGCGACATCATTAAACTTCGAATACTCAATGGGAACGTCCACGAATTTCTTGCGTCATCTTAATGACCTCATTAGTGACGGTCACATTTCCCAATGAGAGAGTCTTGAATTAAGCCCGCGTACTAAACCGCGAATAAAAAATGCGAATCAATCCGCGAACCAGTCCGCGAATTAATCCACGAATCAGTCTGCGAATCAGTCCACGAATCAGTCCGCGAATTAGTCCGTGAATCGACCACCCACTCCACCCGCTCGCTGCGACAGCGCCGCGACTTTGGCCACGCCTGGTGGCGGCGGCAAGAATGAAGCGGGAACTGTCCTAGATCGACTACTGATGTTGAATACATTACAATGCATTTGAAGGTGCTATTTGAGCTTAGAAACGTATTGAATAAAATTGAAATATATTAAAATTTATAATGCATCGCAATACATTGTAACGGACAGATTCGCCGGTAGCGCTAAACAATGCATGCGTGTGTGTGCGAGCGTAAGAAGCGTGTCGTAAGAAGTGTCGCGTAACGAGGCGGGACCTCGTCGTATAAATTTGAGGGAAATTTCCGAATTTTAGACAGTCGTCGCCAGACCGTCTAGCATTGTCTGTCGATCGACTCGATCGCGCGCTCCGATTCCTCGGCTACGCTAGTATCCGTGGGCGGGTTGAGAGTGTGCATAGCATTAACTTGCAGCGGCATTACGGTCAGCGCACCGTGTGTCCCTGTCAAGGACGGGTAGGCAGGTCCCCTTTTCACATTAATAGTAATCGGCAACGCTAAACAATTAGCGAATTGTTCGATATTACGCAGCTTATGTAAAAAATAGCGTATTGTTTGTGAGTGGAGATTCATAAAAAATGAAAATATACAGATTTTTCTACACATTTCAATCCGTTTCTCGAGTCCATTTATTTTTTCCGTACCTGCACGTTACATTTGGCGACCGTGACGGGACTCGAGAACTATTGGGTATAGATAAAGAAAATAAATGGAAAAGTGGAAGGCCAAGGAAAAAGCCGGTCAAGTAGTGTTCGGTGGCCTCTACACGGTGAGACAGACAAGAATCAACATTGAGGAGTTCCGGATGAATTTACCTCAACCGCCTGTAAAACCGATTGAAAAATAAATAGGACATTGAAAAAAAATAACCCTTAATTGTTATTTTTTGAAAAAAAAAACACATCCAGTGCAATCTTTTTAAACAAAACCGAGAAAAATTGTCATAAATAAAATGCCAAGGAGCAGACCAAGAAAGGATATGCGAAGGAGCATATTACACGAAATTCTGAGAGAAAAAGAGGTAGAACCTGAAGAAAATGGAGAGCTCTTTTCGAGACTCAATTGGCAGTCCGAAGCAACGGGTCTATTCCGAGAAATAAGGAAAAAAGGACAAGACTGCGAACGAAGAATAACAAACTTAGAGCAAAAAGATATGAATGCTCAAATACTGCTCGACCAAATGAGCATTAACAAAGAGGAATTAAAAGACCCACAAGGTCGAATAGAGGAAATAGAAAAGGATGTGCTAGTGCGTCCAGAGGATGTACCAGAAATACTCGAAAATTCGAAATTGGCGGAAATCGTGAAAAGACAAAGTCACGATATTCTCAGACTCGAGCACCAGATTAAACATCTCCATTCGCTCATATAAGAAGCACGGGAGACGAGAGATGCGCGTTTTAGTCGCCCTAATATACAAGAGGGTGAAAATCATAATACCCCGAAAATAAGGATAAATCCTCCCACATTTTCCGGGGGAAAAGCTGAAAAACCATTGAAATTTTTGCAAGCGCTTCGCAACTATTGCGAAGGATTAAAAATAAATGCGCCACAATTCAAGACAATTATGTATCAAATTTTAAAGGGTCCCGTTCTGGATTGGTGGCATTTTGTTGAGCAAGATGTACTAAACTTAGACGAATTTGAACTTAAATTCCGGAAAAGATACTGGAATGAAGAATCGCAATACCAACTAAAACGACACATAGAATTCGGGTATTACCAATCCCAGAGAAATGCAAGTCGCGTAGAATACGCCATCGATTTATGTAACCAGATTAAAGACGCAAATATGTCCTTATCAAATAAGGAATTAATTACTATGATATCTCGACATTTTGAACAAGAAATAAGGAATGCCATTGTTAGTCGGGATATTCGTCAATACGACGATTTATTGGACGTACTCCAAACCTATGACGAAATGGGGCCCTCGAATGCAATTAGGGGAATGTACGAAAATAAGGGTGACAGAATAGGAATGATAAACCAGGACCGAAGAAGGAACCCGATGGAAGAAAAAAGAGAGGCATGGCGGAAAATGACGCCTTATGAGACCCCGAGTATTCAAAAGAGATACGAAAATGAAGCGGGGCGAGGAGAAAGACAACATTTGGGGTGGCGCCCTCAACAGGCGAATCCTCAAAAATTTGTGCCTAGGAGGTACAATGTAAATACAATGGGCTTAAATGAAGCAAAACACGAAGAAGATGAGCTTTCCACACTCGACGAAACAAAAATCTCTGAAGACAGGGAAAGCAGTAAGCCAGAGGAGGAAGATTGGAAAGTCGGCGATAAGGACCGACATATAGGAATCGAATCAATATTCCAAGATCCGAGAGAATTCTTGACGAATGAAGAAAGTATTCCTACAAATAAAAAATAAATAACGTGCCCGGAAATCCCGATCATAATCGAAGGAATCCGAACTAAAGCGTTATGGGACACAGGGATGAATTTTACAGGTCGAATGCCGCAGCTTTTAAAAAATGTCCGACGCTACCCATTACCGGGAAACGCGTAATAGGCGCGACCGGGACGCAGTCAACCACCCTCAAAATACAGGTTCTATCAAGAACGATAGTGGGAAAAATCGAAAGCGAGATTGCATTCGCGATCGCACCACATATAATTAGAGACTGTATTATCGGAATCAACGTACAGACACAATGGATAACCTTTAAATAAAAAAAAAAGCCTCGACCAGAGCGACAGGGTCGGAACAATACAGCATGTATAGTGGCCGGAAATAGAAACGGTAAAAGCTGCAACGAACCCGGAGAGAAGAAAAATCTCACAACCTAGTGAGCAGGATATTCGCGAAAAAGTGAATAAATGCGAGATTCTAAAAGAACACGAAAAAGGCAAAATAACTAAACTGCTTGTTAAATTCAAGGACTAGCACCTTAAACACCCTGCACCCAGGCAACCCTACATACTCACTACCGACGCGAGTACATATGCGATTAGGGCAGTGTTATTACAACGAAATAGACTGAGAAAAGGAGATCCAGGAGTTAATAAAAAGCGCAAGAGGATAAACAATCCAAAAGATCGCTTCGGGTCCGTAAAAAGTCGGAAGATTAGTTCTCCGTAGCTAACTTCCTGGGGGGAGGGGGGGCTATGTAAAGGACAGATTCGCCGGTAGCGCTAAACAATGCAAGCGTGTGTGCGTGAGCGTGAGAAGCGTGTGAGTGTCGCGTAACGAGGCGGGGTCTCAGTGTATAAATTAGGGGGAAATCTCCGAATTTTGGACAGTCGTCGCCAGGCCGTCTTGCACAGTCTGTCGATCGACTCGAGCACGCGCTCCGATGCCCCGGCTACGTAAGTATTCATGGGCGGGTTGAGTTAGTGCATTTAGCTTTAACTTGCAGCGGCACTCAGGTCAGCGCGCCTAGTGTCCCTGTCAAGGACGGGTAGGCAGGTCCCCTTTTCACATTAATAAATGCACTTTTTCACATTAATAACTCCACTTACAGGTGGAGTAACCGGCAACGATAAACAATTAGCGAATTGTTCGATATTACCCAGCTTATGTAAAAAATAGCGTATTGTTTGTGAGTGGAGATTCATAAAAAATGAAAATAAACAGATTTTTCTATACGTTTCAATCCGTTTCTCGAGTCCATTTATTTTTTCCGTACCTGCACGTTACAACATTTAAATACAAAAATAATCCCGGTTCACACATTTAATGAAAAAAAGAATATATAACCGTTATTTTCCCGCCCACCCACCACTAGTGTTGGGCGCGGACGAGTAACAAATGTTTGCCCAGGAGGAGAGACCTACCTGGGCATAAAAAAAAAACAGGTAGGGGGGTGACTAGAAACCCCCCTGTCCGCCCTATTACGGTAATCGGTCCGCCGATGGGGCGTCGATGGGATATTATCCCTCGACATTCCATCGGCTAGACGGGACGGTTGTCGGGCTCGCCCTCCTCCGTCCAACACGCGTTTAGCGTGTACACTACGATATAGTTTGTCGGCCGCGGTTGTTTGCGAAAATCCCTCCGCGACCGAAACGTCAGGATATTAAAATTTCGCCGGGGGGAAATTCCCCCTGTACGTTTCTTTAATATAAACTAATATTAGGGTCGCTGGGCGGTTTTGGGCTATATAACCCAACACCTACCAGCAACCCTCGTCAACCGGGGGAGGTTAAAATTTCCGCGCATCCCCCAGTTCAATATTAAAATATTTCGCCAGCACTGGAGTTTTGCTATATTTATACCTGTGCCGGCTTGTCAAAGTACATTAGTGCTTTTCGGCCAAACAAAAACATCGGGACAAACAAAAACAAACAAATAAAAAACAAAAAAAAAAAACATAAAAAACTCATTGTCTTCCCCGTGTTGGGGGTGGGTGTATATCCCCGCCAACTGTAGTCCGTGCACGTGCGCCAGTGCTTGTGATGTTATACTGGCGCACGCCCGAGATATGCTCAACATAGATGTCCCGGGACCATCGAATGGTGTCACTAACCATCAGCCGCCTCATCATCGCTGCGTATCTCGCATTGATTTTGAGGCGACCGATCACTCTTTCGTTGGCGGGGTCCCAAGAGCCGAGGCAACAGACGACGAAGGAATCCACTGTCACCTCGTAACCATTCCTTCGGAGGTTCTCTGCCAGGGGCTCGTACTTGGCCAATTTCCGAGCCCTTGCTTCATCGAACGCGATGGTACGGTTCTCGAACGGAACGGTCACGTCGATCACGGTGATCCTCCTCCCTATCTCGTCGCGGATGACGAGGTCGGGACGAAGGTTCGCCAATTCACCCTCGGCGCCCTCTACGGTGTGTAGATAACATTTATCAGCTACAAGGATGCACCTTTGGACGAATCTTCGTGGCGTTACTGTTTTTCGCCGCGTGTATATTGAACCTATTTGTAATATAGCAGGACTTACAACCCTTTTTTCCATAGTACAAGTTTGATTGTTCCATTTTAACAATTTTGGAGCAAACCTTTGAGGTTAAACATGACATAAATGCACAGTAGAATATTCGAACGGGATTGGTTGACAGCCGAACCCGCATAGTGACGTCAAACGAAACTTGCACGCGTTCAAGTGGAAGAGTTTTTAATTGGCAAATAAAATACTCAAATTAATAAATTAATTTTTTTTTTAGATTTTATTTATGTTATTTATAACCTAAATTATTATTTAAAACAATAAAAAATAATAAAACAATTTACCGGTGAACCCCCTTAAAGTAGAACCGTTTTAAACATATGGCTGTTATATTAACTATATCCAAATATTTGCAATATACCTTGTAATAATAAATTAAATATGATTAAATAAATACTTATTATATTATTTCAAAAACTACTACGTATTACATTTAAATAAATTGAAAATAAAGTTGTTACAATTCCAAGCTAGAAACAAAAAAAAAGTGTCATATGCATAGTAGAGATAATTAGAAAAGAGCTTCAATAATACCCATTCAAAAAAGTCCATGAAAGGGCTGTACACTATTAGTATTCATATTTATTACTTCGTACCAAAATAATTTTGCAAAAATCGTCCTTTGCACCAATGTCAACATTTTTTTCTATAGACTATAGACCGGAAATATGAGCTATAGCTGCGGGAGGTAAAGCGGAATTTTTACACTGCAGTAACAGTTCGAATCCCATCCACGATCAATTATTTTTTTTTTTTGTATTCTTTATGATTAAATAAAAATATGGTATTATTATTATTATTATCATTTGAATTCATTATTTCATAATAATGATAATAATTTTATTGAAAAATTTTAATTACAATTATCTATCTAATAATAAAAAATATATTATGGATTAAAGAAAACAAAATTAAAGAGATCACCTACCGGATTCGAACCCTCACCGCCGCAAGCGAGGTCAACAAAAAAGATCTGCAAATATAGTTGTATAGCTTTAGCACACACAGCTAAAAAACCAAACTGCGAGTAAATGCAATGCTTCGTTTATGTGGGGCACACGGTATTGTCTAGTTTCGATCAAACTCCTTTATCCAAGCTATCAAACACATAATCGCCCATTCCAAAAGTGATTTTAAGCTTATCGTTATGTCCTTGTAAGCATGAAATCAGAATACCATTCACAAATAATTGAGATGCAGTTATTAATCTGTGCCCATAGTTTGTAAGAAAAAAAATTGCCCACAACTCAGTCATTCTACTAGAAAAATATGCCGTTTGTGCCTATCATTTCATACATAATAAAATCATATATCAAGTTGCAGTCGTCAATATGTAATGTTGCATATGTACAATTTTCAATAAGTCAATAAGTTGAAAGTATGTATGCATAGCATAGTCGATAAACAGTTCTACGCAAACATTGCACGATGACAGTACCGACTATACTTGCAACTTGTAGAAGTCACGTTAGTCACACCAACGACCACTCCAAATGTCAAACCAGCGTAATGTTTTTACACTACAAGAAAATGGGACCTTTAGCGATCTGTTATTAATCTGTGACTGAAGTCTGGACGTCTCGTCATCGCGCTCCATGACAGTCGCGCCCTGTTGTCTCGTGGGCCTTTCTGAAAGCACATAGCTTATTACTGACCGCTCTGTCGGTATCTTACCGTCTGAGTTTACGAGCGCCGAGGTACCAAGTGGAGTATTGTAACTGGCGTCTTACAATCTGCTTCCTCATTGCCCTGTATGTCCTTGTGTAATGGTATCCAAAATAGTTGAATGTCATATATACTGTTATTTTTAGACTGAAATTCTAAGATTTTTTTTATGTTCAAAGTGTACTTATTGTTTTTTTGTACATTAACTTTGCAGATTCGAGTGATTCAAGAGCTCTTAGGTCCGAAGTAATAGTCGCGGCTCAAGCCGAAGCTTAGCTGAGCGGCTCAAGTACCGGAAGTAGCGTGTTCCAAAAGACATATGAAAAAATACTTATATAAGTGTATCGAACCGAACCAATCCATGTATGTACACGTATACCGACCTTTAAGTCGTAACAAGTCGCCGCCGGACGATTTAAAAATTAAAAATATTAAATTGGATATTCCGAAAAATTGTGTTTTAGTAAAATTGTAAACGACAGATATGAGTAAACAAACAGAAGTAAGTGGTAAATATATGTACAAGTTTGTTGATGCATCGTTATATTGATGTATGGTTATATATGTCTTAAATTAATTGCACTTGTCCATGAAAATTACTGTTTTTAATTTTTTTTTACCAAAGAATCAGAAAAATCACCTAACAAACGATGTCTTTTTTGGCTGTGCATATTACTTTGAACTTTTATTCATGTCTGCCAACAATAAATTAAACCTCTACGTCACAGTAGCATACATATATGTCACCTTATGAAATGGGTTTGTTATAAAGTTTATTTTATTAATATTTTACATTTTTAAAGTTATTTTATGATAAAATTATTATTCGTAATAAAATGTTCTGTTTACTGAAGGAATGCATTGAAATCCTTGAAGTAAATTGTAATAAAATGTTGAGGATGATGCAGTCGTGCAGGTTGATTTTAATTTAAAAAATGTTAATTTAAAAATGTGACATTTTACGTATATTACAACAGTGGCGTTAAAATTAAATAGTATAATGCAAAGAAAGTTTTCCAGCATTTTTGTTTCAAATAAATACTTTTATTTTACGGTTTCTCAGTTATTGGTCACTTTATGCGAAGGAAGTTTTCAGCATTGTTGTTTCAACTAAATGTTTTTATTTGTATGATTTCTAAGTTGCTGATCAATTTGTGCAAAGAAAGACTTCCTGCATTTTTGTTTTGAATAAACATTTTTATTTCTACTATTTCTCAGTCGAAAGATTTAATATCTGAAAATGTCCTTACGTAATGATGTAATTTAACATTTTAGTCCCTAATAATGAATTGTTTGACTGATATTTTTCTATGAAATAAGTTTTTAAATATTTTTGTTACGAACTGTTATAAGTACATTTTCTTCAACATTGATTTATTGTAAGGTATTATAGTAATCACATTTTTAAGCCCTTCGTATGTCACCTTAACTTATAAATTTCTGTAATCAGAAATGCATTACAATGTGTAGTGTTTAATTCATTCTTTCATTTTTAAATTCGCTATTTGACTCTGATAATTGTGATACAGTTTTCCTACAAAATTTTTTCAAAATATTTTCTAATGAAATTTCGCAAATAATTTTTTGTAATAGATTTTGACAACTTGTATATTTTTTATCTAAAGTCTTCCTTCGACACATGTTTTACCATATATGCAATATCTTAGATTCAAAATCTAGTTGCGAGAAGACTTTTAAGACCGACAGGCAATTTCAGATCTGAAACCTTCTTTCGTAGAGAATTGTACCAGCGATACAAGATTTAAGGTCTAAAACTTGGTTTACAACAAAATTTTAACACCGATGACATATTTTGGTTCTAAAACCTTCTTTCGACAAGACTTCTACCACCAATAAAAGATTAAAGATCTAATACCTTCTTTCAACATGCCTTTTACAATCAATAAAGTTTCACATCCAAACCTTCCTTCCATTAAATATTGACAACTTCTACAAGATTTTAGATATAAAATCTTGTTTTGACCAATATTTTACCATGTATACAAGATCTTAGATTCCACATCTAGTTTCGACAAGATTTTTAAGATCGATAGACAATATCAGATCCGAAACCTTCTTTCGACAAGACTTCTTTGCATTCGCATGGATTCATAATTAATATGTTCATACGACATATTACATATGCATTCAAATGAATTCAAGTTCTTTTTTGTACATATTATTTTTGGATATAAATGAATTCATAAGCATTAAAATTTTATGGAAATTTATTTTTCTATTCATATGGATTCGTCAGGGACAGAAAATGGATTCAAACGTATGAAATGAATGCATTTGAATCTTTTCTGAATGCATTTTCGAATACTAGGTAGATGTGGAATCTAAGATCTTGTATACTTGATTAAACATTGGTCAAAACAAGATTTTATATCTAAAATCTTGTAGAAGTTGTCAAAGTTGAATCGAAGGAAGATTTTGGATGTGAAACTCTATTGATTGTAAAAGGCATGTTGGAAGAAGGTATCCCTGGTAAAAATTTCCGATTGAACTTCAATCGGACCTAATGAGACTCGATCAGACCTATTCGGTTTCAATCCGCAATTTGTCCCCGTTACAATCGGACTCAATCGGATGTCGGTTTCAATCGGTTGCAATCGGAAATTTTATTCGGAACGAATCGGATTCGATCCGAGGGCGACATTTCAAACGGATTCAATCCGATCATTTATTCAGAATTAATCGGACTCATTCCGAACGATCAATCGGAACGAAACGGAATCAATCCAGGTAGACATTTCAAACGGTTTCAATCCGAACTGTCAATCGGAACGAATCGGATTCGATCTGAAGTGGAAATGTCAAACGGTCTCAATCGGAACCCTCATTCAGAACGAATCGGATTTAATGGAAAGCATATATTTCTAACGGTTTCAATCCGAACAGTCAATCGGAATGATTCGGAATCATTCCGAGGTAGAAAACTCAAACGGTTTCAATCCGAACTATCAATCGGAACGAATCGGATTTAATCTGAAGTGGAAATGTCAAAAGGTCTCAATCGGACCTCTCATTCGGAACGAATCGGAATCAATCCAGATAGGCATTTCAAACGGTTTCAATCGGACCCCTCATTCGGAACGAATCGGAATTTTTAATTTTGTAAATTTTCAAAATTCTCTTTCATGTATGCATTGAAAATAATTTAATTTATTAATAAATATTTTTTAAAACAGATCTTACCTAATCGTGTTACACATCACAGTTGATTCCTATAATGTAAGAAAAAATCCGAATCCTGTTTCACAGAATTGTTTTAAAATTTTCCGTTGAATGATGCTATAATTAACGATTAGTTCATTTTTCAAAATTCTCTATCATACAGATGTAAAAATAAAAACAGCAAACAATTTTTGTAGCGATACCTATCCTCTGTGTTTTGACAATTGACTCCATACAGATTCAATCCGCTTGATTGGTCGACTGATATAGTTACTTTATCAAAGCTCGATCGCCATTGGCTGAACTGAATAACATGGGATGCCCTATGTTCCGCCGTTAGAAATTCACCCTGTATAAATAAGTAACATTAATAATATTCTGGCTTATTATAATTAATCATAATTAAACTTAATTATATCTTCTAATGTTTATGAACACCTTCTGAAAGTCGGTGAAGAGGGTAATCAGCACCCATCGCCATCTATCGAGTTTTCCTTAAATTGGAATATACATAGTCATAGTGTGACGGAGGTGTCGCATCTCGCTGAAGAGTTCCGAACTTCTTGCATTTGGTAACACTAACGGCGAAGGGTCATATGTACTGTTTTTTAACCAAAGGTTGTAGCGCAAAAATCATCAACAAGCAAGGATATTTTGTGATCAATTGACTGTATTTAGTCGAGCTTCAAAATCGGCTCGCTGAATCTACTAACGTAACCATCTCCCATTCAATCTCTGGCTCAACATGCAGAGATTACTTTTCTTTTGAACATAGTATTCTGCGGTATTGACTAAAAACAAAAATCTTAGTACATTTCTTTCATATGAAAATGTCATTATTTCGGTTAATTTAAATTTTCAAAGCTTTTGGTCCAGAGTTTTTTTTTGTAAAACATTACAGATTTTTTCCATGCATTAATTAATATTTGTATGTAATCATTGAAATATTGATATAGTAAAAAAATGTACCCAATCTTCATTTTGATGTATCAAATGTGTGAAAATGAGACTAACTTAGTTCAAAAATTATTTTTTAGTTCCAAAAGTATAAAGAATTATGTAAACCAAATGTATTTGCTTATTATTAATCAATTATTCTAATCTTGGCGTTTAATTTTCAAATTTTTTTACATCTTAAATTGACATAAGTAACAGTTTCTAAACTTAATTGTTGATATTGAAATTATAACAGAAAATGAAATTATTAGAAAGTACTCGTTTTGAAGCTATAAATAGTGCTTTGTCAATTACAACAGGGGAAAGCAAAATCGTTGGAAGGTAATTTATATACATTTTGTTTAATCCAGAATTGCTTTGATTAATATGATGAATTAATTTATTTTGGAATTTAGAATAGAAAGTTATTCATGTAAAATGACTGGCAATGACAAACAACTTTATAAAAGATTTAATTCTGAACATGGTACAAATCCACATGACCTTCAAGCCTTATCACCACCACAAACGTCACTTGGTACATCTCCTGCACATCAATTAAGGTATTTGTCATTTAGTCTGATATTCACGTAATAGGGAATAAAATAATAGTATATTACTCAACGAGGGAGGTAAAATAAAGAATGTCTCAGACTGCATGTAATTTTGACCCGAGGTGAAGCCGAGGGTGAAAAACATGTAGTCTGAGGCATTCTTTTTTACTTCCTGAGGGAAGTATACGATTTTTCTTCATGGCAGGGAGGAAAAAATATTTTCTACTCACTTTTTGATCTTATAATGTAAAGATAGTATGTATAAGACACGTGTATTGGAAATAGGAGAAGACCTGTCAATATGTTGAGGTATATTCGGTACGCAACTAAGTAAGGAAAGTTAACAAATAGATAAAACTAAACTTGACAAATTTCCTTTTCAGATATCAATTTAATAATCAAATCCATGATTTTGTTCTTGAAGTTTTTAATGGACGTAGCAGAAATATGTATTTATTTTCAATATCTTTTTGCCAAACATTCTGTTTACAAATAGTCGAGCAATGTTTTTTCTGATAACATTCAAATAATTATTGAAAATATACTATTCATACTATTTCACGAAGTTGTGTCAAATACATTTGACACTTCGTCATTTTTCCAACCTCCATTTGTTAATGATATATTTGGGATCAGTGGCTTATTTAACAGCACAAGGACAACTCGGGTATATACTGTATATCATCTGCTGCACCCTACTGAGTTCCGTTTAAAAGGAAAAAAGCATTGCAATCATCATTTATTGGTTTTACAATTTTGGACTAGAGATTTTAAGTTAATCAGCACTGAAATTGGCTGATATGTGAAATCGTAAGAGCTTTATGATTGGCATGGAGTAATTCAAATGCTTAGAACTAATTTGATGAAAATGGGTAACATTGTTGAACCATGTTTTTATTGTTTCCAGACACACTCATAGAAATTTCCCTACTTAGCATCGTGGCACCCCGTCGCAACGTGCCGGTATGGACAAGTTCCTATCGTGTTCCATTGAAAGTCCCCGCTCTCGCAAGGGAGGACTTTGGAAAGACTGCGTCTTGACTTTCATACCTCACAGCGATGAAAGCCAACACGCAGAGCTCGAGACGCTATCATATGAATTGGCAATCGACGTCGAAAGTAGCGCTCTGAAATCACGCGTCTCAGGTGGTGTACGGCTTGCTCTGTTACTGTAACCTTATAGATTCACTATATACAGGGTGGCCGATTTATCTGAAGACATCGAAATATCTCGAGAACTATGCACAGAATCAAAAAAGTTGTCGGATGAAAGTTGTTCGACACGAAGGGGGGCATCCAGTGATAATTAAATTTACCCCCTCCCCCATCCCCTGGAGGTGGAGTGGGGGCAAAAACAATAAAACTTAAATAGGAACCCACAGTTTTTATTACAGATTTGGATTCTCCAATATTGACAATTTTCGCCCGCGTAGCGGATATGGAATACGGTCATTCTAACAAAGCCGGGAAAAAATACATTTAGCGTTACCCAGGAACAACGACGTGGACGTAGTATTTTTCTGTTCCCTTTGGGGTGCTTGTTTTACGTGAGTCCCCTTGCCTCTCACTGTCTCACTGTTCACTTACTTGAGTAAGTGTTCGAAATGTTGACCTTCCACTTCAATGCATTTATTTATTCTTTCTTCAAATGACTTTATACATGATAGAATCATATCTGCAGAAATTTCTGCGCAAGCAGTTCTTATGCGTTCCACCATGTTTTCACGAGTCGTTGGTACTTGTTCATAAACTTTACCTTTTAGGTAACCCCATAGGAAGAAATCCGGAGATGTTAGATCAGGTGACCTCGCAGGCCAATTAATGGGGCCACCTCTACCAATCCACCTACCATTGTAATCACGGTCTAGTATTTCCCTTGCTACTCTTGAAAAATGTGCTGGGCAACCATCATGCTGAAACCACATTGTCCGTCGGACGTCCATAGCAACATCCTCAAGTAGTAATGGTACTTCTTGTTCTAGGAAATCTCGATATTTTGTTCCATTCAAATTACCTTCAATGAAATAAGGACCAATGAGTTTATTTCCTATGATTCCACACCAATCGTTCACCGACCAAGGACGTTGATGATTAACTTGTCGTAACCAATGGGGATTTTCTACGCTCCAATAATGCATATTATGCCTATTGACGCCACCATGGTTCGTGAATGTAGATTCATCTGAAAATAATACATTAGCAAAGAAATTGTGGTTCGTTTGCATTTTTTGAAATGCCCATTCACAAAACACCACGCGGTTATGAAAATCATCGCCATCTAGTTCCTGGTGCAGTGAAATGTGATATGGGTGAAATTTATGACGATGCAATATTCTTTGAATACTGTCTCTGGAAATGCCGGAATCGCGATGTAATTGTCGTGTGCTTACATGTGGATTTTGGTGAATAGCTGCTAGTACAGCTACTTCGTTAGCTTCTCCTGTAACTGTTAATCTTCGCTTCCTTTTTTTCATTTGTACGCTGCCATCAGAGTAAAAGGCATTCACAACTTTGTAAAAAAGAGACGCGAGCGAGCATTATCTGGAAAACGCTCAGCATACAACGCAACAGCATCGTCAATATTCCTCTTACATTCACCATAAATAAGAATCATTTCGATTTTTTCGGGAACTGTAGCTGGATTCATTTTTAACTTGCTATTCGATTTAAGCAGTGAAGGGTAGACAAAAAATAGTCACGTAAACGGAAAGTTGTTATTCTAAAAGCAAAGTGACCTCCGACCGAATTGCTACCAATACAATAGACTTCAAAAACAGTCTTACAGTGAGAGACCGTGAATACTAAATTTTAATATGGGGATTAGAAAGTCGCGATATCCATTTACTTCCCTTCAGGAAAGTAGAGAAAAATGTAGGTGAACTGGTTACGTGTGACTCAACTTATGTATAAAATGATATGCTACTTTATTTTCGAGTTATGTCGTCCTCTAGCGTTATGTAACAGAACCGGCGCCGTTGATGGCCGAAATGCAAGCGATGTACATGTATGAAACCACGTGAGTTCTCTCGGGGTCCGGTAGATGGGGACGAAATCCCCAAATGAAGTAAGAGTTTCGTTTTGTTTAATAGAAGCTGGTTTGACCGTCAATGCTCAGCTTATTTATTCTCATTTCGGAAAAAACATACAGAGAGATAATGAATGAGCTGAGTGAAGGGACATGACGCGTTTTTTAATGGATTGCGTGATGTTCTCTTTTTGTTTATTAAATAATAAATTTAAAACCTAAAATGTAATTTTATTGAAGGTAGAAAACTTATTTATAAAATTGCTTCCATATTGTATGCACAATTTTTATGTAATCAGTTTTGATTTTTAATATGAAGAATATCAATTATTCATAATCTTAATTTTTCGAATGGACATTATTAAAATTTCATATTCAGAATAACAATTTTCGCAATTGATATTACTAAATTCTAATATTAAAAATTCTAATATTATAATTTTTAATATTAAATTTTCATAAAGGGATCAAATTGTCCCTATTTGCCCCCTGGATGCCCCCCTTCGTGTCGAACAACTTTCATCCGACAACTTTTTTGATTCTGTGCATAGTTCTCGAGGTATTTCAATGTCTTCAGATAAATTTGGATTTTTATCGATTACAGCGCCACCTGTGAACCAAAATGCAATAGCTCCTAGCTCAAATTGGTGTACTTTTTTCCGGAGAATCCAAATCTGCAATAAAAACTGGGGGTTCCTATTTAAGTTTTATTGTTTTTGCCCCCACTCCACCCCCAGGGGTTGGGGGAGGGGGTAAATTTCATTATCACTGGATGCCCCCCTTCGTGTCGAACAACTTTCATCCGACAACTTTTTTGATTCTGTGCATAGTTCTCGAGGTATTTCAATGTCTTCAGATAAATTTGGATTTTTATCGATTACAGCGCCACCTGTGTACCAAAATGCAATAGCTCCTAGGTCAAATTGGTGTACTTTTTTCCGGAGAATCCAAATCTGCAATAAAAAATGGGGGTTCCTATTTAAGTTTTATTGTTTTTGCCCCCACTCCACCTCCAGGGGTTGGGGGAGGGGGTAAATTTAATTATCACTGGATGCCCCCCTTCGTGTCGAACAACTTTCATCCGACAACTTTTTTGATTCTGTGCATAGTTCTCGAGATATTTCGATGTCTTCAGATAAATCGGCCACCCTGTATATATAATTTATTAGATTCGTAATAGAATTATATGGACAAATCTCTAGTACTATATGATTTATCTAAAATGACAATATTATATAGTTTCAAGCACATGTTTGTCGTGTTACACTTTTATATGACATATAACGTATATTTGTAGTCGTACATGCTATTTTTTTGCCAGCGGCGATTATTAGCTATACTTTTTATTATACCACCATTTTCATGTTAGAAATGGCATGTAATACATCATAGTAGCAAATGAAAGATAAATAACATTGAGTAAGAATTTCTGAAACGGGCCACCTAAAAACATGGTATCTTATTTTTTATCGAATATGCGTTTTTCTTATATAGTTTGTAGTTGAAAAGTGAATTCCCAAAGGATTTTGCAAAAAAAAATTTTTTACACTTTTTATAGACAATTGAAAATTTTTAAACATTTTCACTAAAAAAATAATATCTCGGAAACTACTCGATTGATTTTCAAAACCCTAAATTTTTTCAATTTGTCATAAAATAGAGTATTACTGTGAATTTTTTCATATTTTTATACCGAGTTTTACATTGTTTAAAATGTATTTGTTTATAACAAATTAATGAAAAATAGTGTTCTTGGTCGAATTTCAAATTGAAAAAAATACAGTATATACTTCTAACATTTCTGAAAAAAATCCCGTTGAGAAAAAAAATGGCACGCATCAGGGAATGGAGTTATTACAATTTTTCTACCGCGGCGCGACGCGAGCCACCGTGCGCAGACAATCCGATGCGCACGATGCTCGACGTACTGCATCCAAGTGCTCTTTAAATTTATTACAAGGATAATATTTTTTGATGCATAATATTGTACAGAATACAGCATATTTTATTCAAACATAATTAAATACTTTATTTATTTAACTTTTTTTAAACACTCTGTAACAATTGCGTGTTTTTTGAATTTTGAGATCGAAGAAACTTTTTTGCAGATTAAATGATTTCCATTTTCAGTCGGTTTGAACGAATGGTATTGTCGAGTATTTTTTATCGTCATCGCTTTTTCGTATCGAGGTTTTAACTCTTCGTGCTCAGTATCATGATCTGCAATCGTGCAAAACGCAAATGATATGTTTACGAAAAACCCTTGAGCCCAATTAAAAAAATCTTTCGGCGTAGTAATGTGATCGTTCACGGGTCGTTGTAAGCTAGCTTTGTGTGCACATCTTTTTACTGTTCCCCCGATTCCATCACATGCATGCCCCTTTCCCATGCGATGTAGCAAACAAGTTCCATTCGAATTCAATTTTTGTGGATTTCTCTAAATGTACGAGATTGATAAAGTTTGACTTATTTTTATATTGGGAAGCTGCACCATCTGAGAAAAATATAAGCTTTTTCACGTTTTCTTTTCCAAACTTAGTCCACAAAAATTGAATCATCAACTTATTAAATAAATTTACAGCCGTTGAGTCATGTTTGTTACATTCTGAGATTATAACAAAATTGCAGTGTTCTATCTTGTCGTTCTTTTTATAATAAATCACATAAGGATGAATAGTAACTTGGTCGTTTGACCAATGATATGACTGAATTGCGTCTTGAACAACAAAACTGAAATTTTCCGAAAAATCGAGTGTAACTACAAAATCTCCTTCTTGGGCATTTTTTTTCGCGTTGTCCAGATATTCCGCTTGAGCTTTCGCAATGTAGTCGCGCTTCAAAAGTAGTGGCAGTTCTTTTTTCAAATCTGACAGAAAATCTTGCGTACTTTTACTTTGAGTTGATATTTGGCATCTAATAAAATAAACGTTTTAAGTTATTTTTAATGCTTATAAAAAGTGTGTAACCTTTTTACACTGAACAATGATTCGTTAAGTTTTAAATAATACAAATTTTATAATTTCACGTGAAATATATGCAGGTAACGTATGCAACGTATAAACGTATGCAGATTTATATCCACAGCATTTATTAATTATTTTTTATAAAAAAGACAGACTAGAAATATACTATATCTACTATATATAAAATTTAAAAAATACATGATAAAATACTATAGATTTTTATGAAATAATTAAAAATGTCAAAAAATGGAGTAATTTTATATAATTTTATACTTTATTATCTCAATCAATAATAAATGTAAAATATGCAAATAATAAAAAGTAACAATAAAATATTTATTCATTCTTCAGCGTAAGACATAATTATAGTAATAAATAATATTTTTTACCGGTCAGTGCTTGTCCGTGATTTGAATTCAATGTTTGTGATGTCTTGATCTTTAAATATTCCAGCTAGTTTATCCACAAACGATTTCGAACCAGGGCAGTCTTTGCACTCCAGAAGGAAACACTTTTCAGAAGTATTTTCGCAAACCATACTATGTAGGATTTCGGAAATGTTGTAATCCCCAGAAATGCCACTTTTTTTAACACTTCGTTAAGACCAATAAATTTCAACTTCATATTCTGGTGTATTTGGCATACACACACATTATGAGATCCAGTTTGTCCTACTGGAATACAGTAACGAGGCCGTAGTTTTGTAAAAGTAGATGGACTGATTTTTTGCTCAGGAAATTCCAAACAGAATTTTGTATGTAGATCCTTAATGTTAAGTAATAATAACCGTTTTTGGACTTGTTCGCGATTACCATTAACAGTGATTGTAACGAAATCTTTTCTACCAGGCATGCGACGGCTGTATTTATCCGAATTGTAAAATGCCTCAAGTTTTTCAAGAATTTCTCTTGGGAGATTTTTACCTGCCCTTTTTCCTGAAGTAGATCCGTAACCGCATTCTTCTCGCAGTTTTTTTGCATTTGACATCATTCGTCGAGAGACGCCTAGTGCCTTAGCTAGTTTTCGGGTGCTCAAATTTCGAGGCGCAGTAGTCAATATCTGCATTTTATGATTTTTAGATGATGTTTTTGTTAATTGAAGTTTCATTTCATTAAGCAATTCATCAAAATGTTGAGCCGATTCGGAGCTTTCATTTCGCGACGAATCCACTGTATTCTTGGAACTAACTCCAACAGATTTGTTTGAGCTAATTTTTGCCGTTGTATAGCGTTTATCTAGCACTGCATCATTATCATTGACGATTTTTCTTTTTAAACCATCACCACTTTTAGAGTTAATGTTTTCCCATTCATCATCGGTGCTTGAATCTGAGCTTGAATCGGAGCTTGAATCGGAGCTTGAAGATGGTTTCGTTTCATCGACGACGGCTGACGAGATTTTTTTCACTTTACTTTTAACGACAGACTCAGATGAAGAAATTAAACGTCGGCAAGAATCGCAAATGTACTGACCGATTAACTTCGCGAACACACTACTCCAAGTATTGTTAACCAACTTTACATTTTTATAAACGTATTTATGACTTTTTTTATTGCACGGATTGCAGCATGTATTTGGACGTGGCATTTCGAATAAAAATATTAAATTAACATTGCACTCGCGTAATACCTGCGATTACCGATTTATCCCGGTGCTGATCGAGAAATAATAAAGCATTATAAACTTCCAGACAAGAAACAAAAAGCATCTTTAACAAGAACAAACAGAAATAAAATTTAAATACCCGCGCGACGCGCGGCTCCGCGCCTTCCTACGGCGCGCGATGTTCATGTTTTTGAAATATTTACAACTCCGTTTCCTGATGCGTGCCATTTTTTTTCTCAACGGGATTTTTTTCAGAAATGTTAGAAGTATATACTGTATTTTTTTCAATTTGAAATTCAACAAAGAACACTATTTTTCATTAATTTGTTATAAACAAATACATTTTAAACAATGTAAAACTCGGTATAAAAATATGAAAAAATTCACAGTAATACTCTATTTTATGACAAATTGAAAAAATTTTGGGTTTTGAAAATCAATCGAGTAGTTTCCGAGATATTATTTTTTTAGTGAAAATGTTTAAAAATTTTCAATTGTCTATAAAAAGTGTAAAAAAATTTTTTTGCAAAATCCTTTGGGAATTCACTTTTTAACTACAAACTATATAAGAAAAACGCATATTCGATAAAAAATAAGATACCATGTTTTTAGGTGGCCCGTTTCAGAAATTCTTACTCCATTATTAAAAGTACAATGAAATACTAAAAAAGTAAATACATTTTTCTGAAATATTATATACTTGACAGAAGAAATTACAAAAGTTTAAAATAATGTAACAAATTTTATGAAATTAATAAAAGTTAAAGTTTAGTAAAGTTAAAATGCAATTAATACGCAAGATTTTTAATTGATATATATGCTTATAAAAATTTAAAAACGCCTTATTATATTCTCTTATTGGACGTTTAGCCTAAAATAACCTAAACCAATATATAGATTCTTTATTATTTGTACAGTAGAACCTCGGGACTTCTAATTTTAGTTTTTCAGTGTCATACCCTTCAAAAGTTGACAAGGCGCCTTCCGTGATATTGGAAAGCTCGAAACACGATGTGGATATATTTACTTGTAAAAAGCTGCTAAAACTATTCCTAAAGATTTTGTTGTTATCGAAGGAGCTAAATATGCGTAAGAGTTAGGTATCGGTGACTGGAATTAGACTCTGTACTTTAAAATAAAGTTTTTATTAAATTTACTTCTGTGCAGGCTGTTAAAATTCCTCCTAAAGGTTTTTTTGTTCTCGAAGGAGCTAAATATGCATAATAATTATGTCTCAGAAGTTTGCAACGTTGAACAATCTGCAACGGATCAGTTCCATATTCCTAGAGCTGTCAAAAAAGTAACTAGGCACGAATTTCAGGTTATAACAATAAATCATGCGATTAGATGATAAATATGCATTTTATAAATTCGGAAACATAAAAGGAATATATGATAAACCGGAATTCAGCAACGTTAAACGTTATTTGATTTATCAAAATCATATGACAATATGCTAAATAATCTAATGAGCATATAAGACTAATTATTCTTATTTTTAATAAGTAAAATTATAAATGAAAAATTATGCCTCCGCATCAACTAAAACGATGAATGGGTTCAGAATATCATACTCTTCAAATCCATTTTAAAAAATTTGCAACATATTAACGGGAAAATTGTAGCGACTAATTTTTCGTATTTTTCTAAATGGTCTATTTAGAAATAAACAAATAAGAGTCCCCATCAACTAAAACGGTGAATCGTTTCCGAACATAATGTTCTTGAAATACAATTTTAAATATTTGCAACATATTAACGGGAAAATTGTCGAGACTGATTTTTCGTATTTCTGTATATGGTCTATTTATAAATAAACAATTAAGAGTCCCCATCAACTAAAACGTTGAGTGGGTTCAGAATATGATACTAATCAAATCCGTAGTAAAATATTTGCAACATATTAACGGGAAAATTGTAAAGAATAATTTTTCGTATTTTTCTACATGGTCTATTTATAAATAAACAAATCAGAGTCCCTATCAACTAAAACGTTGAGTGGATTCAGAATATGATGCTCTTCAAATCCGTTGTAAAATATTTCTAACATATTAACCGGGAAAATTGAGCGGCCCAATTCTATAACTCGCTCGACGCTCGAACGGCCGGAAAAGTTTTGTCCAACGAAAAAAAAATCGTTCAATTTTTAAAAGTTGATATTTTGATTTTAAAAAAATACATGAATGTAGAAAATGACAAACCGAACAATTTTTTTCCAATAATTTTTTAATAATAATGAATAGTTTCCGTTTTAATAAATTAAATATATAAAATTTAGAACCAAAAATTCAATTACATTTTAAAAGATAAATAAGGCCGCTGGACTGCAAAATGCATACGCATGGACCTAGAGCTTCGGGAAAAATTGCTTTTAGTAGCTGAAACTACGCTAAAAACAACCCAATAGGTTTCATTAAACATCAAGCAATTATTGTTTATTTAAAAGATTATTTAAACAAATGTGGCCGCTAGACTGCAAAATGCATACGCATGGACCTAGAGCGTCGGGAAAAATTGCTTTTAGTAGCTGAAACTACGCTAAAAACAACCCAATAGGTTTCATTAAACATCAAGCAACGATAGTTTGTAACTGGTGTTAGATTTTCAAAATTCAAAATGGCGGATTCAATATGGCGGATTACAAGTTGGGAGCATTGCGAAATTTAACTATTTATATCGCATTCAATTTTCGGGAATGCTTGAAGAATTTTGCACCACAAATGTTGGTTTTTAAACACCCTCCTCTTTCTCAGCACGGGCTTGGGACCGTCAACGGCAGAGTTATGTTTTTTCTTTTTTTTTCGTTTTTGAATTTTTTTGGATTTTTTTGATTTTTGTGATTTTTTTTTGTATTTTGTGTATTTTTTTGGATTATTTAATTAATTCGAACATTTTTTCGCGAATTGATCTGAATAGGCATTACTTTTTGGAACGTCGTGTGGCTGGCATATTTTCATGTCTATGCGATATAACCATCATGGAAGCACACGCCTCTAATGTATTGTCAAATAATGGACTTGTATTTTCTTTTTTAATTTTTTTATAGAGGTCACTACTTTGATCGTGAAGCCCTTTTCCATTATTCAAGACATGATCATTAGTTTTATATATTTTTTTCCATTAGTTTGTCGGATTTGGTGTTTGCTAAATAATTTGCAATTCCTTTTCGCGCACTTCCCATATCGGTTTCCGAAAATTTTTCGAACTTTCCCGTGGCTATTATATAAGCCCAAGAGCATACGTGCACACCGCAATTTCCGCTTTCAACAATTTTGCCATCAATCTCAATCGATTGAGAGGGCACTTCTTTAGGTACATATAACGTCCATTCATCCCATTTCACATTTATTTTTAATGCAATATATTGCATTATTTCATTTAATATGATATTGTTCGGATTTCCGTGCAGAGAATCAACATATACGAGAACGTTTTCTTTTAAATGTACAACCATTAAGGTCCAGTGTGAGCGGTGATATATGGGGATCATCCAAATGTTTTCGGACCAAGCATTTCGTACCTCACCCCACTTTTTGAAACCCTTTGTAACATTTCCTTACCTTCCGATACTTTCGCTAAACATTGTATCGAAAGGTAAGAATTGGAACTGGCGTTTTGTCGCTTCAATATGTAAAACTTGAAAAAATGCATTTATCACATCATCGGAGAGATACTGGTCGACTGAAGCATATGGTTCTAGGGTTTTGAAAGCATTATAATCAATGGGATATCCATTTATACTATTTTTAATATTAGGAAAATTGGGTGGGTATGAATTTTTTTGAGAAAACAGGCTGTCTTCTATTTCAGTTTTTTCCTCGCAGTTTGTGTGAATTTCAAACGTCTTTTGAGAAAACAGGCTGTCTTCTATTTTAGTATATTCCTCGCATTTTGTGTCAATTTCACACGACGTCTTTGGTACACTTTCGATTTCTATGTTGTCAATTCCTTCAAGGATATCCGAGCAATCTATTTCAGGAGTTTTGGCAAGGATTTCCATTTTGGTGTCGAGTTTGGCGAACTGCACAAATTTATCGTGTTTTAAATGTCTATTTGTAGTTGAAGCAGTCTTTTTTCGTTTCCAGGTTTCCACTGGATTATCATCTTGTGCCTTTCTCTTTTGTCGAGATGTTTTCAATGAATATTATGTGACCGTCATTCGCCGGGTAGTTAAAGGTAGTACAAGCAATTTTTCCCGTAGCTCTAGGTCCATGCGTATGCAATTTGCAATCTAGCGGCCACATTTGTTTATTATATTGTTAAATAAACAATCGTTGCTTGATGTTTAATGAATCCTATTGGGTTGTTTTTAGGGTAGTCTCAGCTACTAAAAGCAATTTTTCCCGAAGCCCTAGGTCCATGCGTATGCAATTTGCAATCTAACGGCCACATTTGTTTAAATAATTTTTTAAATAAACAATAATTGCTTGATGTTTAATGAATCCTATTGGGTTGTTTTTAGGATAGTTTCAGCTACTAAAAGCAATTTTTCCCGAAGCCCTAGGTCCATGCGTATGCATTTTGCAAACTAGCGGCCACATTTGTTTATTATATTGTTAAATAAACAATCGTTGCTTGATGTTTAATGAATCCTATTGGGTTGTTTTTAGGGTAGTCTCAGCTACTAAAAGCAATTTTTCCCGAAGCCCTAGGTCCATGCGTATGCAATTTGCAATCTAACGGCCACATTTGTTTAAATAATTTTTTAAATAAACAATAATTGCTTGATGTTTAATGAATCCTATTGGGTTGTTTTTAGGATAGTTTCAGCTACTAAAAGCAATTTTTCCCGAAGCCCTAGGTCCATGTGTATGCATTTTGCAAACTAGCGGCCACATTTGTTTATTATATTGTTAAATAAACAATCGTTGCTTGATGGTTAATGAAACCGATTGGGTTGTTTTTAGGGTAGTTTCAGCTACAAAAGGCAATTTTTCCCGAAGCTCTAGGTCCATGCGAATGCATTTTGCAGTCTAGCGGCCACATTTGTTTAAATAATCTTTTAAATAAACAATAATTGCTTGATGTTTAATGAAACCTATTGGGTTGTTTTTAGCGTAGTTTCAGCTACTAAAAGCAATTTTTCCCGAAGCTCTAGGTCCATGCGTATGCATTTTGCAATCTAACGGCCACTTTTGTTTAAATAATCTTTTAAATAAACAATAAGTGCTTGATGTTTAATGAAACCTATTGGGTTGTTTTTAGCGTAGTTTCAGCTACCAAAAGCAATTTTTCCTGAAGCTCTAGGTCCATGCGTATGCATTTTGCAGTCTAGCGGCCACATTTGTTTAAATAATCTCTTAAATAAACAATAATTGCTTAATGTTTAATGAAACGTATTCGGTTGTTTTTAGGGTAGTTTCAGCTGCTATAAGCAATTTTTCCCGAAGCTCTAGGTCCATGCGTATGCATTTTGCAGTCCAGCGGCCTTATTTGTTTATTATATTGTTAAATAAACAATCGTTGCTTGATGTTTAATGAATCCTATTAGGGTGTTTTTCGGGTTCTTTTAGCTACTAAAAGCAATTTTTCCCGAAGCTCTAGGACCATGCGTACGTATCTGGCATAATGTCGGCCTTGATTTAATTTAATTAGTTTTTATTGTTATAAACAATAATCTTGTTTGTAGTATGACATTTTTTTATGATTCTAGTCCTCTGGAGATGATATTAATCCTTTTAAAGGTATCTTTATGCAA
The DNA here is from genome assembly GCA_030407085.1 of Trichopria drosophilae. Classification (NCBI taxonomy): domain Eukaryota; kingdom Metazoa; phylum Arthropoda; class Insecta; order Hymenoptera; family Diapriidae; genus Trichopria; species Trichopria drosophilae. The sequence continues at coordinate 133,866,552 of CM059582.1, forward strand.
ACTATAATTGAATAACCAAGTTTTTAAAATTCGGTCCCTGTACATTCTGCGCCTATGCATTTCCCGATGTGGCCGCTGGAAGTGGCCGCTAACTTCAGGTTCATTACACCGAACAGATCCTAGCGATGCCTACGAAGTGATAAAGCATTGTAAAAGTTAATTTCGTTATAAACAAATTAATTTTTTAATGGCAACTGTCGGAATCCGCGAATAGTCAGCTATGTCGTCGAAAAGTCTGTGGGGAACTTTCGATTTCAAAAAACTTCAAGCGAGTAATTTGTTCCTTACAAGTAGAGGAAGTTTTTGGGAAAATTTGAAGTCGATTGGAATTAAATTCGCAAAGTTATGACGATTCTTAATAAACCGCGCGGCGAAACACGGAACGCGTTTTAGTTCCGTATAAAGAATGCGCGGCTTTTACACTTTTTGATGAGCAAGGGTTCAAAATCCTTTACATTGTTCTCTAATTCAATCATTATAAATGCGGATCTCTCAAGTTTTTGTATTAAATTTATATAATCTTCCAAATTCTACATTTTTTCTCCTTTTTCTACCACTATTAGTAGAATTTATACTATGACTCGTGTTCCTCTTTCTTATTACTTTTACTTTAAGGTACAAATCAATTTGATTTTATTTTTTTTCAATTTATTTTCAGTTTGATTTGATGACGAAATTTTATTCTTACACTAGATATGCACACGCCATCGACAAAATTTTCAAAATAAAGTTATAACATCTGCATCTGACCTTGCGATGTTTTAAATGTCGCGTTGTGCGATTATTATCAGAACATAATCATAAAGGAGTCATCAAAAGGTTAGGAACGAAATCGATGAATACTAATAAAGAAACATAATAATGGCTAAAATCGTTTTTAAAAAGCTACTAAATCTAATAAAACAGTTCCCAAAAAGCAATATCGACACCAATTGAAATAGCTAAAAGGAGACTAGAAAAAGGTGTAAGATGTTTGCTTTCATACCTTCCAACTATGGGCAAAGAATTTTATCTAAATTTATATAAAAACTCAAATGAAAAGATAAAAAAAGAGCTAAAAATATAAACAATATAATATTCATATTATATATAAATGAATTCATAAGCCGTATATTCTTTATACGGAACTACAACGTAGTACTACAACTTTATACGGAACTACGCGTTCCATATTTCGCCGCGCGCTTTATTAAGAATCGCCATAACTCGAAAATTCGAAAAATCGAAATTTTTAAAAAAGTCGTCAAAAAAATCTGAAAAAGTTGAGAGTATTCTTTTACCAATTCGAAGACATTTTTGTTCTAAGTAAATTTTTTCTAAAGTCTACAGTTTTCATGAAAAATATTACTAGTCTTGAAATCTAGACAAGTTTAATAATTTTTTTGCTAGAAAACTGTATACTTTAGAAAAAATTTCCTTAGAACAAAAATGTCTTCGAATTGGTCAAAGAATGCTCTCAAATTTTTTCAGATTTTTTGGACTTTTTTAAAAATTTCGATTTTTTGAATTTTCGAAAAATACAAAAATTTAACAAAATATTCTGAAAAAATTTGAGAGGATTTTTTTACTCATTCTAAAACGTATTTATTCTTAGAAAATTTTTTTTGAAGTCTATAGTTTTCAAGAAAAACTATTGTTAAGTTTTAATTAGAAATTTGTCATTGGAGTCGCCATTTTGTGATCACCATGTTAGTTTTTAAATATTAAAAAAATTTATCTTGATATTATAACTATTGGGTCCACGTTTAATGAAGAAATTTTCTGACGACAAATATTCTTTCGATGAGAAAAAAATGTTTTATAAAAAAGAACACTCGATTTTTCGCGTTATTTTGAGATTTAAATTGCCATATTTAATTTTCTAATTAAGATAGCTCAATTTTGACAACAGCACTGAAAAGAGCGACTTCGAAAATAGTAAGACGAGTACCTTTCAATTTATTTGAAGTTGGATTTTCATATGAAATTTTTGACTGAAATTTAAGTGAGAAAAGTGTCCTTCTTGACGTTAACGGGTTAAACTTCATCCGACACTACAATCTCTGTTTCAAATGGCAAGAAAAAATTACGTACGATTTTTTAATAACGACAACTGAAAAATTTAGCAAAACCGTAAAAATTGTGCTTTATATACTATGCATGAAACATACTGGATAAGCTAAGATGCTCGCAGCGCCCCGCCTTGGCAACCACGCCGAAACGTTCCGGTTCGAGTCGAAGCGCTGCGTCTTGATTTTCACACCTCTGAGCAGTAAAAACCCGAACGCTGCGATGGGCCTTGAATCATAGCCTACCTTTGTGGCTTCTTAACCAATGAGTATACAGAGTCAGATCGCATCGTTCGAGGCGCGCATCATGCCCGCGCGTTAGGAGAGCGGCACAGCGCTGAGTAGGGAAATTTCTATGAGTGCACTTAGAAATATTGATCATGTATTGAAAATGTTTAACCTTCGCAAATAAAAAACACTGCTCAAACTGGGAATATAGTTATACCACCAGAATTAAATATCACTTCGGACGTTATTATTTAAACAAATTAAGTTCATTTATTTTAGAAGACTAGAAAATAATTTGTAAAATTTGCAGCAAATAATAAAAATAATAGGTGAAAAATGAAATAAGTGGAAAATACAGGGGGTCTAAAAGGCATCGAAACACGTGTATAAGTTTTTATATAAAATATTTTTTACCCAGGTTAAGGTAATTTCCGTAGTGACTTTTGGCGCTGTATCTAACGGTGACCTTGGTTTTGACCTTGTCGAAGATCTACAAGGTTATTTCAAGGTCACCTTCATGTTTTTAATGGCAAGCCTCCTTTTCGACCTCGGCAATCGAAAGAGCGGAAAATTTTACATTAAATTGGTCTTATGAAAAAATTGCCTATGTGACCTTGGAAAGGTAAAAAATGAAGGTTAAATGTCTAAAACACGATGTGACGTACTTTTTCTAAAATGACGTGTTTTTCAGGGAAACATAACATTGCTTCAGCAATGTCAATGAATTATAAAAGTGTTGATCACATTGACTGGCTGAACTTAACGTCAATTTTCAAGGTTGTATGAAGGTCATAACGAATTTTTTATTGGTGAACCCCATTTTTTACTGCGAAACCTGTTTTTTTTTTACATTAGGCTCTTTAATAATGGTACTTTTTTGTATGAGCATAAGGATTTTTTACATTCTCGACCTGACCTTTCGAAGGTCATGTCAATGTTAAAAGCACCTTCATCTTACTTTTAGCGATACCCGGAAACAACGACGTGGACATAGTGTTCACAGATTTAGATGCGATCTCGGGCATGCGTAATACGACGCGGCGCTGACTGGTCGGCCGAATCCCACGACGCTGCTGGAATTCGAATAGCAGACCGGTGCGGCGCGCTGTGGGGTGTCGGAGGTGCGCGTGGCAAAATTAAGCTAGAGCCGTCAATTTAGCATGCAATTTTTTTTTGTTTTTTGAAATATTCAGGACGAAATTTTGAACAAACATATGAAGGCGATTTTTTCGAAACATTCGAAAAAGTGAAAAAAAAGCGAAATTTTCGAAACAGTAATTCGAATGTTCATACAAAAACGGTTTTCCGAACTTAGCTGTGGTTTGGAAAACAGTTACTCCACGGTCACCTTTAAAATTCGTAATTTTTTTAAACATTTTGACATTCCAATAAACAAGGGTTTATTTTAACTAGGTGAAATAAGATTAACCATATAAAAATTTGTTAATGTACTTCAAATACCATTGAAATGTTATATTATGTGTAAAAGGAACAAATGAACCTGATTATATAATTATAAGAAAAAATGATTACTTATGATTACAGATAGGTAAATATATATTACACAAATATTTATATGCGAGTAAGGGTCACCGGGGACAGCTATACAAAGTGGCCATTTCGAGGACATGTGTTCAAATTAATAATGAGGTCCTGAGGGTTGCCCCCCCCCCCTTACACTATCCTAACCCAACCTGTACACCGCGTGGACGTTGCTCGGCCGGATTTACATCTCTTCGGGGTGCTTTGTTCAGATGGTTCCCCTTGCCGTCACCTGTGCGTGTGTGTGTGTGTGTGTGTATGCGCGCGTGCGTGCGTGCGTGCGTGCGTGTGTGCGCGCGCGCGCGTGTGTGTGTGTGTGTGTGTGTGTGTGTGTGTGTGTTTTTTCCGAAGCGACGATGGAAAGCTCTAGCAGCCATCCATCCCTGCCGGCCGGCGCCAGCGGGAGTGCGGGGCTCGCACCCGCTAAAACCACCTCCGCTTAGACTGTGATTCCCCCCTCGGAAACCGCCGGAAGGCATCACTTCGAGGGGGCAGTCTATGCCTCAGAAGGCCCTCCGCCGATGTTTTGGCTCTTCAAGTCTGGGCAATGTTATTGCCTCTTCCTTCTTCTTCTCTTCTGATGGCATTCAGCCTATGGATGATGGAGGTGGCGATGATGACCACCTCGTTCCATCCCTCCTGTGAGGCGAGCAGACATTCCCCAAAGCCCTCAGGTGTTAGTGGTCCTCCTCCCGAGATCCGGAACTGTTCCCGTTCCGCTGCAAATCTCGGGCAGTGGAAGAGGACATGGGCCACGTCTTCGTCGATACCAGGGCATGCCGGGCATTCCGCGCTTTGGTAAATGCGGAAACGATGTAAGTAGCATCGAAAGCAGCCGTGCCCGGTGAGCACCTGGGTGAGATGAAAGGTGGTGTATCCGTGTTCTCTGCTCGTCCACTTTGCTACATCTGGGATGACGCAGTGGGTCCACCGCCCCGAATCCGCTGAATCCCATCTTTTTTGCCATGCTTCTATGGTCCTCATGGACCATTTGTCGTGGTTCAGCTCCTGGTCGGCGATGTACTGCCTTGTACACCTGCCTTCGCGGTGTACTGCTGCCCTCTCAGTAGCAAGAAGGTCTATGGGAGGGAGTCCCGCGACCACCGAGAGAGCGATGTCCGATACAGAACGGTAGGCACGGGCCACTCTTAGGACGGCTGTTCTATAAGCCCGCCGACAGGTGGCTCCGTAGCTCTTATGGATGTTGATGGTCCCGTAAAGAATAACGAAGCTTATTACCGATGAAAGGAGAGACCGTCACGTCTACTTCGGCCCCCAATATTGGGCATGATGCTGGAGAGCGTACGAGCCACTTTGGAAGACTTTGCGCCTACGTTCATCAGGTGTTGTTTGAACGACAGCCGCGCATCTAGAGTGACTCCAAGATATCTAATAGTGTCCACCGTCCTTATCTGAGTATCTTCCGCCGTGAAGGTGGCGTATACCCTTTTCTTCGTTCAAGAGATAAGCACCGCCTCCGTCTTCTCTGCCGCCAGATCTAACCCATGGTTGCTCAACCACCTAGCTACTACCTCGATAGCTTCATCTCCGCTAAATTGCACCGTCTTCGCTACGACGATTAGTGCGAGGTTGTCTGCGAAAGCTATCATGGACACCCCGTCTGAAAGTGGTTGCCTAAACAGTCCGTCATATAAGACGTTCCAGAACAAGGGTCCCAGAACCGAGCCCTCTGGCACGCCTCCCGTTATGTTATATGAGTGCCTGCCGTCATCGGTGACATAGTACAGCGTCCGGTCTGTTAGGTAGCTTAAGATGGCTTCTCTTAGGTAGAGCGGCACCTTCAGATCTTCGAGTGCCTGCATGATGCAATCCCATCTGGCCGTGTTGAAAGCGTTTCGAATATCGAGAATAATGACGGCACACATGCACCTGGTGTTTCGGCTGCCACTGATGGCATTCGTGGCTATTGCCTTCACTTGGTCGATTGCGTCGATGGTTGAGCGCCCCTTCCGAAATCCGAACTGGTTGTCGGAAGGACGTCCCCCATCTTCGATGGCTGCTTCTAGTCTGGGACAGGTAACCCTTTCATAAAGATTCCCGGGGATGTCCAGCATGCAGAGAGGTCGGAACGAAGATGGATCGTCCGGGCGTTTGTTTCCCTTGGTTAGAAGAACCAATCTCTGTTCCTTCCACTGCGCCGGGAAGCGTCCTTCCTTCAGACAAGCGCTGAATGTCGATGGAAGATGGTTGGGACATTGAGCGCTGCGAGCTTCACTGCCATACCAGGTACCCCATCCATTCCAGGGGCCTTACGAATGGAAATATTCTCAGCAGTCATCTTTAGTTCGGCGTCGGTAACGTCTGGCGGCTCGGCTGCATCGGCGATTTCCATCAGAGCAGTGCCGATCGGCCGTTTCCGTTGTTCTGGGAATAGATGGCCGACGACTTTGTCAAGGTAGGATGGACAAGATGGTGCGTTGGGTCCCCTGGGCTTGATCTTGTTCATGACCGTTTTACGCGGTCGACCCCAGGGGTCACCGTCCACCTCCTCACAAAAGTCCTGCGAGCACTTTCTTTTTGCGGTCTTGATGGCAATCTTGAGCCTCTTCCTCTTCTTTTCATAGTCCGCGGCCGGTTGGTAGTACCAGGGCTTATGAATTGCTCTCTGGTGCAGCCTTCGAGCTCGAAGGCACTCCCGACGAATAGCTGCGATGTCCCCGTTCCACCAGTAAACCGACGGTCGGCCGCGAGGATTTGATTTCACGGCCGTAGAGGCATCGCAGGCCGCTGTTAAGGCTGGGCTGAGGCATTGGGCTCTCTCCTCCGCTGTTCCCTCCACCTCCATCTGTTCCAAGCTGTAAAAGAACATCTCTCGATCGAAGGTGGCCGGTGCCTATCTCTCTGTCGTCAAACTTTGAACCCTTCTTGCTGTTCTACCGTTCAGTGGGAGCTGGTACACCAAGCCTTGATGGGCACTGCCTGTGTTTCGGTCGCTAACTTTTCAGCCCAACCCTTCCCCCATCAATTTTGGGTCGACGAAGGTCAGGTCAACTACGGAGGACTTGCCGGCCTTGGAGTAGGTCGGCTTTCCCCCGTGTTAGCGGTCTCCAACTCTAGAAACGAGAAGGCCTCAATGAGGGCATATCCTCGATAGTTGGTCTTCGCACTACCCCATTCCGTCGCCCATGCATTGAAGCCCCCCCCCCCCCATCACTAGTGGAAGTTGGGAGGATCTTGCACTGACGACGATGGCCTCTAAGGATTCTTGGAACTCGTCGATGGTAAGACTGGGAGGGAGGTAGCAACTGTATAGTCTTATACCAGCCACCTCCACACAGATGAAGCTGGGCAAGGGGTCGGCCATCTTATCGGATATGTGGAGATTCCCGCACACCCAGATGGCCGCCTTGCTGGTGGAATCCTTCACCCTACTCGGTTCACAAATACCCCGGTAAGCCTCACTGATGACGGCGATATCGGCTTTCTCCTCCTGGACCAGCTGATCCGCCCCCTGGGGACGCGCCCGTTAGAAGGAACCAGCAAGACTCCGGCGGGTGTGTGCGTGCGTGCGTGCGTGCGTGTGTGTGTGTGTGTGTGTGTGTGTGTGCGTGCGTGCGTGCGTGTGTGCGTGCGTGTGTGGGTGCGTGCGCGCGCGCGCTCGCGTGTGTGTAGTTATTAGTAACGAATGTTATTGAAGCCCAAGTGTGAGCGGCGAGCGTATTACCGCGAGCCTGTAAGCCCGCGCGTCGTCAGAAAAACATGCATAACTTTTGCAATATTAGTGGTTACTCATTTTTCTTTTTTTGCTTTCTTCTGTAGGGTTTTGCACAACAAATGAGCCTAGTCTCATGTTTTAGAAACATTGAGAACATATTTTAAATCGCAATTGTTTAAAACAATTGTTAATAAATATTAGGAAATTTAGTTTTACAACAATCATTTTTACTGCAAAATAAAATATAAACATTAAGCCATAACATAAGCACACCAATATTATTTAATAATATTCACTCGTTTCCGAGTAATAATTTTTTGAAAAATTCATTACCAAAAAGTTCAACCTTCGATTACTTCAAGAATTCAAAATATTTTTAGGATATATTTTAGGGGGTAAAAATGTACCCATATAACTACCAAAAAACACTGGTAACTTTAAGATCAGAGACGAAAGTTTTTGAAGTATATGTTTTCATTTATTTTGACACTATACAAATTTTTAAAAATCGTCCTTCCTTCATATCGTATCTTCGATAATTTTCAAAAAGAAATTTCAATTTAATAATCAGCGTCCCCAAAAACCACCTTATATCAATTTTGAGCGAATACGATGAATATTTTTGAAAATCGTCCGGCATATTCGATCCACCATTTTCAATGTTCAAAAACCAACTTCAAATTCATAATCAGCGACCCCAGAAACCCTCCAGTAACAATTTTCGACCAAATCCAATGATGTTTGAAAGACAGAAAATAAAATCTTCTACGTTACCAGAATTAGCACTTTAATCATAAGTATTTGATTCGAATTTACTATTTCTTAAATTTAATTTTCAGATTTAGTACATCATGAAATTCAGCACTTTAATCCCATTTTGTTTGTTGAATATAGTACTTGACTTGAATTTATCGTTTCTTTAATTTAACACATTATTCTCTAGTACTTTCTTGCATATCATACTTTATTTGTAATTATAATTTCTGACATTTCTTTTTCAAATATCAAATATACATTCTTGTTTATATTTGATATAATTTCTCGTTTAGTAGTATCGTCTACTAGTTTCCGGTTGTGTGCACCTACTAAAAGATTGTAGTATACAAGGAAATGTGTACCAACGATAGGCTGTGAGGCGTCTACAACCATCGGGCTGAAGCTAGCGGCCGCAACCTGGCGGCCGTTCGATTCCGGCGGAAACCCTTACGACAGCCTCACCGTCAATTGATACAAGTATACATAAAATGCGACATTAAAAACGTAATCCACGTTAATATTTTTAGGTATTACCAAAGCATGTCTACTGAAGAATATTCCGAACTATTTTCACAAATATAATCGCATTCTCTATATATAAGAATAAATAATATAATAATATAAAATAATAAAACTGATCACGCCTCCGCAACGGAACCAACAGAAAGTAAAGTTCCGCCATTATTTTTCGTATTTAAATATAATTCTGCTTTCTTCTCACTAGTTCAGATTCATTCTTTAAAGAGTGAAGAATGGTTGGTAACTTTTGCAAAATCAAAAATCGCGTTCCTTATACATATTATATATATAAAAGTGATAGCGGCTCGGCCACGGAAAGGCGCTAAAGTAACTTCCGTCATCTTTTTTCGTGTTTAAATATAATTCTGCTTCCTTCTCACTAGTCTAGATTCACTCTATATAGAGTGAAGAATATGCAGTATTTTTTGAAGTATGAAAATCGCGTTCTTTATATATAAGATATATATAAAACGAATGCCGCCTCCCTCCGCGCGACCGTTTAATGTAAACTTACAGTATCTTTTTTCATATTTAAATATAATTCTGCTTTCTTCACACTAGTCCAGTTTCACTCTTTAAAGAGTGAAAAATGATTGGTAAATTTTGCAAGATCAAAAATCGCGATCCTTATATATATTGTATATATAGAGGTGATAGCGCCTCGGCCGCGGAAAGGCGTTAAAGTAACTTCCGCCATCTTTTTTCGTGTTTAAATATAATTCTGCTTTCTTCTCACTTGTCTAGATTCACTCTTTAAAGAGTGAAGAATATGCAGTATTTTGCAGTATCATAATCGCGTTCTTTATATATAAGATATACATAAAACGAATGCCGCCTCCCTCCGCGCGATCGATTGATGTAAATTTACGGTATCTTTTTTCATATTTAAATATAATTCTGCTTTCTTCACACTAGTCCAGATTCACTCTTCAAAGAGTGAAAAATGGTTGGTAAATTTTGAAAAATCAAAAATCGCGTTCCTTATATATATCATTAATATAAAAGTGATAGCGCCTCGACCGCGGAAAGGCGTTAAAGTAACTTCCGCCATCTTTTTTCGTGTTTAAATATAATTCTGCTTTCTTCTCACTAGTCTTGATTCACTCTATATAGAGTGACAAATATACAGAATTTTTTGAAGTATCAAAATCGCGTTCTTTATATATAAGATATATATATATAAAACGAATGCCGCCTCCCTATGCGCGACCGATTTTGATGTAAACTTACGGTATCTTTTTTCATATTTAAATATAATTCTGCTTTCTTCACAGTAGTTCAGATTCACTCTTTAAAGAGTGAAAAATGGTTGGTAAATTTTGCAAAATAAAAATCGCGTTCCTTATACATATTATATATATAAAAGTATATTCCGCCATCTTTTTTCGTTTTTAAGTATAATTCTGCATTCTTCTCACTAGTCAAGATTCACTCTTTATAGAGTGATGAAAGTCCGGTAATTTTTGCAGTATGAAAATCGCGTTCCTCATATATAATATATAGAAAAGTAATGGCGGGTCGGCCACGGAAAGGCACTAAGGTAACTTCCGCCAACTTTTTTTGAATTTTAATATGATTCTTACCTTATATATAAAACATACTCAGAACGCGATTTGGATTCTGAAAAAATTACCGAGTATTCTTCACTCCATAAATCTACACTATTTTCAATAAAGCAGAATTATATTTAGATATGAAAAAAAAATAGGGGAATTTTGATTGCAGTATGTTTACCAACTCACAATCGCGCTGAGGAGACGCCATTAGTTTTATATATATTATAAATAAGGAACGCGATTCTTGATTTTGAAAATTTACCAACCATGCTTCACTCTTTAAATATCGAATCTGGACTAGTGTGCGGAAAGGAGAATTATATTTAAATATGAAAAAAGATACCGTAAGTTTACATCAATCGGTCGCGCGGAGGGAGGCGGCATTCGTTTTATATATATCTTATATATAAAGAACGCGATTTTGATACTGCAAAAATTACTGCATATTCTTCACTCTATAAAGAGTGAATCTAGACAAGTGAGAAGAAAGCAGAATTATTTTTAATCACCCAAAAAAAGATACCGTAAGTTTATATCAATCGGTCGCGCGGAGGGAGGCGGCATTTGTTTTATATATATCTTATATATAAAGAACGCGATTTTGATACTGCAAAAAATACTGCATATTCTTCACTCTGTAAAGAGTGAATCTAGACAAGTGAGAAGAAAGCAGAATTATATTTAAATATGAAAAAGATACCGTAAGTTTACATTAATCGGTCGCGCGGAGGGAGGCGGCATTCGTTTTATATATACTAGCGTTATTTCCTCGCTCGCTAACGCTCGTTCGGAATGTGAGATTTTTGGTGTGTCTTTTGTTAGAATGGATATGAATTTTGTTAAATTGATACAAATATTTAATAAATTGTTATGTTATGAAATCTTATGGGCACTAATCTGCAATGCGAATAACAGAGTATTTATTTGTATTATAACGCCTGTCATTTCTTGGTAAAAATGTACTAGGGTTGTAGATGTGAAATTTCATATCGTTTAAAAAAAATTATCTGGATTTAATGTACAGAAGGTTAAATACAGCTAGAGCACATATTTTAAATATAAATCTAAAAATTGTATTTTTTAAAACTAAATAGTAGTTTTCGTATTAAGGGCGCAAATTTTACGCCCGGAAATTGATGGCCTTGTGCTCGAGGGAAGGCAATACCGGCATTTCCAAAATTAATATATCAAGCTTTTGGCTCAAAAAATGAATTCATTAAAGTATAAAAAGTAAGGGGGAAAAATTATTGAAATGACTCATTGGAACTACCTTTAATTTATATTATTATATATGTAACAGTTTTCAATGCCCACGTTAATGTCTTGTGATGATAATTAGTTGTTACTTGGTTTCCCACGTTTTTCTTGTTTTTTTCAAAATGGCACTTTTTCCGGTTATATCGTTATTTCGCCCATCCCTTCGTCGCAAATTTCGAAATTTACTACAATAATTTTGTCAAGTTTCCACACCACCATAGAGGTATTGACAAGGCGCATTTCTTTTTTTTGGGAAGATCGCCTAGAGCCATATGAAACCCAATAATTTAGATTCTTACCGTAATTGTTGTTGAAATTAATTATTTGGTAACGACATTTTATGTATAATTTATTGAAAATTTTTATTGAAATGATATTTAACCAAAAAAAAACAATAATTTCATAATGGCGATTTGGCAGCCAATTCATAACGTAAGTGGCGATACTTCAGCCAACGTATATGAATTTATATATTATATTTTATGAGTAAAAAAAAATAATATAACAATGGCGATGCATCAGCCAATTAGTTAATAATGAATTAAATAATGATAACAATTTAACAACATACTGATGGCGAGTCCGCTGCCGATTTGTTATAAAAAAATGCAATTTAGAATCTACCTACTGTGTTCTATTAGGTAATACCTCCTATTTTGTTTTATTAGAGGCACACATTTCATAATAGTGTCATTTTCCAGAGAATATTATGTAGAATATGGTTCTTTTTTGCATGTTTTCAAAACCGAGTGTAAAAAATGTTATGAGTGAGAAACTTCCATTGAAGGGAATATTAAACATTTTTGCATCATTATTTTAATAATTTTTTTTAACCTTGCGATTCTTAAAGACAGATCGCCTAGAGCCATATGAATTCTTTTAATTTATGTGCATACCATAATTGCTGTTGAAATTAATTATTTGGTAACGACACTTCATGTATAATTTATAGAAAATTTTTATTGAAATGATATTTAACAAGAAAACAAAAAAACAATCATTTCATAAGGGCGATTTGGCAGCCAATTCATAATCAAAGTGGCGATACTTCAGCCAACGTATATGAATTTTTATGTATTATTTTATAAGTAAACAAATAAATAATAATAATAATTGGGGGCACTCCACTTATAATTTATTGAAAATCTTTATCGAAATGATATTAAAAAAAAATAATAGTTTCATGATGGCGATTCGACAGCCAATTTATTATAAAAGATGCAAGGCATGTGTAATGTTTATTACCGTAGATCGCTGATACTGCCTATCATCACAACCGTCAAAAGTACCAGAGATATGCCCATATAGTTCCGATAATTCTAAAATTGGTGTGATATTTCCAAAATTCATAATTCGTTACTATCAAAGTGATTTAATTTTGTGAATTTGTTTGTTGATATGTTCTTTTTTCCTAGTTATTACATTATTTGCATATATTATTATATTGTTCAATTATATCCATAAATTTCACTATACACTATATTTTTTGTATAAATTTTGTCGTCTTTATTTTGAATTGCTTTGTATTTATTAGTAATTAATATTTTTGTATTTCGGAACGAAATACATCTTGAAAGTGCTACATACAATTGACCATGACTGAATACCGGTGATGGCAAAAACAATCCCACTTTTTCGAAAGATTGCCCTTGTGATTTGTTTATTGTCATAGCACAACCTAATCTAATTGGAAATTGCCTTCTCGTCATATGAAATGGTATTTCTTCTTTAGACGGTGATAAGTTTATTCGAGGCAATACAATAACTTCACCACAATGTTTACCGGTAATAATTGCGGCACGAATACTGTATTCTCTCATTTCCTTAACTATTAATCTTGTACCATTACACAATCCGTTATTTATATTAAGATTCCTTAGTAAACTAATAACCATTCCGATTTTCAATTTTAATTTGTGTGGTGGTAGACCATTTGGTGTTAAGGAATGTAAAAATTCTAATGGCAATATTGTATCACACTTTTCATTAGTTTCATCCTCTGCAGAATCTATACTAAGATATTCTTTTTCATCGCCTTCTATGCGTGAAAGAATTTCATCATTTATTTCCATTACGTCTGAATTTTTTGGTGATAATATTATTTTATGTTTTATATCTTCATTGAAAGGAATTATTTTTTTCCCGAATATTTCAGTAACAATATCACCACCAGATAGCATGTGTTGTGGTATTTTGATTGCTGTATTTTCTTGTTCGAATTTATCTGAAAAAATTCAGTCACCTACGTTTAAAAGCCATTGTTTGAATGATTGCTCACAACCTGCAACCCTTTTATTTTCATGCAGTGCCATATATTGAAAGTACGGCCATAGTTTGCTTGCTTTAATACAGCTTTCAATTACTTGTGTTCGGCTACCATGACGGACAATTGGTAAAGTTTGCCGAAAATCGCCGGAAATTATAATAATTTTATTTCCAAATGGTTTATCGTTCCCACATAAATCTTGGAATAGTCTGTTAACAGCTTCAAACGCATGCTTGTGAGCCATTGTGATTTCATCCCATATGATTACTTCTGCATTCTTTAAATATAAACCATACGGGGTATTCGGATTAATGTTGCATGTGGTATTTTCTGAAATGTTCAATGGAAGTTTAAATGTCGTATGAACAGTTTTTCCATCTTTCAAAAGATTAGCTGCAATCCCAGTCCAAGCTACTGGCAAAACAATTACGTTTTTGTGTTGCAGATATGCAATAAGTGTGTTGTGTAAATAACTCTTGCCACTTCCTCCTGGTCCATCGATAAAGAAACATCTAAGACTAGTTTTGTTATCAATCGAATTAATAATTTTATTGAAAATATTTCTTTGTGTATACGTTAATGAATTCACGATTTGGTTAACAAACTCATCTGTGTCCACATTATTATCATCATATACGTCGCTCCTACAGACCTCCAAACGAAATTTGCAAATATGTCAAATACAAAATTTTTTAAATGTTTAATTACCTTAGAACATATGGCCAGAGATACGGCAAATATGTCTATACAAAAAATTGACTATCTACGATCTTAATATACAAGTTCTGAAATTTTATATTTCGTTACGCAGGGCGTAGCGTAGTGGTTAGCGTGCATGCTTTGCGATGTTAGGGTCGCTGGTTCAAATCCCCCGAAGCGAAAGGTTTTTTAATTTATTTGCGAGCGTTAATAATTGTAAGAAAATAGGTTAAATTAAAATAGACAATGCGAGACTTTAATATAAAATACTTATAAATTTAAAAAATGTTTAAATTTATTTTTTTTTACATCAAAATAAAGTCTTGAAAGAGTCTGGCACCCGTTCGGAAGTAGTCTAGCAATAGTATGGATAACGGCCATAAGCCAGACTTATCCCATATACCTTGACCCAAACAAGGGGCATACAACACCCATATCATAGCCATACTCTTCCCAATACTTAGCCGTACTCTTCCAATACTCGAGCCATACTGATGCCGTACCGAAAATTTCTACGCGGGTCATGTTATTTGAACACAAGTCATGACTTATAGTAGGTAAATCGAAATCTTTTACAGAGTATCCATGAATGGTCAGAATATTATTGATAGTCTGCAATGCTTGGTTTCTTCCAATATTTGCGTCTATTTTAGGATGATAGAAATAATCTTTATACTTGTCGTATAAATTTTTAACATCTACTGGATTATGATATATACAAATATAAGCAAATAATTCACATAAGGATTTCGGAAACTGAATATCCGTATTTTCTTGGAGGCATTTATCCCATTCATCATCTGAACATATTAAATTCTTTGCTTTAGCAGCCTCAAAAAATGATTCATATATTTTCCCATCGACTGTCCTTATATCATCAAATGACTGGACTCCTCGAACATGCAGTAATAAGAGCCGTAAGTAGAAACGTTCGCGATCTTTAGGTTGTACGAAGTACATTCTACTTATTACTGGTCTCCAGAATCTTTTTCTTTTAACCCATTTTTTATCTGACTCAACAAATACATAATTGTTTGGAATTTCAGTATATAATAGTTTCCTTGCATCATTATCAGATGAATTCAATTTAAACCAAGCTGTTAATGTTGTCTCAACATTTTTGTTGAGCATTTCTTTTTCTGATCCCTCTTTAAAATACACTAGTTGTTCATTTTCATTGTGAACCGCTAATCTACATATGACATGGGATATTTCTGACATTAGATAATCATTAAGGCGGTGCATAGCTTCAGGTGGACAAACATACCGTGTTGATATATACTGTTTAATTTCGTCGTATTGTAAAGTGTCAGTGTTAATTTCTTCATTTTCATCATGAATTTCTTTACTGCTCATCTCTATGTATGCACAGTCGTAGCCTTTATAACAATATTTAAATAGATATTTAAGGCATTGTATTGTCGAACATAATTCAAAGTTGATATGGCAATTAAATTTCAATAATAAATATGGATTATAAGGTACTATATATCTATTATCGGCTACTCGAATTTTAGAATTGATTGAACCATATCGAATTGTTTTGCCATCATTCCTACGCCTATATATAGGATAACTATTTGTGGAACAGTTAGTTTCTGTATTAAATAGTTTCGGAAAATGCTTCGTGCATTTCATACTATTTTTGTCCATACACGGGGAATTAATATTTTGTTTACCACAGGGGCCATGCACCATAAATCGTTTTACAATACTGTAAAGTCTGGGATTATCATCCGCATCAGGTATTTCTGCAGTGATAATTTTATTAACCTGATCGCCATCGAATATTTTATCATCTTTGTGCAAAAATAAAAGCATATGAATATGCGGCAGTCCGCGCTTTTGAAACTCAATGACATATGTATATGCTATGCATTCCCCGAATATACCTTCTTTAATTAATTGATTTTTTAATTCATTCACCTTTTGCTGAAAAACTCTTACGACAATATCCGGGCGATTAATAACCTCTTCATTAGGTCTTAAATTTTCAATAATTTCTTTCCAATTCGGATTACATGTCATGGTTATGAAAAGATCGGGTTTTCCAAATTTTTGAACTAATGTCATTGCGTCAATAAAATTTTGTTGTAACGCGCGCGGACTACCTGTAAAACATGATGGTAAGATTACCATTTTTCCAATTCGACAATTATCTTTTTCTTGTAAATGATCCATCAAACCTCTATACATTTCGGTTCTCAATTTTGGCTGTTGATTTCGCAAATAGAACAATCTTGACCCTTCAACTTTGGTCCATGCATCAACAACAAATTGTTGTGTTAATTTGCCCATATGTAAATACGGATTAAAATTGCCACGTATGCTAAATTTATAAGAGTAATACTGCATCGCTGTAATGGAATTTCTTTTTATACCTCCATTATTGCGCATGTTTGGCATCCAACCTTTCTGTCCGGTTGGGTGTATTAATGGATATGTCATTGGATCCACATGTTTACTAATTTGAGGGATACGTATTGGGTTTTCAGTCTTTGGATAAATACATATATCTCTTTCTGCCGGCGGTAAGCCATCCTCTCCAATAAAGACAACTGCTACTTCGTTACATGTTGATTCCTTAAAACGATGTTTATCCAGATTATCATTACGCGTTAGAATCATTTTTATGTCATCTGGTTTCTTACCAGATTTAAGTGAACGATTTATCTCTTCTAATTCAACGTTGTGCATCATTTTAAAAGCCTCTGCATATGGATTTATTTTTCGTAATAAAAGATCCAATTCTTGTAATAATTCAGAAGACAATTGAAATTTTTCATTTGTGCTAGTCATTCGAATATTGTTGGCAATTTCATTATCGATAATATAAAGTTGTCCATATTTCCGATTTTCAGTACCATTTGGGTGCAGTGCATATGTATTATGATACGTTTGCCCACATATTCGCACAATTTGTGGTCCAGCATTATACAATGCATCAAATTTTGCGCCAAAACTTGCAAAAGATAAGGCATTATTATACTGACGAATATACGTTCGATAATTTATACATTCCGCACTATTACCAATCATTAAATCTTCTAATCTTTTGGGAATTAATTATCCAATAACATAACTTTCCCTTTATTACAGCATGTATTAAATTTCTTATCACGTGGTAATTTGACTAAAAAGTGTCTTGCATTGCATGAATTACACAATACATTCATTTCGCCCAAATAGTTCTCAGTAATTATGTCTTCATCAATAATTGTGTCATTCTGAGTTATTGCTGCTAATTTAGTTTTCTTCTTCTTCTTTTGTAATTTGTTAATAGTGGGTAATTTTCGTTGTTCAGTATATTTAATTACGTTCTGATTATGTGTATGTTTTGCGCATTCTATCATTTTTTCGAATTCTGGAACATTAATACGACCAAATTTCTGTTTTTCATTTATTTGCTTTTTGTTGTTAACATATTCTTCATTACGTATATTTATTCACAAGTTAGCGTATATTTCTCATTATATTCGAATTGATTTCCTTGATGAACATATTGGATGAGCACTTTTTGGGGGAATTTATATTTCTCAGTTTCATAATTTTTCTGCTCAGATGGTGTTTCAGTTTTCTTGATAGTATATAATTTGTTACGTCCTTTGCGTACTTTACATGAATATTGTTTGACATCCAATTGCTGCCCAGAAGAAAATTTCCGTTTGCCTAATGACCCCATATCTTTAGGTTTCTCATTTGTAATTTCATTATTACGTTTCATTTCTAAGTTAACATTGTCATTGCTCTTTACTTGGTTTTTATTAATAATGTATTTATTGACTGTACTTAAATTGCCAGCATTTGGATTAATGTTTAGAAAATTAGTATTTGTCTTGATATTTGTAATTTTGTTAACAACAGTATTTGATTTTTGATACTTGTCTAGATCACATAATACATTTTTAGATATATCATAATGGCCAGGAAACATACGTATTTGAGAATCATCAAATATACTTAGTAAATGATCACGCATTCCGCTATGGAATTTCACTTTACAAGGGCAAATGCCAAATGTTATAGATATAGCAAATGCAATTGCATAAACTCCACAATCCCAATTATTTGTCTGGTTTTGATTTAATGTATAAATTAGCACAAATTTAATACAAATAACTGAAATACATACTTGTTTCGCCTATCGTTGACCCATTACAATGTCTCTCGAATGATATAACAATTTTCACACATTAAATGTTTTCACATATTATAATTACATTCATCAAATAGAAACTAAATCGAGCAGACGTATATTATGAATTAATTTTCACATGTAAGAAAACACGACATTCTATAGTTTAATCTAAATGCAAATAAATACTTCTGAATAACAATACAAACTGATTGTTTTACACTGAAACAATACAAACAATACAAACAGTATACTCCGATCACCTGCTGTCGAGGGTTTCTTCCATTCGATCATTTTTTCCCGGTCATTTTTTTCATACTTCATTTTTTCCATAGGTCATTTTTTCCTCGGTTATTTTTTCTGAGGAACGTGTTACTCGGGGTTTTTTTGGGTTCGCGGATTACGACTCTACAGTTAGATTGTAATCATTGAAATGGCGGTCGTTTTCGTTTTGAAGTTACTTCAATTTCATTGAAGCAAGTTAATTGGGAATTTTTAAATTTGGACAGAACATTAGTAGATTATTTTAAGTTACACGTTTGTTGATAAATAAATGAAGGCTCTAATAATTTTAAAATAATTCATAGGTATGTTTTAAGCCGTTAAAAAAACAATTCGTTCCATCACAATTTTTCTTAAAATTTGAGGAAACTAAGTAAACATTCAAAAGAAAATTAAATTTGAAGGGAACAATCCCTACAAATAATAAACGAACTATATGATGTAGAGAAACGAGGAATAATAGAAGATGAGGAATAGATAAGATGATAACGGTAATAATATTAATAACTTTACATAAACACTGTATTTATTTATATACATAAATACTAATGTAATTCTTATAATTTAATGATATTTATTATATGTCACATAAGTGATGAATAGACCAACTACATACAAATATGTAAGAAATGAGTCATACAATGTGTTATACACAATAATATTACAAAAATGTATGCTGGAAATGATTCGATCATGAGGATTGAAGAATTACGAGTACTTTTCTTGAGAAGCCTGTATTACTCTGCAAAAATAGAAATTATCAACATTATTATGTGTAATCTTTGATTCGATACTCTACTCTTGCAAACATATACATATTAGGATGGCCTTTATTTTGAATATTCTTTTAATCCTTAGTTCCGACCACTGATATATAATAAGTGGATAGGAAATACCCATGATTGGCTTCTGTGAATCGTGATGACACAAAGCAAAAATTTTAGTTATTTTGCCCACTTAAAATCGACGTAGAGCATTCTACTAGGGCTCAAAATTGTTTATAATTTTTTCAGAAAAAAGTGATTATTAATATATATATTTTTTTATATATATAGGATTTTATATTATATTATATATATAACTTAGACAGTGAAATATCACAAAAAGTAAGCGTTGCCCGAAAAAACGTTTCAAATAAAAGTTATATGGTTAAAAGGGGGCCAAATAATGGTGACCTCGATTTTGACCTTGACTACCATTTTCAAGGTCATTTGTAGGTCATGTTCGTTTTTTCTTATGGGAACACCTATTTTTTTTCATGGATTCGGAATGAACGGGAAATTTTACGTCCGAATATGATATGACCGATTTTTTGGTCAAGGTCGTTTCAAGGTGAAACTTAAAAGTCCCGGAACGGCGAAATATCTCACCGGGAGTACATTTTCGGGGAAAATGTTTCAGACAAAAGTTTGAGGATTTTTCCCTGGCTATTTAATTGTAGCAGTGAAATTGACTTTGTTCTTGACCTTGAAGATCATTTCAAGGTCAAGTTCAATTTTTTAAATGAGAACCACTATTTTTTACAACGAATTTGAAAAGTGGGGAAAATTCTACGTTCAGGACATGACCTTGAATATATCTTGAAGTCAGAGTCAAGGTCATTTCAAGGTGAATATCTCATAACGTAAGGCTTTCCGCTCTAAAAATAATGGTTCCCATTTCATCGTCGAGATATTATTGTCATACAGGAATTTATGAGATATTCATCTTGAAATGACCTTGACTCTGACTTCAAGACATATTCAAGGTCATGTCCTGAACGTAGAATTATCCCCACTTTTCAAATTCGCTGTAAAAAATAGTGGTTCTCATTTAAAAAATTGAACTTGACCTTGAACAAGGTCAAATTCACTGCTACAGTTAAATAGCCAGGGAAAAATTCTCAAACTTTTGTCTGAAACATGTCTCCGAAAATGAACTCCCGGTGAGATATTTCGCCGTTCCGGAATATTTAAGTTTCACCTTGAAACGACCTTGACCAAAAAATCGGTCATATCATATTCGGACGTAAAATTTCCCGCTCTTTCCGAATCCATTAAAAAAAAATAGGTGTTCCCATAAGAAAAAACGAACATGACCTTCAAATGACCTTGAAAATGGTAGTTAAGGTCAAAATCGAGGTCACCATCATTTGGCCCCCTTTCAACCATATAACTTTTATCGGAAACGTTTTTTCGGGCAACGCTTACTTTTTGTGATATTCTACTGTCTAAGTTTAAATGGTTCACCCTGTGTATATATATGGGTCTCTGTACAGAACAGGTTTTGATTAAAAAATTATTATAAGGGCGGAAAATTTTTATTGAAAAAATATCTTTCGAATGCCGCATGCTCGAAAACGTAAAACAATATGGCGGATCCAATATGGCGGATCAGTTTTAGTTGACCCGAAAAACTCTCCAATAGTGAGTTTCAATTAAAACTGATCATTTATTTTAAATTGGTCCGCCATATTGGAACTGCCATTTCGTTTTACATTTTCGGGCATACGGCATTCGAAAAATATTCTTTCAACAACAATTTTTCGCTCTTGTAATAATTTTTTAATCAAAACCTGTTCTGGACAGAGGTGCCCAACTTTACGTGGAGAAATATATATACATATACCTTTTAACTTCATCATCGTCACCGACATAGACGGTAGTAATAATTAACATACTAGAGGCCAAGACAGATAAATTCTTACGACCACGAAATTCGACCACTTTGGCGCTTTTAACTCGAACAACATAACCAATTTCTACCGTTTTAGCAGCATGAACATTCCATAGCGTTAGCATTATCTAAAAAATAAAATTATATTTAATGATTAGAATTTCCGGCATAAGCTAAATTGGTAAAAATTATGAAATAACAAAGAGGCGAATCAAAATGAATATAAATACTATAACGAAGAAACCTCTACGGAAAGGTACGTTTAAAACTATTCACCTACTACACTTGTTATAATAATATTCAAAGGACCACGTAAGGTAAATGTAATAATATACCTGGTCATAATATAAATACATAATATAAATAAAAACCTGGCCAGCAATTGGGACCAGTTTTAAGGTGGTCGGCAACTGGGACATTTACCTTACTAACCAAATGCAAAAAAAAATATACTAATAACCGCGGGAAAACACACTTTGTGATATTCTAATAAAACATGTTCATGGCGACTATAGTTTGGAAAAACACGTTTAAGCACTCAATAGACTATTTAAACTCAATACTTAAACGCAATTGCAGTTTTCGAGTACTCTAAGTTCAGTGCAATGCCAAATAACTAAAACTGTGGCAAAGCTTAATTAAAGTCTATAACCGACTATTTTTGAGTATGCTCTTACGATTGGCGCATGTTAAAATACCGCCAGACTACAAAAACACGATATTTTTTAATACTTAAATTATATTAGACGACTTGTTATTTTGTTTTATAGTCGGATATGAACTTTACGCAAACTTTTACAGATTTTCAGTTAATTGACTTCAACTGCATTGAACTTAGAGTGCTCAAAAACTGCAATTGCGTTAAAGGGTTAAGTTTAAGAGGTCTTTTGACTGCTGAAACTACTTCTTTCAAGGTTGGCACCATGGATACTTTTTATCAGGATATCTAACAGTCTATTTTCCCGTAGTTTATTTTTTATTTGACCGGGGCCCCTTTTCCATTCAATTAGTGCGTCGTCCTTTACTATGCAATCTAGTAATTTCTAGTAGTAAAATATTCGTAAGTATTAGTAGTTACGTATCTTTCCGTACGGGAAGCAAATAGATAAATAATTAAATTCATATACCGAGTTGTTCACGCCGTCAACTACTGTCATTTCTCTTTTAGTGAGATATATTCCAGCTAGCGACGTGAAGGAGTCTACTTCTCGAACTTCGGATACAATACCGATGACATCTTGAACAATATAATGTTTGATAAAGTGAAAAACTTAAAAGCATAGAAATATGCTGTACTATATAAAATATGACGCTAGGAAAAATGAATACACACAACGATTCCATTTAGACTTAATTAAACATGTGTATTATTATTACTTCTATTATTCAATCTAAGTAGCAGAAAATATGATATGTACAGCGGGTTGAGAGACATCTAATAATTTCAGCAACATTTTGCACTTTACTAAAAAATCAATCCCCCGTACATTATTAAAACATTTCTCGCAGTATTGTAATTTATGATAACAGATATGAAAAAAAACTCACCAACGAAGGTATTGACATCTAATGTTTCCATTTTATGAAACGGCATATAATTGAATTTCAATGCAGGAATTTTGTCGGAATCAATATACTCCGTAATTTCACTAGTATTTGTGAATTGCAATTTAAACAATGCATTTTTATCGTTGTAGGTCGGATGAGGAGATTTCAGAAGCAAGCCGGAGATAATATAAGCATGATCTCTCTAAATTGCAATATAACATTACATTAAATTCATGACGGTATACTTTTCGTCTGCAAGGGGAGAATGACTTGTTTCGCGACCAAAACATCTGATTTGTGTTTGGAATTTTTTGAAAGCAAATAATTTGTAGAATATATTACCAAAACCGTTTGGTTGAATATATTTTTTTTTTAAATTATGGACCACAAACGAGACATATCTTTTGTCTTGAAAATTAAAATTAACCCGTAATTGAATCAACTCATGTTTTACTTGGGAGGTTGGTATGGTTAAAAATTAACAAACAGATTTGGACAACAAAATTACTGAACATTAATATACATATGAAATGAATTCCCTTAAAATTTTGAGGCATTTGGATACTTTGGTATTGAGAAATCAACAAAAACATTGTGTGCTAATTAGCATGTTCTCCTATGTAAAATGGCATTTTTCGAGCCTTTCTGTGCGAAATTTATACAGAATTAACAAACATATTTACTCAAAATTAATGTCGATAATAGAAAAATATATAATAAATGTTTAAGAGAAGGATTTCGAACGATGTATATATATGTTTCAATCTTACAATGCCGCCATGTTAATTTACAATTGTTGTATAAGCGCACTTATAATAGAGTAAATGAAAACGTGGCCTAGGGAATATCGGTTTTCTTTATTTAAAAACGAACGTTAATATATATTACAGTGAGTTTTTTTTCTCTCTCTTTTTTTTTTTTAATATAGTTCAGGTTTTTTTATAGGTCGTCATGGCTTTCTCATAACCTCGCCGTTGTCGTCTTCGCCGTTGCTTGTCCCGTTTCCGTTGTCTTTGAATTTCGTCTGCTGGAGGGGTCTCCGTGGAATGTCGGATGGTTAGACCGCCCTGGCCCTCGTCGATCCTGGTTTCTTGCCGATCCTTAATGCCGGGGGCCTTACGTAGACGAGGGTCGGTGTTTGGAACAAGAGGAATCCCCTGCATTTGCCACTTGGGAGCCCCGTTTGGAATCAGGACCTGCTTCAATTCCCTGGTCTCTGGTAAGATGACTGGTCCCGTCGATTCAACGTTGCAATCGTCGTAGGCTTCGTGGATAACGTGGATGGAGTCTAACCACATGAAGCTGAGCGGATCCAACAGTGGTTGTCCATACGAATCGCGTTCGATTCGGTTCTCCTGTGTTCGCGTTCTCACAGCTGATCGGATTCGCTCTTCTTCCATGGCGTGTTAAATTCTCCCGTGTCGTCTCGAGTGTCAATGCGAATTGAGAGGTTATGCATGATGGCGTTTCTTAAATAGTTATCTCGGAGGCTTTTGATTGGCTCACCAATCGGGAAGAGGATGAAAATGAAAATGACTACTAATTGGCAGACTTCCCAATCATAAATATTGGCGTAAAAGATTTTCCCACTAATTGTTATCGAGCACGGATATTTTTTTTGTTTGTTTTTGAAGCAATGATTTCGTAATCACTTTATTTTATTCCTTACGTGTACGTTCTGAGAAGAACGGATCGTGCAAATATTTCCTAATTGGTTGAATCTGCATGAAGTCTCATCAGAGATTTCATAGCAGATTCGTGAAGAGAGATTTTCTTTTTTCGTTCAAACAAAAATAGCGGACCTGGTGAAGACCCTCTAATTTGTTAAATTTGCATGAAGTCTCATCAGAGATTTCATAGCAAATTCAACAACTTCTGTCAAGAAATTATCTTTTTTATTGATTTCCTTACGTTTTCGTTCTGAAAAGAACGGATTCAAGGAAGGAAGGTTAGGGAAAGGTTATAGGTTATGTTCTTTATTATATTTCTTCTGTCGGCTACTCGAAATAAGAACACCCCGTGTTCGGATGATGATGATCAGATTTTTATTTCTCTTCCTAGTCCGTTGGCCAAGGAGGTTAGGAGGTCCGCGACGTTCGGGTGGCGAAGTCGGAATCAATCTAATCGTAACCGCGACACGTTTATATACTTGAGATTCGTGCGAGTGCGCACCAATCAGAGTCGAGCGCGGTGATTGGTCGATATTTTCGAGCGCGGGGATTGGTTGCGAGGCACATGAACTTTAAAAGTTCTTTCTTTTAAGCGCAGAAATTGTTCCGAGCGCGGTGATTGGCTGCGAGGCAGAAATTGTTCCGAGCGCGGTGATAGGTCGAGGGAGGTTTATGTAAAAAGTGTGAGTTTATTTAATCGCAAACAAGAGTTTTTAGAGGTTATAACACAATAAATAAATAAAATGTAATAATTTTACAACACCGTCATGTATATTTACAATAAAGTTATATTAATTCCAATTTGGTATACAGTAATTTTATAATATTAATCCTCAAAAAAGTTTGTCCATTTTAAATACCTGAATTGTAGAATAAAATTTGTCGACAATTTCATTGAATCCAGTGCACTTGACCTCACCAGTACCGTCATACAAGGTAACCGAAAACATTTTATTTTGTTTCGTGGTGCCAAAATACCGAATTTCGGACATATTAATTATTCGAACATTAAACGACATTCTGAAAACGTTTAATATAATGAAATAATAACATATAACAATTTGTAATAATACTAATAAAAATACTGATAATTTTGTAATATACATTGATATTATTTTTATAGATTGAAAAATATGTATTCGAAATAACAAGTTTTTATAACAATGAAAAACAAATACGATGTGACTCACGATGTGATAAACTCGGCAACTTCTGAAATAGTTACATTCTTCTTGCGACGTTTAATTTCAACAATTTCTGCCAGATCATTAATTGCGACATTCGCTACTCGTTTCGCCATAACTGTGAGGCACTTGTAGAAATAAACGTATTTCTTTAATTTAATATATTGTTACGGATGCTGGCTACGCACATAGCAATCGTAACATAGACAATACTTGTCTTTGTAAGATCGACAAGACACACACACACCGAAGAGCCCGATTCGGCGTCGCACATATATTGCACACGTGCTGTAACTTACACTGGGAACCACGGGTTCCTCTAGCTGCAAGCCCAAACGGTCAAGAAAAGAATGTGCCACGCCGAAGCTCGAAGTAACACAATCCTTAAGATTGTGACTCACATACGCACACAATAGCACACGTTCCCCGAATCGCCAAGGTTACCGATAAGTCAAAAGGGGTGAGCGATTCGTGGAAGATGGCACGTGGCAAACAACAAGTGCAGGTGTCCATCAAAAAGGACGATGATCTCATCGACATCTACCATATAAAAAGGGCAATCGCATTGCCCGAAATCAGAGTCGCCCCGCGATTGACGCCGTGAAGATCTCGGTGCAGAGTCGCCCCGTTAATGATCAAGTGAACATCTCCGTTAGAGTCGCCCCGCGATTGACGCCGTAAAGATCTCGGTGCAGAGTCGCAACGTGTACGATCCAGAGAAGATCTCGGTACAGAGTCGCACTCGAACTTAGAAGCTTCGCGACACATTAATCCGCGACTCTCCGCGAATCAATACCGGACTTAGTACTTATATACCCGAACGATCTGTACGACCTGTAGTTGGCATTTCCAAAAATAAATCAAAGTTATTATTACTAAATTCGCCAGTATTTCGTTACTTGGGGTGTCGATCCCCTTTATGCGGAAGATCCCAGAAACGATTCTCAGCTACCGAGAATCATCCCTTACAACTCCTGATCCTGATAAAAATTGCATTACGATAAACATAAAAATCGTAACATAAAAAATGGTGGCAGCGGGTGGGATCCGCAAGTGACTGGTGAACTTCAAGAATAACTTTTCAAGGAAATTAGAACGGGTAAACGGAGTCCGGTTCGCGTAAAATAAAGTTGCGAATGAACACGAGCTGTTTGGAGACACAGCTATCCAGGATTCATTGCTCCAGAACGCGGAGGAGGCCTTATCCAATTCAAGATTCACGAGGGCGCTTCACTAACCTGAGGGACTGTCCAGTAACTTGAAGAAGCTCAACGCATCATCTAGAGCAGAGAAGACATCGAGGACGCTGATTGTCTACTTCATGAGTGCAGCTACGTAAGTAAATTTGCATTTCTGTACAAATTTTCTCAAAAAAAAAAAAAAAAAAATCATGAATAATTTATCAATCTTTTGCTCAGAAGCATATTTAAATTTCACGAACAAAAAGAGAGAAAATTTGTAAACTATTTAACGATTGTTGTGAATTTTATGAACTTTGAAATATTGTTGATTTAAAAAGGAAAACTATTACAATTCATTTTGAAACACTATTGTAATTCATTTTGGAGTGCTTATTCAATTAATGTTGAAATACTGTCACAATTAACCTTGAAATATTGTTATAATTAACTTCGAAATATTCTCTTAACTAACTTTGAATATTATCAAATTTACGATTTGTTGCATCGTGCGAACATTTTTTTTAACAAAAAAAAACGGGAAATTTTGAATACAAAACAAACGCAAATCAGAAATTAATAATAGCGACTTTCAAAAAAAATATATACAAAAAAATGGCGGACTATAAACGCGAAATAACGACAAGCGGTAGCCACCAAGTGGCCCCCGCAGGTCCGGTATATGTGGTAGCACGAGCACCACCAATTGCGGAAGCAGTGAGCAGTGTGCCAGAATTTGACGGCACCCGCGAAAAATTCTCAGACTTCGAAAGTGCGTGTCGCGATGGATTCGGATTATTATCGGCCGACGAAACCCGGATCTACCTACATATGATGAAAAAATATATACAAAAAAATGGCGGACAATAAAAGCGGAATAACGACAAGCAGCAGCCACCAAATGCCTCCCGCGGGTCCGATATATGTGGTAGCGCGACCACCACCAATTGCGGAAGCAGTGAGCAGTGTGCCGGAATTTGAACCCAATTTGAATTGGCACCCGCGAAAAATTCTTAGAATTCGAAAGTGCGTGTCAGATTATTATCAGCCGGAGAAACCCGGAACTGTCTGCATATAATGAGTAAAAATCTGGCCGGGAAAGCGAACATTTTCTGCGAAAAAATTTCGACATACGCGACAGTAGAAGCCTTTCTGGCCGATCTAAAATCTGCCTACGGCATCTCTAGTGATCCGCTCAAGTTGCTAGCGGGATTAAAAAATACTTACCCCTGACCACGCGAAAGTCTAGAAGATTTTGGTTACCGTTTATTACGCGATTATCGAGCTCTCGAGAAAGCTATAAACTCGTCGAGAGATTTTGACGCAGTTGCCGATCAGAGATTATTAACTTTGGCAAATCGTGACGAAAAGGACCATTTCATTTACTGCGCGAAAGGCCCTATGGAAGTACGCCTCACGCAGTTGAATCCAGATACGCTCGAGGCTGCCGTAGAACACGCTAAAAAACTAACTGAAAAATACAGCGCGAAAGACGCAGGATCCGATCCTATGCTAGCAGGTCGCGGAGAAAGATATTATCAAGCGTCTGCTCATTTAGTTTCGAAAGGTCCGCAATATCAGCATAACTATTTGGACCGGCCAGGACGTTATGAAATCGATCCTGAATGGCGAAATTATAACGACATTCAGTGTAGTTATTGTAAAAGAATAGGGCACTCTCGAAAACAATGCCGAACTCTAAAAAATAGGAATTTCGATACCCAGGACATGCAGAGACATTGCACTTGGTGCGATCGCATAGGTCACACCAGAGATAACTGTCCCGCGCAAAGATTTAATCAACAAAAATGCGAGTTTTGCCAGCGAATAGGTCACGGCAGTGAAACATGTTTTTTTAGAAACGGCGTGAAAAAAAAGATTTCGGAAGGAAAATTTCAGGATAGGTTGAAAAATATGTTTGCAGAAAATAACCAAACTTTTTTTAATAACGATCGCCGGGACGAATTGAAATTCCGGAATGACCGAAATAGGAAAAACCTCGCAAGTTTTTCTGGAAACCGTTCGTTCTCGGGAAATTATCATTCGTCTCATCAGACTAATGATAAATGGCAGAGAAATAAATACGGGAATAATCAAGACACCGATAAACGAGAAAACATTTCATCCTATAGCCAAAATCACAATCATTTAAACTCCAGGGGCGCTCGACAGCAACCAGCAATGTCGAGCGACGCCCGAGACAAAAATTCCACTCGGAAAATGCGCGCCGTAAAAGCGGAACGGCCAGAGTCCATTTCGGGCATGTTAGTTTTTCAGAATGTCCACGAATAGACATTTCTAGCCCCGATCTGCATTACGGAAACGGAATATTCTTGGTCGATTCCGGAGCAGAAATAAATCTTATAAAACTGAGTAAATTACGTCGAGATCTGTACCCCGATCAGGATATCAAATTCGATTTAAGCGGAATCGGCAAAGGAATAATCGGTACGCTAGGTTGTGCAGAAGTACAATTTAATGATGAAATTATAGAGTTACAAATAGTGAGAGATGACTTCCCTATCGATGAAGATGGAATCATGGGAAATCCTTTTTTCCGAACTCTCGGAGCAAAAATCGATTACGAACAAGATTGCGTACATATAAGAAATGATATAATCCCATTTATTAATGAAGAATTCATACAGATTTCGCCAAGAAGTCGCAGAGTAGTTCGCGTAGAAGTTCTAAACAACTTAGACTTCGGATTTGTACCAAAAGTCAACATCTGCAGTGGTTTATTTTTTGGTAATGCCCTAGTAAAAAATCGCGATGGATATGCATATCTGTATGTCATAAATACGAATGACTATGAAATAAAATTTACCGTCCCACAAATTGAACTGGAAGAATGCGAAGTAGCAGAAAATATACAAAGAGAAAATAATGTTATAAAATCCATGCAGGATCTTAAGAATTACGAAAATAATCTGAAAAAACAAAATCACGCAAAAATACAAGTGGCTATGGGACATGATAAACAGAGAAATAACGATGTTTTGAAGCGGATAAATGTGGACGGCTTGTCGTACGAGGAAAGAAAACATGTGGAGAATCTCGTTCACGACTACGCTCAAATGTTTCACCTACCAGGGGAACCATTAGGCGCGACTTCCGTATTCAAACACCGCATTCATACCACAAATGATGTGCCGATACGCGCTAAACGTTTCCGGCACCCACCTGCTATAAAAACCGAAATGCAGCGACAAGTGGACGAGCAGCTCGAGGCAGGATTGATTAAACCTTCCTGCTCTCCATATGACTCTCCAGCTTGGGTTGTCCCTAAGAAACCAGGTCCTAACGGCGAAAAGCGATGGCGTTTAGTTATCGATTTTCGCGATCTCAATGAGAAAACAATTGGGGATGCTTATCCTATTCCGAATATTACTGACGTTTTGGACCAATTAGGTCAGTCCGTGTATTTTACAACTCTTGACCTTAAATCTGGGTTCCATCAAATAATGATGGATGAGCGAGATGCACATAAAACTGCGTTTTCGACCCCAAACGGTCACTATCAATATGTAAGAATGCCGATGGGAATAAAAAACGGCCCCAGCGATTTTCAGCGACTTATGGATCTAGTATTAAGTGGCTTACAAGGGATAGAGCTACTAGTATATCTCGATGACATAATTATTTATGCAAAAAAATTTGTATGAACATGAGGTTAAATTTAGACGACTCATGAAACGACTTCAAGACGCAAATCTTACGTTGGAACCCGATAAATGTCAGTTCCTACGCAAGGAAGCCGCGTACTTGGGGCACACTATTGGTAATAATACAGTTCAGCCGGATGCGAAAAAGATCGAAGCGGTAAGGAAATATCCGGTCCCCAAAAATCGAAAAAACGTTAAACAATTTCTTGGACTAGCGGGATATTATAGACGATTTGTTGAGGGATTCTCAAAAATCGCCCACCCGTTAATTATCTTATTACGTCAGGATGTCAAGTTTACATGGGGTACCGAGCAGATAGAAGCGTTTGAGAAACTAAAGGATCTGTTATGTAATACACCAATCTTACAGTTACCAAATTTCGACGAGCCGTTCGTTGTCACTACGGACGCCTCGGGAGTAGCACTTGGCGCTATTTTATCGCAAGGCAAGATTGGAGAGGATCTACCAGTTGCATACGCATCACGAAGTTTGAAAGGAGCAGAAACGCGATACATTACATCGGAAAAAGAAATGTTAGCTGCGGTGTTCGCCGTAGAACAGTTCCGTCCATATTTGTATGGTCGAAAATTCACTCTCGTAACAGATCATCAACCGCTAAGATTCCTTAAAACTATGAAGGATATGAATTTGAGATTACACCGTTTTCGCATAAAATTAGAAGATTACGAATACGATGTGGTATATAAAGAGGGGAAGCGTAATGTAAACGCGGATGCATTATCGCGTAACCCAATCGATAGATCTGACCTTGAAAATGAAAATGAATATGACGATGAAATAGATATGGTCGATAATAAAATAAATAAAGAGAATAAAACAATTAAAAAATTAAAAAACGCACGAAAAACTGAAAAATCGTGTATGCCAATTAAAGGCGGTAAAAATTATTAAGAAAACAAAAAACGATCAACAAACGCTAAGAGACTGCGAGTCTCAGATGGTGACGGGTCAGGAAATCCTGCTCCGAAAAAACGTGGTAAGGATTTCGATGAAGAAACCGATACGTATGGAGATGTTGAAGACAACGTGACTGACTGCGACAAAGAGAGCCAGAGTTCCAATGTAGAAATGCTGGGATTTGAAAAGACAGCTCGAAAGAAATACATAACCGAGGTCGAAAAACTCGAATTGCCAGCCTACATGAAATTAGGAAACCATAAAGGAAAAACTCGGTCGAGACAGCAAGACGGATCAACTTCAATGAAAAAACCTCCTACACCGGTGAAGAAAAAACAAAGAAAACAATATATAACGGAAGTAGAAAAACTACAAGTGCCGGATTATTTGAAAATTGACCCTACAATAAAGCGAACTCAGATAAAAGAAAAACCAAAAATAATAAAAAATAAAGTGTTATCCGAAGCAGGAACGAAATTAAACTATAAGAAACGGTTAACTGATGTTCGAGACCGTTGGAGGGAAATAGAAGAATTTCCTACTGAGGACGAACTTACGCCACAACCAGATACAGAAACCACGTATTCCGAAATGGAAGAACTAAGCGTCAGAGAAAACTCGAAGAAAAAGACGAAAATGAAAAATCGAAAAAGTCATACGCCGGACAACGAGGACCTAGAAGATTCTTGGTCGTCCGATTTTTCCCTCGACCCGCCCGAAGAAACTATACGTTTACTTCCCCATTCGACGCCCAAGGAGAAGGGCCCATCTAAAAATAGTTCTTACTCGCAAGCGCAGAGAGCTAGAGAAGCTACCATCGACGGAGAGGGACACGCTCATCCGAGCACCGACGAACGGCCCGGAGATCGGGACGAAACGAAAATCCTCGACGAGTCGATGGAATTCGACGAATTAAATTAAATTCAACCCCGTTGAACCTAACGAAATCGGAGAAGACGAAATGCAGGTCGACGAACCGACCATGCGTGCGTCTGAGAACGATGACATTTAAATTATTCACTCTCAAACTCATGTATGGAACCCTACAAAACTCTAAAAGAGTATATAGCGAAAGACGGAAATTGCCTTTTTACCTCCTTAATCAAATTGCAAAAGTTAAATATGAGCCCTCAAAAAGTAAGAGAAACGCTGAAGGACAGCGATTTTCTATTATCCTGTGCTGAATATGTACGTGCATTTTCCATACTGGAATCTACATCGGAATTCGGCGACGATAACATTTTAATGATATTTGCACGACATTTCAATACAAATATTTGCGTACATGAGCATAGTCCGACAGATAAAACACAATTTTATCACCTAAAACCGGAAAATGCACACCAAACGCACCATCTACATCTCGATAGGCTACACTACACCCCACTCTTGCCCGAGTACATAGGCATGTTGGGACTATCAGACGCGACGGTAGGACATAGGTCATCGTACGTCGGGAATTTCCCGAACGCAACGGAGCCGATTGAGGCAGGTCACGATCCCAACGTCTCGACACAGCAACGTGGAGGGAATGGCCCGAAACGTAAACAGAAGTCTTACGATTCGATAGACGCTGGGAGAAACGAAGACTTTTACAAGCCAGTCGATTCTAAACTAAGAATAAATACTATCAACGATCACGTATTCAATAAAAAGGGACATATTGTCTACTTTACCACGGCCAATGGACATTTAGATAGCGAAATTGGTCTAGGCCTCGTGGAACGACATTTAATTAATCCCAACGAATTGTCGCTCAAACGATTAAAAATCGGTGAAGTGATTGTACATAAAAAAGGTAAGACCCGACTCTTCGGACTTGTCGTTAAACAAAACCTTGATGATCGAGCCTTGAAATCAAACATTGTCAAATCCATCAATGTATTGGATGCCCTTTTAACAAAATTTGAGATTTCATCCATAATAATCGGGCAGGATCGCGACATGTTCCCACATATTCAATGGCGAGATATCCAAGATACAATACAATCACTACTTAGCCAACGAGAACTAACGATCACCTTTTGTAAGGACAACCTTTCCATACCTCCAGTAAGCGAGCGATTCGCCATAATAAAAGAACACCATGATTCAGTTATAGGAGGTCACAAAGGAGTGACAAAAACGTATCGTCGCTTATGCGAAAATTTTTTTTGGCGAAACATGAAAAGTGACGTCACGGAATACGTAAAAAGATGTGCCGGATGTCAAAGGAAAAAACTCGTACGCGTAAAAACACGATTACCAATGGTCATTACAGACACACCACGAAACGCATTTGACAAAGTGGCCCTTGATATATGGGGACCAACAGATATCACTGAGAGTGGAAATCGGTATGTATTAACCATACAAGACCTACTCACGAAATACTCCCTTGGAATTCCGCTAGCGGAGGCATCAGCAGTAGAAGTCGCGAAAACATTTGCAAAACATTTTATTTGCAGTTTTGGAGCCCCTGTATCTATTCTTACCGACCAAGGTCGTTGCTTTATCGCAAAGATCATGAAAGAATTTGCGAAAATTTTTAAAATTAAAACATTCGTAACATCTGCTTACCACCCGCAAAGCAACGGAAGCCTAGAAAGGAGTCACCAGGTGATGGTCGACTACCTAAAGAATTTTGTCGAGAAACGTAGCGATTGGGACATTTGGCTTCCATTCGCCATGTTTTCATACAACACGAGTGTTCATGAAGGGCCAAACTACTCGCCACACGAGCTTGTATATGGGACAAACGCACGATTACCAAGTGCACACGCCACCCGGGAAAAGCTCATTACATACGACGATTATTTGGCAGAATTGACCGAGAGAATCACGGAAGCACGGACGTTAGCCGCGATGAATCTCTCACAAATGAAACATCGGTCAAAAAAATATTATGATCAAAAATTGAATATTTGCCATTTTCGCGAAGGTGAAATGGTATTATTATTAAAAGAACCCCGGAAGGGCAAGGTAGACGACGAATACACTGGGCCCTATGAAATTATTGAAATATGTGGCTCACGAAATATAAAATTACGTATCAATGCGCGAAAAAACAAAATAGTACACATTGATAAAGTAAAAAAGAACCATGACCCGTTGATGGATATTTGTCTATAGGAAATTAAAAAAAAGATGTTGAAAAAAGATATATACGATAATGATACAAAAAAAATATAAATAAAACTTAACGGATATTTGTCTACAGAAAATTAAAATAAGACGTAGAAAAATATATACACCAACGATAATGATACAACAAAATATATATAAAAAGTTGATGGATATTTGTTTATAGAAAATTAATATAAGATAGAGAAAAATATATATTAAACATAAAAAAGTGGATAACTGACTAACCCCCACGTAAAGAGACACATACTCGGAACATTGGAGAAATGAAAGGATGCACTACATTTTTTACGCATCTTTAGAACTTACCATCATTCCTCCATTATGTAATCACAGAATCCATGGACCAGATATCAGCTGTCAATTGCAGATCAGCATAATACAATCATTGAAACAACACCACGACGTCAGGAAGGCACCAACGCCCGCCCCAGAACACACCACCTTCACACACGGTAGATATCGGGTGAAAGGGTAACAAAAAAACTCGCAAGCTAAGATAAACAGTATAAAAACAAAAAAAAAAAAAACACAAAGAGAATCGTAGACGACAAAACACTTGTTAAATTTTCACTAAACATTTTTTATTTTTTTTCAAAGAAAACACTCTCTCTCACTTACAGAAGAAATCGGCACGCAGAGGAGCGCCGATGATTCGGTAGGCACTATAATCCACTCTGAACACACCAGTCGACGCATCATCTTAGAAAGCACAATAAGAACTGAAAACGAGATCGAAACGTAGGAAGACGAAAGTGCAACTATCGATACTGAATCAATCCACACTTGCTTAACTCAAGTGGAAAGATAACATTTTTTCAAGCTATTTCTAGAACAGAATCCCTATTGTCTAGGAT
Source organism: Trichopria drosophilae (assembly GCA_030407085.1). Lineage (NCBI taxonomy): Eukaryota > Metazoa > Arthropoda > Insecta > Hymenoptera > Diapriidae > Trichopria > Trichopria drosophilae. The sequence continues at coordinate 133,902,315 of CM059582.1, forward strand.
CACACGGATTGAGTAGAAAAACGAAAAAATCATACAAACACTTGAAACTCTCAAGTTACATTACCAGTAAAACATTATCGAAAAATGCGATACGCGAGGAAAGCGAAACCTGTAGAGTGGGCCTCACACTTAAGAGAGAGAAGAAGAGAATAAGCCGGAGAGGCCCAAGTGCAGCATAGGAGTAACTCGCGCACGCGTTTTCTTATGATCTTCATCCTTTCACTTTTCTCCTCAATACATCGACACACAATTGATGTACTAAATATAAATTTTGAACATTTTTTTTAAATACACCAAATAACCCAGGATATAAAAATTTGCTGCGAAACGCAGATATCCAAAATCAGCCTTAACAAAGTGAACGTCTGTATGTGCCATTTGTTGTACAAAAATAAAAATTATTTCTTTTTCTTATATCAAACGGTCATTAGGACATGATTATATTAAGAATACGTAAACAAGATGATACAGAAGTTCTGTGTATATAAGATTTTTTGTTCTTTAAAAAAAACTTAAACTTTAGAGATAATATTCAAACCAAATTTTTTTTTTGGAAATTTCATTCATACATACGAGTATTTCAATCATATAAGTTTTTCAATCATAATATATATAGGTATTTCAAGAAGTATTTCAATTATAATACACATAAATGTATCAATAAGTATTTCAATAAGCATTTCAATTATAATAAACATAGGTGTTTCAATGAATATTCCAATTATAATACACATAAGTGTTTCAACAAGTATTTCAATTATAATACACATAAGTGTTTCAATTATAATTCACATAAATCTGTTCAATTATGATACATAGAAGTATTCACAAGAATCGTCATGTTTGGTTGTTCCATGGAGGTGTCAATGGCAAAATCTCCACGGAGTAGCAAAACTCAGAAATGCATTTTTACAACGCCATAGACAACATAATGCGCAATAGCATAATAGCAGTGTTAGTGATGTGTAGTGTCAAGTGTGTATAAGATATAAATAGACTTCCGAACACAGACCACGTTACGGTTAGCCCAGCGTCCAAACGAGACAAGGTGGCGCCATAGGGCTACAGCGACTTTTTTTTATGTATGCACACTACGGGATGCGTCATAACATGTCATTTTATAAGAAATTCAATACGAACGCCTAAGCAAGCGCATATAAATATATATATATATATATATATATATATATATATATATATATATATATATGTATATATAAGAAAAATGTATCACTAACCATAGATTAAGATATTTTGGAATGTATAAGATGACCCAATAAGACAATAATGTAAAATTTTTCTTACTAACAATAGCCAACTGAAGGTCACGCGTATAATTTAAGTTGCATATTAATTTTTTGTACGACCGTTGATTGACGGTGGATCGTCAATTTTTTCAACCCCGGGCGTGTTACGGATGCTGGCTACGCACATAGCAATCGTAACATAGACAATACTTGTCTTTGTAAGATCGACAAGACACACACACACACACCGAAGAGCCCGATTCGGCGTCGCACATATATTGCACACGTGCTGTAACTTACACTGGGAACCACGGGTTCCTCTAGCTGCAAGCCCAAACGGTCAAGAAAAGAATGTGCCACGCCGAAGCTCGAAGTAACACAATCCTTAAGATTGTGACTCACATACGCACACAATAGCACACGTTCCCCGAATCGCCAAGGTTACCGATAAGTCAAAAGGGGTGAGCGATTCGTGGAAGATGGCACGTGGCAAACAACAAGTGCAGGTGTCCATCAAAAAGGACGATGATCTCATCGACATCTACCATATAAAAAGGGCAATCGCATTGCCCGAAATCAGAGTCGCCCCGCGATTGACGCCGTGAAGATCTCGGTGCAGAGTCGCCCCGTTAATGATCAAGTGAACATCTCCGTTAGAGTCGCCCCGCGATTGACGCCGTAAAGATCTCGGTGCAGAGTCGCAACGTGTACGATCCAGAGAAGATCTCGGTACAGAGTCGCACTCGAACTTAGAAGCTTCGCGACACATTAATCCGCGACTCTCCGCGAATCAATACCGGACTTAGTACTTATATACCCGAACGATCTGTACGACCTGTAGTTGGCATTTCCAAAAATAAATCAAAGTTATTATTACTAAATTCGCCAGTATTTCGTTACTTGGGGTGTCGATCCCCTTTATGGGGAAGATCCCAGAAACGATTCTCAGCTACCGAGAATCATCCCTTACAACTCCTGATCCTGATAAAAATTGCATTACGATAAACATAAAAATCGTAACAATATAAACTATATAAAAGATATATAATTATTGCTGTTATTGCCGACTTCTTGAACACCAATTAACGACTAAATGTTTAAACGGATCTTTGTATGCATGATATAAACAATAGAATCTTGAAGAGACATAAACATAATTATGTAAATCCGAAAATACAAGACATTATATACTGAAAACATATATATGAGCATTAGGCAGAAGTTACGGAAAATGGTGAGATAAGTGAAATATTTCAAAAAGAATTTAAGTAAACATTATAAAAAAGTGAGTTACAGTGAGCTTTATAAATACATATAAATTGATAGAATTTGTTAAGATTTGTAACATTTTGAATAATAATATTTTAAATTCTATATAAAATTCTGTATAATATTATATATGTGTATGTATTATGTACATATTTTCTGTTTACATTTTAGATTACAAGAATGATTAAATCCTGTGTTATAAAATGTTATTAAATATTGTTTGATTATTAATCATTTATTTAAAATCCGTTTTCTTCACAAGTTTTTACAATATTATTTAAATATTTATTTAACATTTGTCTTATACTATTTTATTACTTAATGAAATGATCGAAGAAATATTTTTTAAATGTTTCAGAAATGATATTTAAATATTAATTACCTAATTTTTTTAAATATTATTTGAAAAACAATTTCTTATATTGGGTGCTTAGTGGGGCCTTCACGAAAAAAAATTTAAAAAAAAACAGTGCCTATATTTTAATTCGCACCTACTTTCCCTTCTCTGCATACATTAAGACGATTCTTCCAACAAGTACTTTTCCATATTTGGACCTTCTTACCTGTGGACATTTTTACCAGTGAACATTTTTTCTGCGTCCCAATTTAAAGTCGAACACAAATGATGATTAGGTACTGAAGTTTTCTCATATAAATGTATAATATTTAACGAGGTCTATATTTGATTTGTGCAAAATTACAATTTAATAATATCGGGTTTTATGATGTTGCTGATACCACCGCAGGCGGGAATATCCTCCTTTTGAGACTCGTTTCTTCCCTGTAACATAATTTCATTTCACAATATGTACATTCACGATATACTTCCTGAATGTTTGAAATTATTTATGTAAATAACGATATATCAAAAATTAAAATACATAAACATATTTAAAAAAACCAATACATATATATGGGTGATTCTCTAAAAATTAACAAATTCAGAATTAATATTTCATAAAAAAATTAAAAATGTTTACAAATACGTTGATTTACTACCTAATACCGCATATATATTTTACCTTGTAGTGGTTTATTTTTATAATCTGCATTCAGCATGGTGACCTCATTTATTAATTGCTGGTTGTGCAATTCTTGCTGCTGCTGCTGCTGCAGCTCTTGTTGTTTCTTATGCGCTGTCAGTGTTTCCACCAGTTCTTGCAGCTGATCAACCAAGAATTGCATGTGTTGCAATTGCCGGTGCAACGTCTCGATCGAGTGCTGCTGGTCTTCCATATATTTGTGGTACTGCTGATCTTCGGATTTCGTCGATCGATTCCCATCATTTTTTACCTTGGGGTTTTCTTGGGCAACATTCTGGGAACATTAAAGTTTATTTCTGTAATATATTACAATTTTGTACCAATAGGCCACAACGGCTTTGGGTTACATACGACGCGGAAATGCCTTGCAAAATATATAATTATAAAGAAACAGTAAAAAGTATAATTTTTTACGTACTTCGGTAAATGCTTCACGTTTAAAAATGTAAAAGTATTGAAAACGTTTCGGTATTATTTTTCTAGAGCCAATGGAATTAATTACAATAACCTTTAAAGAAATACGATAAATCGTGACATTTTAAATTTCCCTCCAGCGATTATTTTCATTTATATACATAATAATAATTATAGTTAGTGATTTAAGGATCTTTCACTCAGTAAAATTTTTAATAAATAGAGATGTAATGATAATACTTAGAAACACTATTTTTAGTAATCGAGTCAGTATCAGATATTTTTGTAATTTTTTATTTTCAGTAGTTATAAATCAACCGAGCAAGTTGTCATTTTGTGTGACAGAAAAAAACAATTTGTAAATTTTAAAATTAAATTATCGTAATGTTACCGGAGGGGGGAGGGGGTCCACAATAGCAGAACATTGCGTTGCGTAATTTAATTACAACCCCTTAGATCTCGGCTCTAAAGAAATAATCCCCAAAAGTTTTGAATACGCTTACATGTTTAAACTCGAAGCATTTACAAAAAGACGTAAAAAATTATACTTTTTTTCTGTAAAAGATTCTTATTTACATTTATAACTCAAATAACTGGGAGAGAGATCTAATTTATTTTATAAATTAGCATAAATTTAATACAAATAACTGAAATACATACTTGTTTCGCCTGTCGTTGACCCATTACAATGTCTCTCTAATGATGTCTAACTGATCAATAACGGATAACAATTTTCACACATTAAATGTTTTCACATATTATAATTACATTCATCAAATAGAAACGAAATCGAGCAGACGTATATTATGAATTAATTTTCACATGTAAGAAAACACGACATTCTATGGTTTAATCTAAATGCAAATAAATACTTCTGAATAACAATACAAACTGATTGTTTTACACTGAAACAATACAAACAATACAAACAGTATACTCCGATCACCTGCTGTCGAGGGTTTCTTCCATTCGATCATTTTTTCCCGGTCATTTCCATAGGTCATTTTTTTCATACTTCATTTTTTCCATAGGTCATTTTTTCCCCGGTTATTTTTTTCTGAGGAACGTGTTACTCGGGGTTTTTTTGGGTTCGCGGATTACGACTCTACAGTTAGATTGTAATCATTGAAATGGCGGTCGTTTTCGTTTTGAAGTTACTTCAATTTCAATGAAGTTAATTGAGAATTTTTAACTGCATGTAGTTCTTGTAAAATCACTTGAATATTTTGCAATGAATATAGTCGTTGCACATGATTTAATATAATTGAATCCTCTATATCTATACTCAAACTTGTTTTATATTTACTAATAAAAATTTAGTAAAATATTGTTCCATTAATTATAATCAAAATTCTGCCAATTCAGACGTGAAGAGAACTAAACTTATAGCTTAATTTCTATTCGTCTCGGAAATTTATATAATTTATAAACATCGTTAAAAGTATAGACAAATTAGTAATGTCGTTTCATTTCATGGTTTCCATATTAAAAACGGTACAAAATGTCAGCGATACCACAAATAAACGCAACCTTCTATATAAAGCACCATATTTTAAACAAAAAGTCTAATCTAAAATTTAAGCATTCTATTCGAAACCTAAGAAAATGTTTATGTTGACTTCAATCCACTTTCTACAAAAGAAAACATCATCAGAATTTATACCGTTCTTATTATTTTCAGTTACGTTCTGTTGATACCCGGCGATGAAATTGAGTAAAATAAAATAAAAATAAAATAGCAATAGATTCATTTGCATTAACAATAACAAATGTCATTAAGCTCGAATCATGATCAAAGTTAACATAGCAATTAAAAATTAAAATTAAAAATTTAATGCCGGTACGGCATGACTGCGAGTAAAAGCGAAAAATTTTCTACACAGGAGTAGAAAGAAGGGACCTGCGTTCCTGGAAAAACATTGCCCCTTTCCGCCGTGCCCGGCATTACTGAGAGGGTTTACTGTATACGTTCTTTTACTTCATATATTTATATAAAAAATTGTTAGCGAAGTAACCAACATTATTATGAAATTAATTTATTTTCATTATTACATTAAAATAATTATATAAATTATTTTTAGAAGTGACCATAGGGAAACCTCTTTTAAGTCTGAACGGCTTGCCATTGATCGATCCCAATGTAATGGCGTTTGCTGATCTTACTATTGATGATAAATGTTAGTGATGTTAGCATTAGAAATGAATAAAACGACAGGATATAATACCGTACATTGTACTGCCTAGTTGGTTCTAGTTGGAGACTGAATGAAATCAATTGTGATAACACTCTATATAGGAACGGTCAACGATATAGAAGGGAAAAGGGAAGGGAAGGGAAAAGCAATGTCAGGGAAGTGGATTCCCTTTAGAAAAAAGAAAACAGCATAGTTTGATTTTCCTTTTCCCAGGTAGCTGGTTCAGGGTAGGATATACTCCTACCAGCCTTTTCCGAGGTAGCTGCTCTGTGCCAAAATCGACGGAAGGAAAGGGACGTTTGGCTATCAAATTTCATATGGAAGGGAGAAATTCTTAGAAAATGACGTGAACATTCAGACTGAAGTAGATTAATATTATAGAAGATCTTATATATAAAGAACGCGATTTTGATACTGCAAAAAATACTGCATATTCTTCACTCTATAAAGAGTGAATCTAGACAAGTGAGAAGAAAGCAGAATTATTTTTAAACACGAAAAAAGATACCGTAAGTTTACATCAATCGGTCGCGCGGAGGGAGGCGGCATTCGTTTTATATATATCTTATATATAAAGAATGCGATTTTGATACTGCAAAAATTACTGCATATTCTTCACTCTATAAAGAGTGAATCTAGACTAGTGAGAAGGAAGCAGAAATATATTTAAACACGAAAAAAGATGGCGGAAGTTACTTTAGCGCCTTTCCGTGGCCGAGCCGCTATCACTTTTATATATATAATATGTATAACGAACGCGATTTTTGATTTTGCAAAATTTATCAACCATTCTTCACTCTTTAAAGAGTGAATCTGGACTAGTGTGAAGAAAGCAGAATTATATTTAAATATGATAAAAGATACCGTAAATTTACATCAATCGGTCGCGCGGAGGGAGGCGGCATTCGTTTTATATATATCTTATATATATAAAGAACGCGATTTTGATACTGCAAAAATTACTGCATATTCTTCACTCTATAAAGAGTGAATCTAGACTAGTGAGAAGGAAGCAGAAATATATTTAAACACGAAAAAAGATGGCGGAAGTTACTTTAGCGCCTTTCCGTGGCCGAGCCGCTATCACTTTTATATATATAATATGTATAACGAACGCGATTTTTGATTTTGCAAAATTTATCAACCATTCTTCACTCTTTAAAGAGTGAATCTGGACTAGTGTGAAGAAAGCAGAATTATATTTAAATATGAAAAAAGATACCGTAAGTTTACATCAATCGGTCGCGCGGAGGGTGGCGGCATTCGTTTTATATATATCTTATATATAAAGAACGCGATTTTGATACTGCAAAAATTACTGCATATTCTTCACTCTATAAAGAGTGAATCTAGACTAGTGAGAAGGAAGCATAATTATATTTAAACACGAAAAAAGATGGCGGAAGTTACTTTAGTGCCTTTCCGTGGACGAGCCGCTATCACTTTTATATATATAATATGTATAAGGAACGCGATTTTTGATTTCGCAAAATTTATCAACCATTCTTCACTCTTTAAAGAGTGAATCTGGACTAGTGTGAAGAAAGCAGAATTATATTTAAATATGAAACAAGATACCGTAAGTTTACATCAATCGGTCGCGCGGAGGGTGGCGGCATTCGTTTTATATATATCTTATATATTGTAACGGTCTTTTAGATTTATTATTAATTTTTAATAAGACGTCTATGCGTCTAACTCCTAGTAGAGTTGATCTCGTGCCGACAGTTACAATAGTCGGGCACTTTTGATAAAAAAGTGCACGGCCCGTAAATTTTGATTTTGGAGTCACGTGTGCCACTATAAAAGATAGAACGCGGTTGTCCCAAATCAAAACTTATGAATACCCGGAAAACACAAGACAACTCACAATACGTTTTCACAAAACTCTTAGAGTGGGATAATGTGAGACAACATTAAGAGGAGGAGAAAATTCAAAGGAAGGTGATAAAAATAGGACTTAATATAAATAAGTTTATTTCTAATAATAAAAGATGAATTTATTGCCCGAGAGACAAGAGAAAGCCGGGATAGAGCCGGTACTTACAAAATTTTGGTGCGTCGCCCAGGTACAACGATCTCGCTCTTTTTTTTTTCTCACTCTCAACAGGCAGTCGCAATGGACGTCGCTTGTCCCGCGTAATCGCCGGGTGCAATTTAAGGGACGTCGGTCGTCCGATAGCACGTCGCACAATAAAAAAATACTAAATGGTAAATATGGACGACTGAAAATAACCTGTCATTGGCAATAATTCCCGAACCGATATAAAATACAAAATATTTCTAACGATGTTCGCGGGTCAACAACAGGTAGAGGTCTAACTTTTCAGTTATCGGCGAGTACCGTATTACTCTCCACAGGGTTGCCGGCTCTCGTCGTCTTGGCAGTCGGCTAGTTCTGAAATGTTACTAGCCATACAATTGTTACACAATACGGAGCCACCGCCGGAGCCTGGGGAACAACGAAAATGCTTTTCCTATAACCGGGTATTAACATAAAGATAAAACAGCATTTCCGTTACACCCCCCGCCCAGACGCTGGCTATCCGACAAGGGTACCAGCTCTGACACCAGCACCCCAGTCTCAGGCATAATCGAGAATAACCAAAATTAAAAGAAAATAAGATAACTTTAAATTAGGTTTAGATAAAGAAAAACAAAAATATTAATAATTAGGTTAAATTATTGGGATTCAAGACTCATGCAAACGAGATGTGATAAGAAAAAGACAAGACAAATGATATGATTAAAGAGTTATATTTTATTGATTATGGGGTGTCTTACTTTCACCCTACAAAAAGGGACCATTCCTTAGGGATTAAGTCCGGTATGGACGTCGAATCAAATAAAAGATATATATATGGGCGTCTACCCCCTTAAAATGGTCGTCTTGACCCACTCCTACCGTCGTTGGTGCCCACAGAGGATACACTCCTCTCTGATTCTTACCAAGGGCGCCCTCGCCCTACTAATTTGGACTTTCAGGTCCAATTGGGCATACCCAAACCGGGATTTTGCCCACTCCAATTTCCCTTGGGCCCGTTTCCGCTCTCTGTCGGTTGCCCCCGGTCTTTCCTGGAGGTCTGCCACCTCCTGTTGGGCGTCTGCCACCGCCAATTCCAATCCTATTAATAGAGGCTGTTGACGGGACCGGACATCCTCAACTCGCCGAATCTCGTCCTTCCGCTTAAAAGCGCGCTGGGCCCGATACTGTTGGCGGATCACTAATTCCTCCCGGTAGTCCTTTATGGCCCGTTGGAGTAATTCCATGGAGGCCGGAGGTTCGGAGGTCTTCTTTAATTGATCCAATTGTTGGAAGAGATCCTCTTCTTCCTTTTCTAGGTGGATCCGGTTTTGCCGGACCGACCGCATTTTCGCCTCGAGGATCGCCCACTTTTCTCCCGTGGTGAGGTCAGCGGTAGTTTCTTCCGAGGTGGAGGCTGTACTAACTTTTTGGAGGTCTTCTTGGGAAGCCCCCCATACCGGGAACTCCTCGAAAATTTGCAGTTTGTCGAAGAGCTCATCGATCTGGTCCCGGGTGGAATGCTCCACTAGCGCCCTCTTCATGGCGCGTAATTCGGCCTCCAGGATTTGATGGTCGTCTTCCATGGCCTAAGGAGAGTGAATATGTGGATGAAGGTTAATGTCGATTGAGGGGGAATGAATTCAATTTAAAAACAAAAAATAAATAAATAAAGTATATCACAGATGATCCATCACCAACGGATTTTCATGCTATTATCTACGACTACGCGTGTTATAATAATGAGGTGGGACACAAACAGAAGGAATTACTCGTCCATACTTTCTAGGACGTCCACGCGGACGTATACCAGCAGGATTAGGCATATTGACTTGATTAGACGGACCAACAGAGACCTCTACGTCCGCTCCGCTCGCCCTATTCGACTTCGCAGGTCGCCTATCTATTCTATCGAGACTGACGGGCGTCGCGTCGCCTAACCTAATCTTTCTTGGCCTACCGCGGGGTCGTCGTTCGACCTCAGCGCCCCTATGGACGTCCGCATGTACAAGGATTTGAGGCCTATCTACCACTTCTTGTTCAGGCTCAAGCAATGTTGATTGTTGATCGATGTCTTCTTCTTCTGCTGGATTCATCGAATCTTTCTCAATACGCGTTGAATCCTCTAATGGTGGATCTTCTTCTTCATGGTACGGCTTCAGTTGATTTATATGGCATTTACCGATACTTTTCCCGGATCCATCTCTTAATTCATAAACATTGGATCCCAATCGTTTGGAAATTGTATACGGTCCTACAAATTTAGGAGCCAATTTTGCAGCAAATCCTTGGGCTGCCGATGATAAAACATAATTCCTTTTAAGAACGACGTCCCCTATCTTAAATTGGACATCTCGTCTTCTTGAATCATAATAATGAGCTTGACGCTCCTGAGCAGCTTCAATATTACGAGTCGCTTCTTGATGTAGCGACCGCAATGCTTTTAGTCGAGTCATCCAATCTTGGATGGCACTTCTTTCCTCAGCTTCATCAGCTGCTTGGTCTTCATGACGTCGATAGTGATCAGGTGGAATCAATTGACGGCCATAATTCATCATGGCAGGACTCTCTTGCATGGAGTCGTGTACAGCCGTATTATAGGCAAAGGCAAATTCCAATATATATTTGTCCCAAGTGCGATGATTTTCTTCGACGAAGGATATGATCATCCCTTTTACGGTCTTGTTGGTCCTTTCGACCGGATTGGCCTGAGGGTGATAAGGAGGACTTGTCGAAGGTTTGATTCCTCGCTCTCTTAAATATTTGTTTAGTGACTTATTTTGAAAGGCTTTGCCATTGTCGGTATGAATAACTTCTGGCGTCCCGAAACGAAAAACAATTCTCTCATTGAACGCCTTGATTACCGAGGTTGCATTTACCTTTTTTACAGGTACGCATTCTATCCAGCGTGTAAAGACATCCTGGAATACTAATAAGAATTCTCGACCTTGAGAACTTTTAGGAAAGGGACCCATGGCATCAGCTGTGACAATTTTCCATGGTCCCGGAACTGATCGACGACCCATCAGTCCTGCTGGAGCGACCGGAGGAATTTTCATCCGTTGACATACGGAACATTTCCGCACGTATTTCACGATATCTCTCCTCATAGTCGGCCAAAAATAATACCGAGCAACCCTATCACATGTTTTACGGTTGCCTAAGTGTCCAGCCGTTGGGACGTCATGACTCTCCCTTAGAATTACTTGTCGATTTTCTTCTGGAACGACTAGCTTCCAGGCATCCTCGTCGTTCATCATTGTATCCAGTATTGGATCGGGTCGATAAACGTAGAGTCGACCACCCACTAGTTTCCAAAAGGGAAATTTATACGGATCCTCTTCTATTTGTTGACGTTTTTGGAGATACCACTTGTCTTGAATATCTGGAGTCTCTTCTATCGAACTTATTGAGATCCCATCATCCGACTCATACATCCGCGAGAGTGCGTCTGGCACATCATGTAAGGCACCCTTTCGATGTTTGATATCATACTGATATCCTTGTAGTTCTAGGGACCATCGAGCTAATCTACCGTTGGGGCTTCGTAAATCACAGAGCCATTCGAGACTCTTATGGTCTGTGATTACTGTAAAATGATAACCCTCAACGTATTCTCGAAATTTCCGTATGGCCCAAAGAACAGCCAAACACTCGCGCTCCGACACCGAATAATTTCTCTCTGCGGGAGTTAAGGTTCGACTGGCAAACGCTAGGACACGTGTGCCATCTTCAAATGGTTGACACAAAACAACACCTAGACCCGTATCACTGGCGTCTGTTTCCAAAATATACTCTTTTGAGAAGTCAGGCCTGTGTAAAATAGGCGCTGTACTCAATAAATGTTTGAGTCTTTCAAACGATTCTTGTTGTGCCTGCCCCCATATATAAGGCTGGTCTTTCCGAGTTAACTGAGTGAGAGGCTCTGCTATTGTGGCAAAGTCGCCCATAAACTTCCTGTACCACGACACCATGCCAACAAATCTTCTCAATTGTTTTAGATTCTTTGGCGCCGGGTACTCGACAATAGGTCGTATCTTCTCGGGATCAGGTCGGAAACCATCTTTATTAACTAAGACGCCTAAATATCTGACTTCCTCCTTGCCAAAGACGCTTTTATTTAAATTAACAGTTAATCCTGCATTTTTAATTTTATTCAAAACATGCTCTACCCATTTGATATGTTCCTCAAAAGACTCGGTGACAATAATTATGTCGTCTAAATACGAGAAAGCATATGGTTCCAACTCAGGACCAATTAAGGAATCGATCATCCGTTGAAAGGTAGCCGGAGCTCCATTTAATCCAAACGGCATCCTGGTGAATTGGAATAACCCTTTTCCTGGTACAGTGAATGCCGTGATGGGTTTGGATTGAACATCCATCTTGATTTGGTGATAGGCACTTCCTAAATCTAGGGTGGTGATATACCTAGCACTTTGCAATTTCCGCAGAATGGAATCCATATAGGGTAGAGGGTAGGCGTCTGGCCTCGTTAAAGCATTCACTTTACGGTAGTCGACACAAAATCGCCAAGTACCGTCTGACTTCTTGACCATGACGACGGGACTCGACCATGGACTTGAAGACGGTTCAATAATGCCTTCTCCCAGCATCTCTTGCACTTGTCGGTGCATCTCTTCTTCTAACTTCTTAGATACTGGGTAGTACCGCTGCTTTATAGGCCGGGCGTCACCTACATCAATTATATGCTCGACCAAATGGGCACATCCAATATGAGGCATATGGTTAGGCAGGATTGATTGGACTACGGCTTGTATGCGCCTTTGTTGACCGTCCGTCAATTTCCTAAGACCTGATGTCGTTTGACTCTCTTCAGGAGGAAAAGAAACCAAAGCAACTTGTACAGGAATCCCCTGGACACTTCCATTTATGGTTAAATAATTTTCGCGAGGATGAAGTATTGCGTTGAAATCGCGAATAAAGTCTGCGCCTAACAGACACTCTGGCTCTAAATCAGGCATGATTAGAGCCGTCAAATATTTTTCTTCGGTTCCAACTCTGAATGGCAGTCGTATTTGGCCAGTTATCGACACAGATCTTCCGTCGGCGACTCTGGCACCATCTCCTCCATATGGTTCAATCAAAATTCCATAAACATCGGCGAGTCGATAAGCAATTCGACCGATGACTGTACGGGCTGCTCCTGGGTCAAAAAGTGCTTTAAGGTGGTGACGATTAACTACAACGGTCACCCACCAGCGAGTGTGACCCTCTTCCGTCGCCATATGAACATCCGACGGGATAGGTTTGGCGGCTCGTACTCGGTTTTGTGAGGTCTGTGTCTGATACTCAGGGATAGGTGAGACCTCCTTTACGCATCCCTGATCTCGTTTCCCCGGCATCGAGGGCAACTAAATTTCGTATAACCCGGTAATTGGCAATTATAACATTTAACTCCATTTCCGGGATTGTCCCCTCTCCTTGCCTGCGCTGCTAGGTAGGATCCAGAAGTGAACGATTTATTGGAATTCCCAACAGGTGGCGTCACTTCTTCTTTGTTCCTCGTTGGACCCTGATGAGTTGGAGTGTACCCACGTCTTTTTGGCGCTGACCATATTCTTCTCGCGTTCGTCGCACGTTGGCCAGAAGGTGGCGTCTGTTGTCCTCGGTCTTGAATAGGTCGTCTATTATCTTGCGGAGACATCTCTCTTTTTAATGAAGTAATGGCGCCTGTAATTTTGGAATCAAGTGCTGATACCAGACGTTTTTCCATAGACCCTAATAATTTTGTACAGGTGTCCTCGACAATTTTCTTGATGTCCCACTCTGATACGGATGCAACTGATGGAATCGACTTTTTCTTATCCTGGACGACTACTTTATTTACGTCTATTGCAGCAAAGTCCACATTTTTCCTAATCGCCCCTTTTGGTTTGCCACGATATGCAACTTCCGGGCAAAATGAGTGTTCAGGCGCAGGTGGTGGTCGATATGCCTGACTACACTTAATGATCCTCTCGGCTTCCCGTGCTTGATATAAAAGATCGTCAAACGATTGGATCCCATCTCTATGTACGGCCATCTGCAGCTCTGGACGCAGATTTTGATGTAGCCAGTCTAATTGAATTTCCATTGATGGCGTCGGCACCCATCTATTTAAAATAGACTGAAGACAGATCATGTAGTCTCGGACTGACTCGTCTGGGCCTTGAGTACGCATATGTACTTCTTTTTCTAGGCGACGTTGAACATTTCTGTCGACACCATAACACGATCTGGCATCCTTGCAGAAATCCGCCCAAGTACGCCATTTCTTATTTGAGAAGCGATACCATTGCAGCGCTACACCAGTCAACAAATAAGGTAGAGCTTGTAAGAGTTCCTCTTGTGATGTTCCTGACATTAGACTACATTCCTGCACTCGTATTAAAAAGTCGTCGACACTATGTTGATCATCACCGGAATAGGTGACGTTCCATCGACGAACAATTTCTCCTAAGTCTTTAGTTCGTAGGGTTTGATATAGCCTATTACGATTTCTGTCTTGATCGTTGCGTCGGCTATTATTTTCGTTCAGCTCAAATGAACGACTTCCCCCCTCCCTAGAGACATTCTGGCTGGGTGACCTCTCCCTTAGGTCCCCAAGATGCGGTCTGCTCTGTTGTGGTAACTTGTGTACCTCCTCTACCATTCGTATCGCTTCTGGCGGTGAAGGGTAGTTGATATCGAAGGTATCACGAAATGTAACTTTTTCCGCCCTAGTCGCCTGGTCTAATGTGGTACTATTCGCCCTATTTGGCCATTCACTTCTCAACTGTTGAATGACTAGTTGGCTTACTTGCTGGGCCAATTCATTTAAATCTGGTCCGTCTTGATTCGAATTATCCTCTTGAATGGAATCCTGGATCAAATCATTGATTTCTTTTCTACGGTTCGCTGGCGATGATTCTTGTTCTTCGTGTACTTGAGCCTGAACTCTACGTTTACTTCTATTTTGGGTCTCTTCAATAAAACCCACGAAAGTCTTTAATAAAACATCGCGACGCGCTCTAGACTGTGATTCGCTTTCCCCTAATCTAGACTGTTCAAAGTCCGCGGCGGTATAATTTCCTTCCAGTCGATCTAGAAGACGATTGACACGAATTCGTGGTCGACCCGATTTATTCAATTCGAGGCGTTCTAATGCCTCGTCCAATTCATAGGTTGACAAATGGAATACCCATTCGTCCAATTCACGGTATTCGTCTTGGCTCATCGTTTTCTTATTAATTCGGTTTTCTATATTTTCGGTAATCAAATAAGTTAATATTATGCCAATACTTACAAACACCGTAAACCAGACGAAGTCTTCCATTCATTTAATTAAGAGCCAAAAATAGTGAAAAAAAATAAATAAAATTAAAAAAAAATAAAAAAAATTAACAAATAAGTAAAAAAAAATAAAATAACAAAAATAATTAATTGAAAAAAAAATTAACAAGAAAAATAAAAAAAAATTTTAAATAATAATAATAATTACAAAAAAAATAAATAAAATATTTAATTGTAATTTTTAAGACGTCTAATTAATAAAACCAGAGTTTCAATAAATTAGTATCGACTTTATGTCAATTATTAAAAATACACAATTTGAATTTCACTTTAACATAAATTATTGAGACGTATTCACAATTATTCCATTTAGATTACTTAATGCTTTTGTTAAATAATTAAAATAAAATTTTTACGTCTGAATATATAAAATAATTTACAAGTTAAAACTTTCGTCAATTAATTTGACGTCCTATTTTTAAAACACCATAATCCACTCTCAATCGTCTTCTTTACAAAAATATTTGATTAAATAGACAACTCAATTATAATTTAAATCTTTAAAAGTACACCAACAATAAAAAATTAGTTAAAATCGTTTTCTGACTTTCCAATGTTTATTTGATGGCTACTATTAGTTAGCTCCTTGCACCAACTATTAGGATTTTAAAACAATTTTTAATTTTATAGAGTCATCATTAAACTAAATTTCACACCAACGCTTTCCGTTACTTAAACTTGGTCGTCTATTTATTAATTCGTCGCTTAATTTTAAATTAAACCTACAATTAATTAACTATACCTTTTAAATCTTAGGGATTTTAAACCAATTCGTAGGTTTATTGCGGAAATAATGTAAAACCTAACCTTAAAACAAGTAGTCCTTGTCGTCTAATTAGTAAAATAAAGACAACACTTTATATTAATTTTCATGTTAATGATCGACTGACTTTTCTAATTTGATTCATCGCAACGTTTTAACAATGAGCCTATACTTAAATACTAATATGTTAATCAACCTAATCAAGTCAATATAATTAATCTTTATTTAAAAAAATACTAAGGCATTCACAATTGACATCAACTAATAATACTTTTCTCTTTCACTTATTAAATGTAATTATATTAGAATAAACCTTTAGACATTTCTACCAAATATCCAATTTTCGTTAATGACTAAACTTATTTCATATTAAAACAATTATTTAAATTATTTTGCAGTTGAATTAACCATTAAAATATTTCAAAGTTAAGAAACATTCAAATAACGTTGATCACCAATACAAACACGTTTGAAATTTTATCGTTCACTTCAATATCTGATTATTTTAGTCGAACCTTCTCAATATCAATCGATTTTCTCAATATCAGTCGACTATTTTTAATATCAGTCGACTATTTTCAATAAAAGTCAACTGTCTATAATAAAGGTCGAACAGCGAATATAGATTAGACGTCAACGTATATAAGAGTTATGTACTCCAAGAATTGATATCAATTTTGAACTAATAGTTCCAATTAGACTTCTAAATATTAATATACCACTTATAAAAGACAAACTACCATTATATACTATTTTGCTAACCAATTACTGACTATATCATTATTGTTAACGTCATTGAGTCCACATTTGAAAAATTTAAGGCAAAGTCGACTAGTGCAACTATTATATGGTTTCTGTAACTGCCATTAATTATGGGAATAGTATCAAAACTAAAATAAATACCATATATACTAATAAACCACTTAATTAATTAAAATAGATTATATCTACAAGAATTTATTCATCTAAATATAATAAAAGTCGTTAAATAATGTTAACTTGAAATGATAATCGACTCTGATTATTTACTGAGTTGACATAGACGTTAACTCCAATTAAGGAAGACTGAAATAATTATTTGTAATATATATATACTAATCAGTTAAATTAGGAATTCGAAAAGATGCCAAGAAGTGTATATAAACAATGACAAGTAATTATTTTCCTAAAATATAATTTGAAACGTGTTTGAATGTTATTGTTTCTTAAACGTCTAGTTTAAATAGGGAAAGTAATCTTATCAATTACTCATCGACTTATACTTAACTAAAAATACTTAATTAAAAATACTTGTCGACTATTGTATTCCATATGACACATCCACAACACATACACAAAGATTTGTCCTTTAATGAATATTAGCACAAAAGGGTTATATGAAGTTCGAGTGCCAATTTTGTAACTATGGTGCAATCATGAAATAATTAATAATTTAAAAAAATAACACAGTTGAACTTTTATAATTCAATTTTGTTCGGGCGCCATTTTGTAACGGTCTTTTAGATTTATTATTAATTTTTAATAAGACGTCTATGCGTCTAACTCCTAGTAGAGTTGATCTCGTGCCGACAGTTACAATAGTCGGGCACTTTTGATAAAAAAGTGCACGGCCCGTAAATTTTGATTTTGGAGTCACGTGTGCCACTATAAAAGATAGAACGCGGTTGTCCCAAATCAAAACTTATGAATACCCGGAAAACACAAGACAACTCACAATACGTTTTCACAAAACTCTTAGAGTGGGATAATGTGAGACAACATTAAGAGGAGGAGAAAATTCAAAGGAAGGTGATAAAAATAGGACTTAATATAAATAAGTTTATTTCTAATAATAAAAGATGAATTTATTGCCCGAGAGACAAGAGAAAGCCGGGATAGAGCCGGTACTTACAAAATTTTGGTGCGTCGCCCAGGTACAACGATCTCGCTCTTTTTTTTTTCTCACTCTCAACAGGCAGTCGCAATGGACGTCGCTTGTCCCGCGTAATCGCCGGGTGCAATTTAAGGGACGTCGGTCGTCCGATAGCACGTCGCACAATAAAAAAATACTAAATGGTAAATATGGACGACTGAAAATAACCTGTCCTTGGCAATAATTCCCGAACCGATATAAAATACAAAATATTTCTAACGATGTTCGCGGGTCAACAACAGGTAGAGGTCTAACTTTTCAGTTATCGGCGAGTACCGTATTACTCTCCACAGGGTTGCCGGCTCTCGTCGTCTTGGCAGTCGGCTAGTTCTGAAATGTTACTAGCCATACAATTGTTACACAATACGGAGCCACCGCCGGAGCCTGGGGAACAACGAAAATGCTTTTCCTATAACCGGGTATTAACATAAAGATAAAACAGCATTTCCGTTACAATATAAAGAACGCGATTTTGATACTGCAAAAATTACTGCATATTCTTCACTCTATAAAGAGTGAATCTAGACTATTGAGAAGGAAGCAGAATTATATTTAAACACGAAAAAAGATGGCGGAAGTTACTTTAGCGCCTTTCCGTGGCCGGGCCGCTATCACTTTTATTTATATAATATGTATAAGGAAAGCGATTTTTGATTTAGCAAAATTTATCAACCATTCTTCACTCTTTAAAGAGTGAATCTGGACTAGTGTGAAGAAAGCAGAATTATATTTAAATATGAAAAAAGATACCGTAAGTTTACATCAATCGGTCGCGCGGAGGGTGGCGGCATTCGTTTTATATATATCTTATATATAAAGAACGCGATTTTGATACTGCAAAAATTACTGCATATTCTTCACTCTATAAAGAGTGAATCTAGACTATTGAGAAGGAAGCAGAATTATATTTAAACACGAAAAAAGATGGCGGAAGTTACTTTAGCGCCTTTCCGTGGCCGGGCCGCTATCACTTTTATTTATATAATATGTATAAGGAACGCGATTTTTTATTTTGATAATTTACCAACCATGCTTCACTCTTTTTAAAGAGTGAATCTGGACTAGTGTGCGGAAAGCAGGATTATATTTAAATACGAAAAATAATGGCGGAACTTTACTTTCTGGTGGTTCCGTTGCGGAGCCGTGATCAGTTTTATTATTTTACATTATTATATTATTTATTGTTATATATAGAGAATTCGATTTTATTTGTGAAAATAGTTCGGCATTTCCTTCAGTAGACACGCTTTGGTAATACCTAAAAATATTAACGTGGATTACATTTTTAATGTCGCATTTTATGTATACTTGTATCAATTGACGGTGAGGCTGTCGTAAGGGTTTCCGCCGGAATCGAACGGCCGCCAGGTTGCGGCCGCTAGCTTCAGCCCGATTCTACAACCATAAATCTCCAAATAAATCTTCGTAGCAAGTTAAAGTTCAACTCGTGGTCGCACGTCTCGAACGTTGGTAATGGTGAACCAGTGGCTGCAACTATTAATTGGTTATTTGACTTCGTGAAAGAAACCTTCGGGTAAAAAGGCATATTTCCTCACCAGTGTCGATAAAGAATTGACGTTTTGTATATGTATCAGGGACTTAAATGATGATATTCAAGCTTCTCGATTCGCTGCAGCGTTTACGATACGTTCTTTGCATCGTTCTCTGGACTGTTATCTGCTGCGATTTTATTATTCGATTTTATTACGTTCAGTTAAATGGAAATGTGATTCTCTGCTGTTGTGCACAAGTTGAATCGTTATTATCTCCTGACACTGATCCTCTCCCTACAGGCTATATTTGGTATCGGGAAAATGCTAGAGATATATCTTTGTCTTTCTCGTTGCAAGTCCAGTATCATAATAGTAGATCGTATGTGACAAAATAACATGACTTTGTAGTTTTTATCTTTTTTATATTTTAAGTTTTGTTTTGAAAATTAATCGTAAAAATTACATACAATAAAGGATATATATTGTTATTAATTACAATTAATTACAAAATGTCGATCTAGATAATACGTTACTAACAAATTCCCAAAGTGTTCGTTCCAATTTTTGAGGAATTATTTTTGCGTGCAATCGAACTTGTTCTGCAGTAAAAATCTCTTTAAATTTACGCTACACCTTATGGACACCAAGTTATACTTTGCAAATATTTCGTAGGTACGTCCAGATTAAAACAAATGACTTTGAAAATAAATGTAGTGAGAATAAAATAATATGAATGTAGTTGTTAAAATATTAAAGCATCTAAACTTTCTCATAATCGATACCCAGTTGATAAAGTATATTTAAATACATTGCGATAATTTTGATTATGGACTAATCATTTTATTATAATTTCGGGTTTAGTCAAAGTATGTCAGGAGACGAAGACGGACCATTATGTGACACAATAAGTAGAAAAACTCTTTTTTATTTGATTGCTACATTAAACTCTGCTTTTTATCCGGACTACGATTTTTGTGATGCAAAGAGCCATGAGTTTAGTAAAGAACCAAGCTTGCAATGGGTTATGAATGCAGTCGATAACAATCTTTGTGCGACAGCTGGGGATCATTACCGTTCATTACGAGGTGTTTTATGGGCAGCGATCGAAGAGGAAATATCTATGAATGACTGCGATATTTACAGGTGATAATTTATAATAAGAATACAATAATATTATTTAAAATCGAATCCGATGAAAATGTATTGGTTTCAGTTACAATCCTGATTTGGCTTCAGATCCTTTTGGAGAAGACGGGTGTATATGGTCATTCAATTATTTCCTGTACAATAAGAAACTTAAACGAATTGTATTTTTCACCTGCCGAGTTGTCAAGTAAGTAATTGTTTCTAAATTCTGTTACCTGGGAGCAAATTTGTATTCCGAAACGTGTTCTGCCCTTGTAACATCCATGAGTGGGAAAAAAGGATACTACCCTAAAGCTTTAAAAGCTCAATCGATACATGCTCCGAAGTGATGAAAGTATAAATGTATATAAAAGTGGTTTGTTTCTTGGTAGGGTTAACGGTCCTTTGACGAAATTACTTATTTCTCCACCCAGGAAGAAAAGAAAAACGTTTTTGACGTTGCGGCCAATAATAAGGGCCCTAAATAGCACACAGTCGGTAAGTAGAATTCTTAATAGTGGAAATGGTCTTTGATTTTAAGTTAATTTTTGTTATTTTTTAATTTCTGTATCATTTTTGTAGAATTTTATTATTTTTTACGTCTTGTATCACTTTTGTATAAATGAATTTTTATTTTTTTTGTATTTTTCTGTATTGGTTTTTAGAAATATACTCTGATGAGGGCCCTTATTATTGGCCGAAACGTCAAAAACGTTTTTCTTTTCTTCCTGGGTGGAGAAATAAGTAATTTCGTCAAAGGACCGTTAACCCTACCAAGAAACAAACCACTTTTATTTAAATTTGAGCGGTCAAGAAGTCTGAAAATAGCGTCAGTCGTAACGCTTACCTTAATTCTTGTATATGATAATGGAACCAAGGAAACAATACGGTAGCTTCATGCAACGGATTCTTCATGAATTTGGAGAACAAGTATGGTTTCTATTAAGAGAATATTCTCAAATTTCGACCAATCTACCTAAATTAATAAATCAAAGGATCTTTTTACTGCGTTGCCGAAAGAAGAGGCTACTTCCGAATCATCTTGCGAATTTTAATATTACTAATTGTAGAAGCTTTAAAAGTTTTCGAGTATTACAACGGTTTAATTCCTTTAAAAATTTTTTCCAATCAAAAATTTTAAATTTAGAAATTTCAGATATTATTTGTCAGATCAGAATTTTAAGAAATAAGAAACAAAATTTAACTTTTAATATAATGAAACGACTCTCTTTTGACATCTATAAAGAATTTTTTAAGTTTGAAAATAAGAAATTTGTAAGAATTCTACACCAACACAGGATTAGATTGACCAGAAAGTTTAACTGGATTCTGAATAACACGCATAAGAGAGACAGGCCAATTAAGTTCAATGAAAAATGGTTTGTAAATCACACCAAAAATGAAATACCTTTGAATATTAAGAGAATTGTCAGTCTGGGCAATAAATTTGGTCTTCCTCCCAATGAAACGGATAAATTTCCTGTTCATCATGTTTCTGCGAGTTTAGAAAATGGCATATCTGCAATTAAAAATATTGTTGACGCAGAGGGTAATATTCTTGTGGATAATAAAAAAACGGTCAGGGATGATTGTGTGAAAATCATCACCAATTTCACAAATAAAAATCATTCGCATGCCAGTTCTCCTGACAACTCGGGGATTCGTGATGAAATCAATCAGTTTTTTCAAGAAAACAACGAAGTGTTTTTTACAAAGGCTGATAAAGGAAATCAAACTGTAGCATTGGAAAAAACTTCTTATTTAACGGAAATGAAAAAACAATTGGATAATAAGGACATTTATTATGTCACTGCGCAATTTGAGTATACGAGCACTAATCAAAAGAAAGTAAATTCTTTAGTTTAAAAATGGGAAGATTCAGAATACATTGACCACCAAACAGCTAGGTACTTGAAAATATATAATAGTGTGACTCCAAGGGCATACGGATTACCGAAAACCCATAAACCTCCCGTTCAGAATCATTATATCTAATATTAACTTACCATCCTACAAATTAGCAAAGTTTTTTGCAAAAATTTTGAGTAATATTGTAGGCAAAACACCGTCTTTTATTAAAGATTCTTGGGATGCGAGAAATAAAATCAAAGAAGTCACTATTCCACCAAACTTCAGTTTAGTATCGTTAGATGTAGTCTCGCTTTTTACAAATGTGTCGGTCGAGTTAGTTTTACACATTATCAATAAAAATGGAACGAAATTAAAACCGTCACTGACATTCCGAAAAGTGAATTCTGTGAAGGGATTAAATTTATTCTCAATTCTACTTTTTTCACATTTCAAAATATTGTTTACAAACAGGTGTATGTCGAGCCAATGGGCTCACCGTTGTCTCCTGTTGTAGCCAATTTAGTCATGGAATTTCTAGACGAGGTTTTAATTAGAAAACTGAATTTTAAATTACCATTTTTCAAAAGATACGTGGACAATATTATTACTGCAATTCCCACAGATAAAAAAGATTACGTTTTAAACACTTTCAACTCACAAAATAAATTACACGGGCTTATTAACAGAATAAAATTTACGATGGAAATTGAAAAGAACAATAAGATCAGTTTTTTGGATTTACTTTTAATCAAAAAGAGAGACGGATCTATAGATACAGACTGGTACCATAAAAATACTTGGTCCGGTAGATACCTTAATTTTGAATCTTCTCATCCTATGAATTATAAAATGTCATTTATGGTCTAATAGATCGGGCTACAAAATTAGCGGAAATTAGGTTTAGAAAGAAAAATCTCAACCTGATTAAAGATATTCTGAGAGATAACGGATACCCCACAGAACTAGTTATGGAGTGCATCAAAAAAATGCGTACATCAGATGTACAATGCCATAATAGGACGCATTAATCATGAGCCCTTTTCATCCAAGAATGGACGCAAAGGCCCCTTTTTGGCAAAAAAATTTTTTTAAGCCCGTAAAAAAATGATTTTCGACGACCCTTTTTGAAGGCACACGTAAGCAGGCTTTACGTGTGTTAGTGAGCACCACAAAAACGTTTAATTACTCATTATCCGCAGCATTTTTGCAAAAAAGGGGAATTTGCGTCCATTCTTGACATCGGCCGGCTTCTATTCCAAATAATTGCATGTCGTTTTATTTCGAATTGAAGCCAAATTTTTGCATCTACGATTCGAAGCGGGCAATGGCGGACACAAGGTGAAAAATGACAGGAAATAGTTCCGCGATTCTACGAGGTGTGTCGCTTCGGGCGGATACCAGTACCGTATGTTTTTACGGGTGCTTAGCGGGGCCCGCTTCCCTTATGACACTCACACAAGCAAACTAGCGTGTAAGAGGGACGCACACATGCGTATACAAAAGAAATAACTTCGCGGATCGTGCCAGCCTTCTTTCGATGCGGATTATACTATAGCCGCCGAGGTTCGGGCTTCTTGGGTCATAGAACACTATTTCATTTTGTTGAAATTCGGATACGCGTTTACTATATTTTTTAAAGATCATGTAGAAAGGTTGTATATATCATCGACATTTTATTCATAGAATAATATCACACTTTACCTATATTATGTTTTCAACCAAATGTTCGTTTTTTATGTTATTGCAACCGATTTTTATGTGGTCGATTCTCAAAATTAATTTTTTAGTATATCTGCACTCACTGTCCATTTTGTGTTTAGGATATAGTGCATATCCCAGTAAACGGAAATGAATTTAAAGGGATCGAAATTTTGAATGCATTTTTATTCATTTATATTCTGGTTTTTATTCATTTTATTTTGGTTTTAATGCAACAAATTTTGTATTGCTTTTAACCGAAGTTTGGGATTTCGGATACGCATTTACTACTTTATTAAAATTAAAAGTAGAACGCAGAAAATGTAGATCTTTTAAAAAAATCTAATATGAAAATTAATATAATTTGTAGTGTATATATTACACTACAAATTTCATAATGTTTAATCCGTAATGCTCATTGCTAGGACAGCAGCGGTACTTGGCAATTTTTTTGTGTTTAAAAATTTGTTAGAAATAATTGCATTATAGCCTACTAAAGGGGGCCGATATTTTTCGATTTGTATTTAAAATTTAGTAGTTGGCTGAAAATTTTGGAAACAAGCTTATCTTGTACTTTTTACTCTCTCAAAAGTCCTCATCCGTACAAGCTGCTGTGTCCAAAAAATAGGTTTTTCTGAAATAACTCGAAAAATATCACATTAAACGAAAAAAAAGAAAGATACAAAAATTGTAGCTAGGAAAATTCCGCACAATTTCATTTTTTAAAAAAACTTTTTTAAACTACGATCAATAGAAGCCGAGAGATTTTTTTCAAATATTAGCAGTTTTGCGGATCAACTGTAATGCGCGCGAGGATTGCGCATTTTTCGCTTATAAATAAAAAATGACCATTCGGATCGCAAAATGCTTTAAATAAAAGTTGTAGAGGATGAAATTACGATTAATTTTTTGCGATAATCAATAATTACTCTAAAACCGTGCTTCGTGTGCGAAAAGTGCATAATGAAAGGTGTAGATAATGAAATTTTTAATGTATGTGTTTAATAAAAAAATCATTTTGATCATAAATCCACGACGGGACAAAAGAAAAATATGAAAAATTGCTATTTTCATGTACTTTTTTGTAAATAAGTATTTTTTGGCTACATTCACACAGTAATAGTACAGTAATGTGTTTTGAAGAGGATGCGAATATCTGTAAAATGAGCACAGGTTGGAGTTTTTACGATGAACTGGTAAAGTTATAGCCGTTTGAAGTTTCAAACAAAAAAATCATAATTATTAACAATTACTATTTTTGTTGAAAAACAAGCGTAAACTTTTTGTTTAAAAATCGGTTTTCAACCGAATTTACTAGTTTATATATATATATATATATATATATATATATATATATGTATATATATATACAGGGTGGCCGATTTATCTGAAGACATCTCGAGAACTATGCACAGAATCAAAAAAGTTTTCGGATGAAAGTTGTTCGACACGAAGGGGGGCATCCAGTGATAATTAAATTTACCCCCTCCCCCATCCCCTGGAGGTGGAGTGGGGGCAAAAACAATAAAACTTAAATAGGAACCCCCAGTTTTTATTGCAGATTTGGATTCTCCGGAAAAAAGTACACCAATTTGACCTAGGAGCTATTGCATTTTGGTTCACAGGTGGCGCTGTAATCGATAAAAATCCAAATTTATCCGAAGACATTGAAATACCTCGAGAACTATGCACAGAATCAAAAAAGTTGTCGGATGAAAGTTGTTCGACACGAAGGAGGGCATCCAGTAATAATGAAATTTACCCCCTCCCCCATCCCCTGGAGGTGGAGTGGAGGCAAAAACAATAAAACTTAAATAGGAACCCCCAGTTTTTATTGCAGATTTGGATTCTCCAATATTGACAATTTTTGCCCGCGTAGCGGATATGAAATACGGTCATTCTAACAAAGCCGGGAAAAAATACATTTAGCGTTACCCAGGAACAACGACGTGGACGTAGTATTTTTCTGTTCCCTTTGGGGTGCTTGTTTTACGTGAGTCCCCTTGGCTCTCACTGTCTCACTGTTCACTTACTTGAGTAAGTGTTCGAAATGTTGACCTTCCACTTCAATGCATTTATTTATTCTTTCTTCAAATGACTTTATACATGATAGAATCATATCTGCAAAAATTTCTGCGCAAGCAGTTCTTATGCGTTCCACCATGTTTTCACGAGTCGTTGGTACTTGTTCATAAACCTTACCTTTTAGGTAACCCCATAGGAAGAAATCCGGAGATGTTAGATAAGGTGACCTGGCAGGCCAATTAATGGGGCCACCTCTACCAATCCACCTACCATTGTAATCGCGGTCTAGTATTTCCTTTGCTACTCTTGAAAAATGTGCTGGGCAACCATCATGCTGAAACCACATTGTCCGTCGGACGTCCATAGCAACATCCTCAAGTAGTAATGGTACTTCTTGTTCTAGGAAATCTCGATATTTTGTTCCATTCAAATTACCTTCAATGAAATAAGGACCAATGAGTTTATTTCCTATGATTCCACACCAAACGTTCACCGACCAAGGACGTTGATGATTAACTTGTCGTAACCAATGGGGATTTTCTACGCTCCAATAATGCATATTATGCCTATTGACGCCACCATGGTTCGTGAATGTAGATTCATCTGAAAATAATACATTAGCAAAGAAATTGTGGTTTGTTTGCATTTTTTGAAATGCCCATTCACAAAACACCACGTGGTTATGAAAATCATCGCCATCTAGTTCCTGGTGCAGTGAAATGTGATATGGGTGAAACTTATGACGATGCAATATTCTTTGAATACTGTCTCTGGAAATGCCGGAATCGCGATGTAATTGTCGTGTGCTTACATGTGGATTTTGGTGAATAGCTGCTAGTACAGCTACTTCGTTAGCTTCTCCTGTAACTGTTAATCTTCTCTTCCTTTTTTTCATTTGTACGCTGCCATCAGAGTGACAGGCATTCACAACTTTGTAAAAAAAAGAACGCGAGCATTATCTGGAAAACGCTCAGCATACAACGCAACAGCATCGTCAATATTCCTCTTACATTCACCATAAATAAGAATCATTTCGATTTTTTCGGGAACTGTAGCAGGATTCATTTTTAACTTGTAATTCGATTTAAGCAATGAAGGGTAGACAAAAAATAGTCACGTAAACGGAAAGTTGTTATTCTAAAAGCAAAGTGACCTCCGACCGAATTACTACCAATACAATGGACTTCAAAAACAGTCTTACACTGAGAGACCGTGAATACTAAATTTTAATATGGGGATTAGAAAGTCGCGATATCCATTTACTTCCCTTCAGGAAAGTAGAGAAAAATGTAGGTGAACTGGTTACATGTGACTCAACTTATGTATAAAATGATATGCTACTTTATTTTCGAGTTATGTCGCCCTCTAGCGTTATGTAACAGAACCGGCGCCGGTGATGGCCGAAATGCAAGCGATGTACATGTATGAAACCACGTGAGTTCTCTCGGGGTCTGGTAGATGGCGACGAAATCCCCAAAAGAAGTAAGAGTTTCGTTTTGTTTAATAGAAGCTGGTTTGACCGTCAATGCTCAGCTTATTTATTCTCATTTCGGAAAAAAACATACAGAGAGAGAATGAATGAGCTGAGTGAAGGGACATGACGCGTTTTTTAATGGATTGCGTGATGTCCTCTTTTTGTTTATTAAATAATAAATTTAAAACCTAAAATGTAATTTAATTGAAGGTAGAAAACTTATTTATAAAATTGCTTCCATATTGTATGCACAATTTTTATGTAATCAGTTTTGATTTTTAATATGAAGAATATCAATTATTCATAATCTTAATTTTTCGAATGGACATTATTAAAATTTCATATTCAGAATAACAATTTTCGCAATTGATATTACTAAATTCTAATATTAAAAATTCCAATATTAGAATTTTTAATATTAAATTTTCATAAAGGGATCAAATTGTTCCTATTTGCCCCCTGGATGCCCCCCTTCGTGTCGAACAACTTTCATCCGACAACTTTTTTGATTCTGTGCATAGTTCTCGAGGTATTTCAATGTCTTCAGATAAATTTGGATTTTTATCGATTACAGCGCCACCTGTGAACCAAAATGCAATAGCTCCTAGGTCAAATTGGTGTACTTTTTTCCGGAGAATCCAAATCTGCAATAAAAATCGGGGGTTCCTATTTAAGTTTTATTGTTTTTGCCCCCACTCCACCCCCAGGGGATGGGGGAGGGGGTAAATTTAATTATCACTGGATGCCCCCCTTCGTGTCGAACAACTTTCATCCGACAACTTTTTTGATTCTGTGCATAGTTCTCGAGGTATTTCAATGTCTTCAGATGAATTTGGATTTTTATCGATTACAGCGCCACCTGTGAACCAAAATGCAATAGCTCCTAGGTCAAATTGGTGTACTTTTTTCCGGAGAATCCAAATCTGCAATAAAAACTGGGGGTTCCTATTTAAGTTTTATTGTTTTTGCCCCCACTCGACCCCGAGGGGATGGGGGAGGGGGTAAATTTAATTATCACTGGATGCCCCCCTTCGTGTCGAACTACTTTCATCCGACAACTTTTTTGATTCTGTGCATAGTTCTCGAGATATTTCGATGTCTTCAGATAAATCGGCCACCCTGTATATATATATATATATATATAGGGGAAGACGGGGCGAAGCTGCGAACGGGGCGAAGTGACGAATCTCAAATATTTCCATTATGATCATACTGATTGTAAAATATCATGTGTGGTTTCTTTGTTTACACAATTTTTCACATTTTAAGGCATGATATTTCATTTTTGTTCTCTGAGCTACCTTTGGGAGCGAGAAATGTAATTTTTAAACAAAAATTTCAATCATTTTCCTGTACTTTGTTCTTAGATTGGTCAATATCTTCATTTTGACAGTTTAATAATCGCTATTTATATATTTATTCTAAAAGTATATTTTTTGGACTTATTTATAAAACATGAATTGTTCCTTTTTTGTGTGTTTATAATGAGATATCGTCTCTGCAAGTCCAAATGTTACTTTGGGGTGAAGAGGCGAAATTTTTTCCTGGATGTCTCTATTCCGTGATTATTTTTTAATTTAGAATTCCCTTTTGACGAATGCATTCAGTAACTCAAGACGATGTTAAAATATGTGATCTTGATATAATACCAGTATTCAAAGCTTCCGAATATGCAATATCTTTTTTTACTGTTGTTGGAAAGTTTGATATATCTGAAGAGGTTCATTCCACCAACGTGGAAATTTTATTTTTATTAAAACAAACAATAATAACTTAACAAATTATGACTTGCACTTAATTTTATGATAGTCGTCTCAGAGACCTCTAAAAATAAGGGTTCGCCACTTTACCCCGATATCGCCGCTTCACCCCGTGTTTTTTTAAGTTTTTTAAATTGGCCATAGCTGGTCACCTATAAAACATATACCGAAAGTAACATGTATCTAAATATTGACTATGAATTATCTATCAAATGATACTTTGCATCATCCTAAATACGAAATTCAAGTAGACATATGATACACGGAAAAAATCATAATATATATTTAAAGGAAATGCGAGACTTTAAATCGTTACTGAATGATTTGCTCAAAAGTTGTCAATTTTGAAAAAAAGTGAGTACAAAATTTGTTTCCATTCCTTTTTTTGCAAATATCTTTGTTGGTATTGATTTTACGACAAAATTTCATATGAACAAAGTGAAAGCTTACAAAGTGTCTTACAAGAATGACTTTGTCGACATTTTTTTAAAATTAATAGCAATGATAAACTGTTAATTGAAAACGTGGACAATTTTTTGGCAACAAAGATATTTGAAAAGAAGGAATTTAAAAAAATTTCGTACTCTCTTTTTTTGAAAATTAACAAATTTTAAGCACATCATTTTGTAACAAAACACCCATTAGTAACGATTTAATGTCTCGCATATAAACTAGTAAAATCAGTTGAAAACTGATTAAAAAAAAAATTTTACCCTTTTTTTACACAAAAATTGCAATTGTTATTGATTTATAAACTTCAAACGGCTATAAGTAAATTCAGAGCATCCGAATGAGCAACTTAAAAAAAATTTGTTTTATTGACAAAATTTGAAGTAATAAATTTTGGTAACCAATAACAAAAATTGTTTATAAAAATGTAAACAAACACGTATTCCTTTAGTTTTCAAGTAGAATAGTGCATCTTGAAGTTAATTCTTAACATGCCATCGGTCTGCCTGCATCATTTTAGACGTATTCCACATATACTTTTTTTCAAATGCAAGCAAGAAATCGATTGGTTACAAAATATGCATAAAAAATTCGGAGTTGAAAATTATAAAAAATTCTAATAAAAGTGACAATTTTAATAATCAAATATGACAGTCTTTGACTCTGAAAAGTTTTATTATTAATAAATGCTAAATTTCAAAAGTTGATATTTGATTTGTACTTCCTTGCCTAGAATGTGTTCAATTGAAATATTATTTTGGAAGTAATGTTTAAATAATCAATAATGCGTATTTACATTGTATATAATTTTTTTCTGTAAATGGACTTCTTATAATTCTCTGGCAGGTTTCTGATTGTTCATTCTTTATTTGCCCATCAACATTCATTTAAAAGTTGTTGCGTGACTTCATCAATAGAAAGAAAAACTCAAATTTTTCTAAATATTTATCTACAGTTGACAGTGAAAAACAATAGAAATTGACAATATTACAACAAAATTTTTAATTTTTGTATATTCTTTACCAATACATATAAAATACTTTAGCCATATGCACAGGTATATTAAACAGTGCATAAGAAGTGTCTTCATTACTTCCACATTTTGAAGAATACTTTTATGATTTTATCTATCTTCAAAATCCGTTCTTTTACAAATAATAATTATGAATTTACGTTATTTTTTTCGTCAAACTTTCGATTAATATTTAGAAACCACCTTTCGAGGTTTGTTCAAGAAATATTCAAATAACCCAAAATCTGTTAGAATCGTTACGTTTCTTGATAAATTACAAAAAAGTGATTTACATCCAAGTAAAATTTCAAAATTGTTGGGTTTCTGTTTAAATTCGGAGAGAATTACAATAGGTTTACCGTAAAGTAAAGGCAAATCATTGAAACTATTAATAAATTCTTTCTTTAAAAAGTGTACGTGTACCATACGAAAGTTTGCTACATTAACAGGTAGCTTAGTTGCAAGTTGTCCTGCTGTGCCGTATGGTATGAGATTCACAAAAAATGTAGAAAAAGCTAAATATCAAGCACTTATTGTTTGCAATGGAAATTTCGATGATTCTATAGTAATTTCTAAAGCGGTACGCCATGAGTTGTATTGGTGGAGAGAAAGATTACCTAGAATAGAAAATACATTACGAACCTTTTCTTTTCAAATGAAGATAGTTTCAGATACGTCAAAATCGGGTTGGGGTGCTTTTTGTAATGCGGTATTTGGAAATAACTCTTTAAAAGTTATTATTATTTTCTTTTCCCATTACATGTATAACATTGAAACAAAAAAAAACACTAATAAAAATAATGTAAGAAAATTGTTTACTCTGAATATCTACCTCAGTAATCCCTTCGAGCGAGACGGTCGTATAATTTCGATCGAACTTCACTTCCAGGTAAGTTCGTGTGATCGTAATATATATGTATGTATATATATAGCATAATAATACAGACAATTATTATTAAAACGTAGTAAATATGTAATATACTTCGAGTAGTCTATTAGAATACAAGTGCATGAAGTAAGTGTTTTACAAGTATTACTTATTAATACTTCGACTGGCCTGTCATCGGGGTCGAAGGCTCCATTTTACTTCGACCCAGGCAATGCAAAAAAAATTATATATATAGATATGCAAAAATTATACATATAGACATGGAAAAAAAATATAGATATAGATATGCAAAAGATACAAATAAATAAAAATTAAAAATTAAACCATTAAAGCGATACATGCATGGCGTTTCGTTCAATCCCCTCCGCAACTCAACACTTCAGTGAGGCTTCACGGAGAGAAAAACGGAGGGTGGAACTCTGTACCGTGGAGGTGTACCGCGGAATGGCGCGGCGAGTGCCAGGCAAAGCCGCGAAGGCATACGTCGAATCTACGTATTGCGTGATAAAGACTTTTCGACTAAGCTGTTTTACTGGATAGCATCGGCACATTCTCGTATATAAGGCATGTAAGGCTAGTGTCATATGCGCGAGCGACAATGGAAAGTTTATTGAAATTAATTTCAAATCAACATGTGCGTTGAACAATATTAGTTAATTTAAAATTAAATTAATAATTATTAACCACAATTTTTTAAAAATATAATGTATATTTTATCAATATAAGTAACCAACATTTCTTTATGCAAATAATATAATTTACTGTGGAAGAAACTGGTCACCTAGTGTTTAAAATTAGTCATTTAAAATTATTATTATATTGATGAGATATATATAAAGAATATGTTACATCTATTTGAAATTATATTACCAATCGCTATTTGAGGACTCAGCAAATGAAAATTCATTGAAATTCATTGACTGATTTTGAATGAATCTCGTCTTAATCACTAAATATCAATAGAAATCTATTCAACAGAGCTGTAACCGATGATTTTCTATTCTTTTAAAATCATTGATTTCAGTACGTGCTTATTATATTTTTGAAATTCATTCCATTTCATTGGCATTCGCATTTTTTAATGATTTTGTATTAATAAAAGTATTGTATATTAATTTTTCTAATTATTTATTATTACATTATGGTACATCGTAGGAAGGAAATATTATTGCTAACACTTGATAGTTGATAGTTTTCGAGGAAATGAATTTAAAATACTATAGTTTAGGAATTTTTTTCACGAAAACTATCAACTTTTCGAAAAATTTGCAAAGAACAAAGATATATTAGAATTTATCAAAGAATACACTATATTTTTTTCAAAATTTTTCGTAAATAAATTAAAATTTTAAAAATTCTTAAAATATCATGAAAAAAATCTGAAAAAATTCCACTATATTTCTCTATGAATTCTAAGAACTTTCATTCTTAGCACTTTTTAAAAAAAGCTCATATATTATGAGTAAGGGCGTCAAGAAATGTTTCAAAGAAATTTTCATTGTTGACGCCAATTTGATGTCGTTAGAATGATGTGGGGTATAAAAGTAAAATTTTTCCTTACAATTCAAGTATTTTCTGCCCTTTATACATAGCATCAATAGAATTGTAATATTCTAATGACTCGTAAAAAATTGATAAGTATAAATAGTTACCATATTTTTGGAAATTGTTTTTAAATTCGGCGCCATATTGGATGACCTGATGACTGAAACTCAATTTTGACCTTGAAATCTTGAAGAGCGACCTCGAAAATAGTAGGACATGTACCTTTCAATTTTGTTTAATTGTGTGTTTGATACCAAATACTCGATGTAAATTGAAGCAAAAAAAGTTGTGCTTTGGCCGTTAATGGGTTAATTAAAATCTTTTAGAGTATATTAGACTATTTTAAGGGGGTATTATTAAGTAGTAATCAAAGCTAAAAAAATGTAAATTAAAAAGTTTTAACTCATTTTTTTTTAATTCGGGCTTCATAAAGGCAATACTAACCGTTGTTTACTATCTTCTAAAAAGAAAAAAAAACAATTCAAGAGAATTAGGCGACAATTTTCTGCAATACATGATTTTTCGATATTGCAGAAAATTCTCGATCAATTCTCGACAAATTTCTTTGTTTTTATTAAAAATAACATAAAAAATCTTAACATAAAAAATGGTGAATGCGGTGGGATACGCAAGTGATTGGTGAACTATAAAATAACTTTTAAAGTAAGAACAAAATCAGAACGGGTAAGCGAAGTCCAGTTCGCGTAAAATAACTTTCCGTACAGAAGTTGTGAACGAATACGAGCTGTTTCGCGACTCACCTATCCACGATTCATATCCAGGATATCCAGGCTCCAGAACGCGGAGGAAGCCTTATCCAAGTCAAGTTTACAAGGGCGCTTCACTAACCTGAGGGACTGTCCAGTAACTTGAGGGAGCTCAACGCATCAGATAGAGCAGAGAAGACATCGGGGACGCTGATAGCCTACTTCATGAGCAGCTACGTAAGTAAACTTGAATTTCTGTACAAATTTTCTAAAAAAAAGGAGTTTGTAATAATTTATCAATTCTCTATTTTGCCCAGAATCTTATTTAAATTTCACGAACAAAAAAATTCTAATACGGGAAAATAAAGAGAGAAAATGTGTAAACTATTTAACGATTATTGTGAATTTTATGAACCTTGGAATATTTTTGACTTTGTAATACTATTCATTTGGAAATACTATTACAATTCATTTTGAAATACTGTTACAGTTCATTTTGAAATATTATTACAATTTATTTAGAAGCGCTATTCCAATTAATTTTGAAATATTATTCCAATTAACTTTGAAATACTGTTACAATTAACTTTGAAATATTATTGCAACTAACTTTGAATATTATTAAAATTACGACTTGTTACATTCCGCGAACGTTTCTATTTTTCCATTACCGAATATAACAAAAAAGAAATTTTGTATACAAAAAAAAATAGAGAATCAGAGATATAAATAGCGACTTTCGAAACAATACAAAAAAATGGGAGACAATAAAAGCGGAATAACGACAAGCAGCAGCCACCAAGTGCCTCCCGCGGGTCCGATATATGTGGTAGCGCGACCACCACCAATTGCGGAAGCAGTGAGCAGTGTGCCGGAATTTGAACCCAATTTGAATTGGCACCCGCGAAAAATTCTTAGAATTCGAAAGTGCGTGTCAGATTATTATCAGCCGGCGAAACCCGGAACTGTCTGCATATAATGAGTAAAAAGCTGGCCGGGAAAGCGAACATTTTCTGCGAAAAGATTTCGACATACGCGACTGTAGCAGCATTTCTTGCCGATCAAAAATCTTCCTATGGCATTTCTAGTGATCCGCTCAAGTTACTAGCGGGATTAAAAAATACTTACCCCGGACCCCGCGAAAGTTTAGAAGATTTAGGTTTCCGTCTATTACGCGATTATCGCGCTCTCGAGAAAGCCATGAACGCGTCGAGAGATTTTGACGCAGTTACCGATCAAAGGTTTTTAACTTTGGCAAATCGTGACGGCAGGGACCATTTTATTTACTACGCGAAACATCCTATGGAAGCACGCCTCACGCAGCTGAATCCAGTTACGCTCGAGACTGCCGTAGAATACGTTAGAAAACTCATTGAAAAATACAGCGCGAAAGACGCAGGATACGATCCTATGCTGTGAGGTCGCGGAGAAAGATTTTATCAAGCGTATGCCCACCTAGTTTCGAAAGGTCCACAATATCAGCGCGACTATTTGGACCCGCCAGGACGCTATGAAATCGATCCTAAATGGCAAAATTATAATGACATACAGTGTACTTATTGTAAAAGAATAGGGCACTCTCGGAAACAATGTCGAACTCTAAAAACAGGGATTCGATACCCTGGACATGGAGAGATATTGCATTTGCTGTGATCGTAGAGGTCACACTAGAGATAATTGCCCCGCTCAAAGATTCAATGAACTAAAATGCGAGTTTTGCCAGCCAATGGGTCACGTCAGTGAAACATGTTTTTTTCTTAGAAACGTCGTGAAAAAAAAATATTTCGGAGGAAAAATTTCAGGATAGGTCAAAAAATAAGTTCGTATCAAAATTAGAAAATAACCAAACTCCTTTTAATAACGATCGCCGTAGAGAAAACCTGGGGCCGAATCGAAATTCCGGAATGACCGAATTAGGGAAAGCCTCCCATGTTTTCCTGGGAATCGTTCGTTCTCGGGAAATTATCGTTCGTCTCATCGGACTAATGATAGATCGCAGGGAAATAAATACGGGAATAATCAAGACATCGATAAACGAGAAAACAATTCATCCGACAGCCGAAATCATCATCATTTAAACTCCGGGGTCGCTCGGCAGCAACCTGCAACGTCGAACGACGTCTGAGACAAAAATTCCCCTCGGAAAATGAGCGCCCTAAAAGTGGAACGGCCATGGTCAATTTCGGGCATGTTAGCTTTTCGAAATGTCCACGAATAGACATTTCTAGCCTCGATTTGCATTACGGAAACGGAATATTCTTGGTCGATTCCGGAGAAGAAATAAATCTTATAAAACTGAGTGTCGAGATCTGTATCCCGATCAGGATATATAACTCGATTTAAGCGGAATCAGCGAATGAATAAGCGGTATGCTAGGTTGTGCAGAAGTACAATTTAATGACTTCCCTATCGATGAAGATGGAATCATGGGGAATCCTTTTTTCCGAACTTTAGGAGCAAAAATCGATTACGAACAAGATTGCGTACATATAAGAAATGATAAGATTCCGTTTATTAATGAAAAGTTCTCAACTGATATCGCCAAGAAGTCGCAGAGTAGTTCGCGTAGAGGTTCTAAACAACTTAGACTTCGAATTTGTACCGAAAGTCAATATCTGCTATGGTTTTTTTTTCGGTAATGCCCTATTAACAAATCGCGATGTATCCGTATATCTTTATGTTATAAATACGAATGACTATGAAATCAAATTTACCGTTTAATAAATCGAACTAGAAGAATGCGGAGTAGCAGAAAATATAGAAAAAAAGCATGCTATAAAAACCATGCAGGATCTCGAGAATTATAAAGATAAACGGGAAAAACAAAATCACACAATCACGCGCCGTGCAGATAGTACCATTCGAAAAAAGGATCTCTTATGTAATGCATCAATCTTATAGCTACCAAATATCGACGAGCCATTCGTTGTCACTACGGTCACCTCGGGAGAGGCACAGAAATCCGATACACTACATCGGAAAAAGAAATGCTATCTGACGTTTTCACCGTAGAACAGTTCCGTCCATATCTGTATGGTCGGAAATTCACTCTCGTAACGGATCATCAACCGCTAAGATTCCTTAAAACTATGAAGGATATGGATTTGAGACTACACCGTTTTCGCATAAAATTAGAAGATTACGAATATGATGTGGTAAATAAAGAGGGGAAACGTAATGTCAACGCGGACGCATTATCGCGTAACCGATTCGATATCGAAAATGAAAATGACGATGAAATAGATTTGGTCGATAATAAAATAAATAAAGAGAAAACAAACGATAAAATAATTAAGAAACGCATGAAAAAATGAAAAATCGTGCCAATTAAAGGCAACAAAATTAAAAAGATAACAAAAAACGATAAAAAAACGCGAGTCTCAGATGCTGACGGGTCGGGGAATCCTGCTCCGAAAAACGGGGTAAGGATTTCGACGAAGAAACCGATATGTTGAAGTCAACGTGACTGACTACGACAAAGAGAGCCAGAGTTCCGATGTAGAAATGCTGGGAGTTGAAAAGGTAGCTCGAAAGAAATACATAACTGAGGTCGAAAAACTCGAATTGCCAGCCTACATGAAATTAGGAAATTATAAGGGAAAATGAAATCAATTTCAATGAAAAACCTCCTACGCCGATGAGGAAAAAACAAAGAAAACAATACATAACGGAAGTAGAAAAACTACAAGTGCCGGATTATTTGAAAATTGACCCTACATTAAAGCGAGCTCAGACTAAAGAAAACCCCAAAATAATAAATAAAGAAGTGGTATCCGAAGCAGGAATGAATTTAAACTATAAGAAACGATTAGCTGACGTTCGAAACCGTTGGATGGAAATAGAAGGATTCCCTACTGAGGACGAACTTACGTCATTGGTATTGGTATTGGTATTGGTATTTTCTTCATCAGGCTCGGGTGAACCCCAGAAATCAGCACACTTAGCTGTTTGCCTTTGTATGCTATTCCTGATGCTACTCAGGGTTCCGTTGGATAACCAGCTGCTTTGCAGAATCTCAGAAGTTGCCCGAGATTCCGCTCCCTGACTTCCTCCTTGCTTACAAGTGGAGAGTCCAGGTATCTCCTTCGACTCTCCATCAGTGCAGGGCACTCGCATAGGAAGTGAATTGATGATTCCTCCTTGTTTTCATCACATCCAGTGCACATCGGTGAAGGTTTCCTTCCTACGATGTGACTGTGCTTGTTTAAATTTCCATGTCCGGTTAGGATTTCGATGGAGATTCTTATTTCTGTTCTGTTTAGTTCGAGCAGTTTTTCAGCCCATCGGTCCGCCTGCAGCTCTCCTGCAAGGCTTTTGGTTGTGCTGCATTTTTTGTTTTTGATCCACTCTCTAACCTGTTGGGATTTCATTTGTCTCTCCAGTAGGTTGAGTCCTTCTTGAAATGGCAGTGCCGCCCTCCCAGTCAAGTCAGTTCCATTTACTATTCCCGACTTGGCAAGGGTGTCCGCTCTTTCATTTCCTTTCCAGCCCATATGGCCAGGTATCCAGGTCAGGCTGAGTTTGTTTCTTTCGGCCAGGTTACGTAGGCAAGTCTTTGTATCTCTGACTAAAGCTGATTTGACGACTGGATTGTCTATCGCTCTCAATGCAGCTTGGCTATCCGAGCATATCCATATCGTTTTATTTGTCACTTCTTTCTCCATGAGGGTCTCGTCACACATGAGGATTGCCGCCACCTCTCCTTGGAAAACAGTGTTAAATTTGTTGAGCTTGAGGGAAAAGTTCTCCCGCAGCTTCGGTCCGCAGTACCCTGCGCCTACACCCTGGTTGGTTTTGGACCCATCTGTGAACCAGATGATGCCATTCCTGGGTATTGCTGATTTATTTTTCCAGTCCTCCCTGTTGGGGAAACAAACCTTAAAGTTGTTTTCCCCCGTGTGGTGTGTCTGGATCTTGTCTTGTGGTTGGTACCACATGTCTCTCAGGTTTCCTTGAAAAAGATTGTTGAACCAATCTTGCTTACCTGTCAAGCTTCCCAAGCACTTGAGTATATACACGGTTCTCATGGCTTCGCATTTTACTGCCTGAGCCATGGACGGTACACGCCCAAAAGAGACCTCATTGCTGATATGGGTGTACTCTTCCTTACCGAGCAAATGCCCCTAAGGAACATAGCCTGTACCCTGTTCAATTTTTGTTGAACTTGGGTATTTTCTGTCCTCTGCCACCAAATTGGCGAGGCATAGGTAATCTTTGGTAACACAATCTGTTGGTAGATCCAGAGCAGTTGTTTCGGTCCTAAACCCCAACTGTTACCAAGAGCTCTCCTACAATGCCAGAAAGTGGCAATTGCTTTGTGACATTTGTTATCCAGGTGACCATTCCAGTTTAATTTTTTATCCAGGGTTACTCTAAGATATTTGGTTTCGCTGGCATATGGCACCTGCTTCCCGCCAATCACCATTTCCCCTAGTTTTTTGTTCTTATATTTTCTAGAGAAAATGATGACGGCAATTTTTTCCGGTTGTATCGATAGCGCTTTTTCATTGCACCAATTTTCCACAACCCTCAGGGCTTCTTGTACCAGCTCCTGCAAAACTTCCTCGTAGTTGCCTCTAGCGAGGATAGCAATATCGTCCGCATATCCAATCGCATAGATTCCGCTATCGTTGAGTTTCCTGATCAAGCTATCAGCTACCAGGTTCCAAAGAAGTAGGGACAACACTCCACCTTGAGGACAACCCTCAGAGATCGTCCCCTCCACTAGGGTACCCTGCCATTCCGTATAAATATACCTATTTCTAAGGGTGCTCACAATCCAACTTATGAGTTCCTTGGGCACCCCATGTTCTTCCGCTCCTTTCCGTATTACTTCCACGGAGGTGCGGTTAAAAGCACCCTCAATATCTAGGAAAGCACCGATGCACGTTCCCTTCGTACTGAGTTGCTTTTCTATAAAGCACGCGGCTGACATAAGTGCCAACTCAGCAGATGTGCCAGCCTGGTAGGCATACTGTTCCCCATGGAGAGATAAGCGTACCAAAGGACCTTCTATAAGATACCTCTCAACCAATCTTTCCAACAATTTTAGTAGGAAGGATGTTAGGCTGATCGGTCTGTAGTCCTTTGCCTCCACGTAGTTCCTGTTTCCAACTTTGGGTATAAACGAAACTCGTGATTTCTTCCATTCTGTAGGTGTGTAACCAAGCGCAATGCACCCCCGAAGAAGTCCAGTCAGTGGTCTCAGGATAGCCCCCAGGCCTTCCTTTATATTTATTATCTTCCTTTATATTTATATTTATTATATATATGTATATATATATATATACAAGTGCACATTAGTTTTTTACTTTTAATGAGAGTATATAAACCAACAGTAATAGATAGAAACACATATAAGGTAATAAAGAAACCTATCAACCGAGCACTCACGTAATAGAATTTTGACGACGATACATAAGTAATTAATTTTTTTTACTTTTATTTCTTTTTTAGACATATAGTCAATACAATTGCATATCGATTTTTTTTTTAATTTTAATGAGAATATAAAAAAATATAGTCAATACAAGTGCATAATAGATACTTTTTTACGTTTAATGAGAATATATAAACCAAAATTAATAGATAAAAACATGTTCTATAAAATACTAAAAAAATCTACATACCAATAATCACATCAAATAATTTGGTCAACGATACATAAATAATTAATTTTTTTACTTTTATTTCTTTTTTAGATATATAGTCAATACAAGTGCATATATATATTTTTTTGCTTTTAATGAGAATATATTAACCAAAATTAGTAGATATATATATATATATATATATATATATATATATATATATATATATATATATATATATATATATATGGTTAATATATTCTCATTAAAAGCAAAAAAAAAATATATATGCACTTATATTGACTATATATCTAAAAAAGAAATAAAAGTAAAAAAAATTAATTATTTATGTATCGTTGACCAAATTATTTGATGTGATTATTGGTATGTAAATTTTTTTAGTATTTTATAGAACATGTTTTTATCTATTAATTTTGGTTTATATATTCTCATTAAACGTAAAAAAGTATATATTATGCACTTGTATTGACTATATTTTTTTATATTCTCATTAAAATTTAAAAAAAATCGATATGCAATTGTATTGACTATATGTCTAAAAAAGAAATAAAAGTAAAAAAAATTAATTACTTATGTATCGTCGTCAAAATTCTATTATGTGAGTGCTCGGTTGATAGGTTTCTTTATTACCTTATATGTGTTTCTATCTATTACTTTTGGTTTATATACTCTCATTAAAAGTAAAAAACTAATGTGCACTTGTATTGACTATATGTCAATATGAAGCGAGGAAAAACGCGTGAAAACTTTCCGCGGATCTTTACGTATTTTAAGCAACTTTTCAGATAGTTTTTATTTAAAAAAATCTACATCGGAATTCGGCGACGATAACATCTTAACGATATTCGCACGACATTTCAATGCAAATATTTGCGTACATGAGCATAGTCCGACAGATAAAATTCAATTTTATCACATAAAACCAAAAAATGCACACCAAACGCTCCATCTACATCCGGAAAGGTTAAACTACACCCCACTTTACACCGGAATTTACCGAACGCAACGGTGTCGATTGAGGCAGGCCACGATTCCAACGTCTCGACGACGATCACCCCCACACAGCAACGTGGAGCGAATGACCCGAAACGTAAACAGAAGACCTACGGTCCTATAGACGCGGGGAGAAGTGAAGACTTTTACGAGCCTGTCGATTCTAAATTACGAATAAATACTACCAATAATTATGTATTCTGTAAGAAGGGAGATATTGTCTACTTTACCACGGCCAATGGGCATTTAGATAGCGAAATGGGTCTAGGCCTCGTCGAACGACACTTAATTAATCCCGACGAATTGCCGCTCAAACGATTGAAAACCGGTGAAGTGATCGTACACAAAAAAGGTAAGGCCTGACTCTTCGGACTTGTCGTTAAACAAGACCTTGATGATCGAGCCTTGAAATCAAACATTATCAAATCCATCAATGTATTGGATGCCCTTTTAATAAAATTTCAAACTTCAGCCCTAATAATCGGGCAGGATTGCGGCATGTTCCAACATATTCAATGTCGAGATATCCAAGATACAATACAATCACTATTCAGCCGACGAGAACTAATGATTACCTTTTGTAAGGACAACAAAACTTAAGGAAAACAAAAAAACGAAAATTTTTAAAATTAAAACGTTCGTAACATATGCTTACCACCCGAAAAGCAACGGGAGCCTAGAAAGGAGTCAGCAGGTGATGGTCGACTACCTAAAGAATTTTGTCGAGAAACGTAGCGATTGGGACATTTGGCTTCCGTTCGCCATGTTTTCATACAATGCGAGTGTACACGAAGGGACAAACTACTCGCCACACGCACACGCCACATGCGAGAAGTTCATTACATACGACCATTATTTGTCGGAATTGACCGAGAGAATCACGGAAGCACACACATTAGCCGCGATGAATCTCTCATAAATGAAACATCTGTCGAAAAATATTATGACCAAAAATTGAATATTTGCCACTTTCGCGAAGGTGAAATGGTATTATTATTAAAAGAACCTCGGGAGGGCAAGGTGGACGACGAATACACTGGGCCCTATGAAATTTTCGAAATATGTGGCTCATGAAATATAAAATTATGCATTAATGCACGCAAAAACAAAATACTACACATTGATAAAGTAAAAAAGAACCATGATCCGTTGATGGATATTTCTTTATAGAAAATTAATATAAGATGTAGAAAAACATATATTAAAAACGATAATAAACGAAACTTTTTTTTCTCTACACAGAAATATATCGAGCTTTCGTCCGTAGTCTCTTGGAGTACGGTAGTGTGGTCTGGTCACCATACCAATCGTCCCATATCACACAGCTTGAAGCTGTGCAGCGTCGTCTGCTCAAGCTTCTTATTTTTAAGCAGTCAGTATTTTATCCCCCTCGTGGAATCGACCACCCGGCTCTACTCTAATCGACAGATTTTGCGTCACTCGCTGACCGCCGTCAGATATGTGCAATTTTATTTTTATTTTTATGTAAACTTGCTCAAGGGTTCTCCGATTGCGTGAACTTTTTGGATCAAATCAATTTGCGTGGTCAGTTGCGCGACCTTCGTTCCGTGCAGGTCCTTGCACTATCTCGGCCTCGTACCAACTATGGTCCTTACTCCCCTTTAAATAAAATGTTTACGGTCTTTAATCGTTTCGCATCAGCCACGACTGCGCAGGTTGATTTGTTCTCCACCGACATTAATGTCATCCTTTCCGCGTTTCGGCAGTATTTTCTCGCGTAGTGCGCACACTCA
The DNA here is from genome assembly GCA_030407085.1 of Trichopria drosophilae. Taxonomy (NCBI): domain Eukaryota; kingdom Metazoa; phylum Arthropoda; class Insecta; order Hymenoptera; family Diapriidae; genus Trichopria; species Trichopria drosophilae. Next base: position 133,945,903 of record CM059582.1, read on the forward strand.
GAAATATAGGATTAGTTGTATATGTTGTAACCATGTTTATACTCGGCCCCCTAGTGGTCTTCGTGACTTTTGGGGTCAAATGAGTTTCAATAAATCAAATCAAATCAAATTTTGACTTTAAACTAATAAGAATACATTAGCCAACAAATGTTAGTAAAAAACGCAGCACGCACGAAGAGAACAGTAAGGGAGAAAGAGAGTACGACTTGTTGTATACTCGCTCATCATAAGCATAGCTCGTGCCATTGATGGACGGAGCGAAAGATAATGTAAGGTCTCTCGCTGCATCTACTCCTTCCCCACTCTGAATCTCACAGATGAACCACGACGCGTGACTAAGGACGGGAGAGCAGTCCCGAGGGCTAGGCGGCAGCTGTCGCCATATTGGATCGGTCCTCCGAAGTAAAAGAACCCAACAACCGAGAAGTGGGGATGATCCACACATCGTCGATCTCGTCGAAGAGAAAATCGAACGACCAGCGAAATAATTGCGCTATACGTGCCCGAACGAAAAGAGGAAAAATATATATTAACATAGAAATTGTTAATAAACAAAAAAGTGGACAACTGACTAAGCCACTCGAAAAAGAGACACATACGCGGAACATGGGAGAAATGAAAGCCTGATTTACCACAAAATAAAAGGGTGCACTACATTTTTACGCATCATTAAAACTTACCATCACACCTCCGTTGTGTGATCATAGAATCCGTGGACCAGATATCAGCTGGCGCTTGCTGATCAGCATAACATAATCACTGAAACAACTCCACGGCGCCGGGAGGGCACCAAAGCCCGCCCCGGAACGCACCACCTTCACACGGAAGATACCCGGTGAAAGGGTAACGACGAAACCCCGCAAGTTAAGATAAACAGGATAAAGACAACGAAAAAAAACACGGGAAGAATTATAGACGACGAAAAACAAAAAGAAAACACTCGTTAAATATCACTAAATATTTTTATTATTTTGTTTGTTTAAAGAAAACCCTCTCTCACTCCACTCTCCACGACACATTCGAAAAAAACCCGCAAGCAGAGGAGCGCCGCTGATTCGGTAGGCACTCTGATTCACTCGCGAACTCTCCACATTCATCCTCGTTACCAATAGTCGCCGGCGGAACAACCGACCGCGTCGTCGCTAAACTTGGTCGAGAAGAAAAAGGCGGCACATCAGGGTAGCGAGGCACTGGTGTCACCTACGCATCCTCCCGCGGAAAAATCATGTTGGATGACATCTCTACTGTATGAAGGTTCGAGTCAAACTATGGCCTGCAATGGGGCAACCGACATGAAGAAAACCTCCTTGAGAAGTAAGGTCAGCACGGAAATTATCCTTTCTTTTTTATTTTCTAAAGCACTTAAATATTTACGATAGTAAAAACCAATTCCTATACAGATATGTATGTACAACGGCGGTTTCGGGGACATTTTTCGTGACTTTGTGGCAGTTTCGGGGACATTTGGAAGTTTTGGGGACAGTTTCGGGGTCTCCGAAAACGTTTTGGAACAACGGTAGTTTTCAGGTCAGCCTTCGAAACTGCCATCATATTGGTGACAATAAAATTTGCAATATGTCCCCAAACATACCAATTTTACAACAAAGAGTTAAAATTTAGAAATTATATTTATGTTCTATCTACAGTAACCTTCCTTTTGTAACTACGTCATATTCATATAAATAATCTAGCTTATGAACCAATGGCACTAACAAAAACGTATAAATATAATGCAACAATGTAAAGTACAATCGGTTGGAAGAGCGGGACGTCTTGATTTTTTTATGCAAATTTTTGCCACTACCCTATGATGAAATACACGTGACTGTCAATCCCCGAAGTCCTCAAAACTGCCATGATTCCAATAATGTCCCCGAAACCGGCGATATTTAAAGGAAAATTGTCCTACTCTTATAGATATTTAAATTAACTCATCACCGATAGCATATTATCCAAATTTTCTAATAAAGTATATTAGAAATATAATACGAAATAGATTCAAATTGCACACGTCATATTTGTTACCTTTCATTTAGTAAAGATTCCTTGCGTCCTTGAAACTACCGTGATTTCACGGAGGGAATATAATTTATGAGCGTTACTTAAGTCTTGATTTTTTTATGCAAATTTTTGCCCTATGATGAAATATACGTGGCTGTCAATCCACGGAGTCCTCAAAACTGCCATGATTCAAATAATGTCCCCGAATCCGTCGACATTTAAATGAAAATTATCCTATTGTAGATAATTAAATTAACTCTTCTCCGATCACATAATATACCAAATGTTGTAATAAATTTTAACACGAGAGGGCAACGAGCGCTTTCATGCAAATCACTGGAAGTTTCGTGTAACTTGAATTTTATAAAACGCCTTTTATCGTTACAGCTTGTGAATCGTGAATTTTCGAACACATTAAATTAACGTCAAGTTTGTAAATTAATATTAACAATCTGATAAACATTTTGCTAATTCAAGTTCATCTATCTGTTTCATCTATCTATGTACCCTGAAGATTTTAGAATTTTTCATGTATTCATTATCAAGATAGCACGAGTTGATGGTAACAAGATTTATTGAACAAATCCGATCACAGGTCCTATTATTCCCCATGGGCAGTACTTTCTCGAGCCCACAGCCAGTTGTCGAATTGGGCACCTCAATTGTTACTCCTATAATTGACATTCTCCGAAATCTTTTATCAATCTATTATTATGCCATAAAAAAGGAGGAATATTTGTGGACACAGCATTGTCAAACAATTATTAATGCATTTTCTAAAATCTTTCATAAATCTATTATAATGCATTTAAAAAGTATGAAGACTTGTGGGCACACAGTTTTGTCCAACAATTATTGTATGTGACCGTCAATCCTCTTAGTCCTCAATACTGCCCTCATTCAATTCATGTCCCCGATAAGGCCGACATTTGACTATATTACATTAAGATGTATTGATATTAATTGAAAAAGTGATGTCTGAATTCCATTTCTGAATCTTGATCAATCTTTCTACAGGGTGGGCACCAGAAAACGCCCCATAGGACATTCCATGTTAAAGATGTAGCTATTGGCGATCGAATATTTGCCATGTAATTAGGCTAGTAGGCAATTTAATGGCAATCTTTTCTAATTTTGAATACAAAAAAAGTGTTAAACGTACAAAAACATCGATACTCGCTGCCATGTATGCATGTACTATGTATTGGCTCATATCGATGTCCTATCGAGAATATATCGAAAATATCAAAATTATCGTTTTTCATGCGTAAAAATGTAAAAACGTAAAAGGAATACCCCATGTAAAGTGCCCCTTAATGAGGCAGTTTGATTCCTCCACCATCTCACCGAAACTAATCCGTCAGCTGGCGATACGAGTATTTTGGTTCAAGTCGAATGTAAGCCCATCGCGGTCTTTAATTTCTTATTATTTTATTTTGACTTCTTAGTATGATAATTGTATACAATTGATTTCAAACAAGTTTCACCTAATTTATACGAGTAAAACGTATCCAGAAATGTAGTTGCAGATTCATTTGAGGCGAAAATTATGCTTTTGGTCTCAGTACAATGTCAAGTAATTTTCACAGGTAGAGGCGAACTGATGAAAATAGCCTTCGGCGACCAGCGCGCAGCACTCGCTTCCTTCTCCTCGGCCCAAACGTCGCCCTCGCTGCAATGCGGCTGTTTCCGTCTTAGATACATACACTATTTTTGTCCCATCTGTACAAAAATTCACGGCCTTTTTAATGCCGGTAAAGTTACTAGACATCTTAGGTATCATTTCCACGGGACAAGTTTAACCTTGTACCGCATCGTTCATTACCTGCTGCAAATCTCGGAAACAAAACGCCCGGCGGGCGGCAAAATTTGCGAAAAAGCCCGCAGCGTATGCGCAGAACCTGCGCAGTACGTTCGCGCGGCGATTGGTGACTTTCCACCTACTTTACCGGCACGAAAAGACCGTGAATTTGTGCAGGTGTGACAAAATAGTATTTTTCGATACTAGTGCGTAAAATACGATTTTACGCACCGTTTTTAACATGCGATTAGATAAGCCGGTGCGTAAAATCGAATTCTTACGCACACGTGTCGAACGATATTTTTCGATATACTATGCGTAAAATTTGTGCGCCGTTTTTTGTGGGACAAATATGACGTTACGCACGTGTGATGACCGCGGCGCACGAGTGCCCGGCGCAGCCGGGCAGCACGAGAGAGCCCCGGTCAGCAATAGTGCGTAAAATCGTATTTTACGCACTAAAAACGGTGCGTAAAATCAAATTTTACGCATAGTATATCGAAAATGTAATTTTTACTGACATGAATTTACAGCTACATTTTCCGATACGTTTCACTCATTGAAAGTTGGTAAAATTTATTCCGGATCAATCGGATGTAATTATTATGGTCAAAAAGCCGAAACAAAATAATACGAAATGTAGGTTGTATAGGGAAATGCATAGTGCATACCAACTTAAAAGCGATTTATTATCCGGTATAATATAGTTAATTAACCTGTAATAAACTAGTATTTTGAAACACTTTAAATTATGCTTTCTTTTAATCGTAATAAACTACTCTTTTAAAACGGGTAAGTTTAATAGAACTTCTTTTAGCCAGTAATAAATGATTGCTATAAGACATATACCGTGTGGATACGAGAGAATAGCACATAGGGAAACCCATGTATAGCCGGCAGCCAATGAGATGCGGGCTTTAGCTTTCGTCGTGCGGGAATTGACCAATGGCATAGTGGCAACAAAGTGCTACCGACTTGCTAGTTGCTATACCCATGACCATGAAGTGGAGGTTAGGCAGATGGCTGTCACGTTTGAAGTTTTTATTATTTATTTTATTTTCGATTATTCTAAAGTTATTTTCGCGTTTTAAAGTAATTTTCGGTCACCATCAACTCTTGCAGTCACAAGAATGTCACCACAGGACTTCTATTACTAATCGGAGGTCTGTAAATTTTACATTTTAATACCAAAATACTGTTTTATTATTATGCAAAATTTTACAGTTTTGGATGTTTGTATTTCAGAAGCAGGTTTTTCTGAATAAAGGAGAATCCATCAGATAAGTATTTATTTTCATGTTTTTCATCGTGATTCTTTGGGGAGTATTTTTAATTCTTTTAGGTTACTCTCAAGAAGAAGCGAGGCAAGGTTTCGAGTCCCAAGGTCACAACGTAGATATCGGACACTTCCAAATTTGGAAAAAGATTTGCTTGCACGCGAAGGAAGTCAAGCGGTTTCTTTTGCCCAAGGTCCATCGCTAATTACTAATTCCCCGGATGAGCTTAAAACAATTCTTTTGACGCCCCTCAAGCCGAGTCAGGAAACTGATGCTGAGGACATTCCAACTCAATCATTTCTACAAGTGGAAAACACTGCTGGGTTCCTAGCACCATTTAACCTACAACTGTGGTGGAAAACGTAAATTATTAAAAAATAACAACAAACAAGTGTTTGTGACAAAATTAACATTTCATTGTGCAGTCATATTTTTTCTTCGCACTTGTGTTTAATTTTGCACTCCATTTATATTTTCAGTTTGTTTACAAAGTGTGTCATGTTGCCTCCAATTGAAGAGTACACGGGAAAAGCAAAATAAAAGTAAACGGCAAAGATGGACAAACTTCGCTTTTTCTCATGTACCATTCAATTTTGCATTCTAAAAAGAGTAAATGAATTTGGAAGTCGCATGTTCATTTTTTCAAAATATGCTTAATTTACAAAATTAACATTAATAATAAACATAAAAATAAAACATAAATATAAATATAAAATAGAAATAAAACATAAATATAACATTTTAATTAAAACATTTCTAATTTAAAAATTGCTCAAAATGAAGTCCATCGGCAGCAATGCAATAGCCCAAGCAGTCATAAAACTCGTCTTGAGATTTTATGAGCATATCTGCAGTAATTTCTTGCATTATTGCAATTATTCGGTCCCGCAATTCAACTGCAGTGTGGACAAAGGGGTCTCTGTACAGCTCATTTTTTACGTGCCCCAGAGAAAGAAGTCCAGGAGTGCGAGGTTTGGAGACCGTGCAGGCCACTTTATTGGATCGAAACCACCCACCCAGCGTCCTGGGTAATTTGCATTAAGGTGCGCAGTCACCTGCCGGACACCGTGTGGGGGTGCACCGTCCTGTTGAAACTAGACTAGTTCTTGTGTCTAAAATAAAGGTAACAAAAGTATGGTCAATATTATACATTATTTATATTATATTATAGAAATTAATATATTTTTGCCCTCGCCTCTTGTTGTCAATTTTTTAGTGTTTACGGTCTCCAGACCTCGAACACTCCATAAATGCAGTGCAAAATTAAACACAAGTGCGTAGAAAAATTATGACTGCACAATAAAATGTTAATTTTGTCACAAACACTTGTTTGTTGTTATTTTTTAATAATTTACCCCTACAATTTATTTAAATGTTTATTTATTTCTCCTTCACTTTACTACACAATTACACAAAATTTTACGAGTCTATATTAAGGACTCGTATGACCGAACTGAAACACCTGTCACGAAACGTTTCCTTTTTTTCCACCACAGTTGTAGGTTAAATGGTGCTAAGAACCCAGCAGCTTTTTCCACTTGTAGAAATGATTGAGTTATAATGTCCTCAGCATCAGTTTCCTGACTCGGCTTGAGGGGCGTCAAAAGAATTGTCTTAAGCTCATCCAGGGGATTAGTAATTACCGACGGACCTTGGGCAAAAGAAACCGCTTGACTTCCTTCGCTTGCAAGCAAATCTTTTTCCAAATTTGGAAGTGTCCGATATCTACGTTGTGACCTTGGGACTCGAAACCTTGCCTCGCTTCTTCCTGAGAGTAACCTAAAAGAATTAAAAATACTCCCCAAAGAATCACGATGAAAATCATGAAAATAAATACTTATCTGGTGGATTCTCCTTTATTCAGAAAACCCTGCTTCTGAAATACAAACATCCAAAACTGTAAAATTTTGCATAATAATAAAACAGTGTTTTGGTATTAAAATGTAAAATTTACAGACCTACGATTAGTAATGGAAGTCCTGTGGTGACATTCTTGTGACTGCAAGAGTTGATGGTGACCGAAAATTACTTTAAAACGCGAAAATAACTTTAGAATAATAGAAAATAAAATAAATAATAAAAACATCAAACGTGACAGCCATCTGCCTAACTTCCACTTCATGGTCATGGGTGTAGCAACTAGCAAGTCGGTAGCACTTCGTTGCCACTACGCCCTTGGTCAATTCCCGCATGACGAAAGCTAAAGCTCGCATCTCATTGGCTGCCGGCTATACATGAGTTTCCCTAAGCTATTCTCTTGTATCCACACGGTATATTTATAACAAGCTATAACAAATATAAAATATTTTTTTCGGTAATATATGGGATTTTAATGGGTACGATATTTCTTTTAAAGTTTAGAAGAAATCGGTTTAAACGACGAAGGGATTGTAACTTGTAAAAGACACTTCTCTCAGTGTGTGAAATAACATTTCCTACACTGTCAACTTATTTTAATCTTTACAGAGATAACTTACATACTTACTTACCTACTTACATACGTAAAACAATGATATAATATTTTCTAAATTAAACGCTGTCAAGAGGTTAATGCCACTAATAAGAAAAAGTAATTTTGAATTTGTCGAGTCCAGTACTCGATGAGCTCGAGTAATAAAAAAACCAGACTCGACTCGACTCGAACATGTACTCGATAATTTACATGTGCGTTCATTTTCCGGATTGAAATATTCAAATTTTCGCTCCCATCCCCACCTTCCGCCTCGATCCCACCAAACGTACAGTCGAGCCAGACACTGAGCTCACCTGAGAATTTCGCCAGCATGCCGCCGCTATATCACCCCTCTCGACCGTCCCCGCCGCGCTTCGTCCCACCATTACCTTCGGCCGGTTCGTGTATCGTCGGAGAAAGGCTGCGTTCGCACGTCGTCGCTGTTTATCGACACCAGCTCCCTTGCTTCGCTCAGTGCGGGGTCCCTAGTAGTTGCGCGGAAATTAAAAATCTCTAATGTGACTGGCGACTCGACTTGAAACATATTTAATACTTATTTGTAATAATGTAAAATACGTAAATTAATTGTTATTACTATTTAGATAGTTCTGGAAAGTCATTCCATTGTGTACAAATGCAACGTATAATTTCCCGTTAATTCATTAATGCCCACGGTGCTTCTAATGAAAATGAAATGAAACTGTTTATTACCACCAAATTTCGTATTGGATATGTTTCTTGTATAGAAAACTGCAGAATTCAAAAAATAGCTATATTTGTTGTTGTTTTTGAAATTCCAGTTTTAAACCATTAAAGTCAAAATGAACATTTTTCTAGACCCAATTTCAATACATAATTCCATAATAAAAATGAAGTTAAAAAAATTGAAAGAAACCTTTTCCTACCATTTTCGTGGTCGCTCTTTTCAGTGGTGCAATTCAAATATGTCTAAATTTTCAATTAGGATGGATTATTTGAATTAGGCGGAACTACATGTTAGGCCTAAGTGGGGAGAAACTTAATCCACAATAACCGGGACACTTTTCAATGCAAGGAAGAAGCAGTGTCACCCCCGTGATTTCATGCGATAATAATTGCCTAATCATAAACCTATTGAAATGTTGGTCACGACTCAGAAGTAGCAAAACTTTATTGAAAAATAAGTTTTTGGTATTAAAAAACTCTGTCATTAAATACAATAACTGGCGAGATTAGAGTTTTATTTATTTATGTTATCATATGAAGGAATAGCTGTGAGACGTCCAACAGACAGAGAGTAATTTTTAACGTGGATTTAAGTGGTGCCAGAATAAGAATTGTAGAAATTTATTTTTACCCTTAAAAAGATTATTTTTTTTTTTATAAATAAATGTTTTTTTTTTAAAGAAAATGTAATTTTTTATAATCCTTGCGTAAGTATTTAGAAACATGTAGTAACACAATTTTGAGTTAATGGCTCAAAAATATTTCTTACACTTTTAATCCTAGCACCACTGAATTTTTAAATTTCTCGTAAAAAAATGACTAAAATATGTTTTAGCATTTTTTATAAGTGTACATTAGAGTTGGTTTTGAGTGAGGTGCCTCCCCTTAAGTGCATGATTAGCTTTTGATATCAAAAATTAATTCAAACTTTTAACTTAGTAAAATTTTCAATTTAAAATTACTAATGTAGTAAAATTTTTTATTTGTGCTTAGCTTATGGCCCTTAAAATTCACTAAAACCTTTAACGAAATAAATTTTTTATTTTAATTTAATTTTAAAAGTATACAAAATTTAATAGGAATTTATGATTAATGGGATTTTCAGGCGTTTTACGAAGCCAGAATACCTGGTGGTAGACTTGAGTATTAGAGGTCACAAAAGTCAAAAACATTCTGTTCAAATTAATAAAAATCAACTTCCTTTACAAGATTTTATTGCTGGAATTGAAGAAGGCGTTCTTAAGATTAAAAATGATGTAGATAATGAAGGAAATATTGTTACCGATCATAAAAATATTATTAGATCTGAATGTGTTAATGGAATACATAATTTTTAAAATAATTTTCATTATAATCATGAATATAAGCAAATTAATAATAATAATATTGTGACCCTCCTTAGTTATTTCCCCAAGTAGGAAAAGCAAAGAGGGAATCGAAATAAATTTAATCAATTTTCAAGTTCCAAACCGATATATTTCCCGATAAGTTTACAGCAAATTACTTAAAGGTTGCATACGGCGCGGGCCCTAATCACGCGAGTGGAATCGTTACTTAAAAAAAAATGACCGGAGAAATACATAAACAGAAGAAAGAAACGAGGAGAAAGGCGCTAATAAAGAGGAAGTGTCTACCGCACTGCACATGATTCCTCGCAAAAGGGGGAGTATTATAGGAATGGTGGCCCCATGGGCGACTTACGGGTCGCTGGACGTTCGTCTTGAAGGTGGGTGATGGATGTCCGCGAAGAATTGTGTCTTCTGGAGTAGGCCGGGGACGTCGTCTTCTCCTGTCGTATGGAGGAGCCGTTGGACCCTGGAGCGCGTTCGCCTCCAGTTGGTGGGGTCCCGGGTCTTCAGAGAGTAAGTGCTGGCACAATAGTCCACAGGGGTACTCAACTTCGTTGCACGAGATTGCCACGAGATACTTCCTACTCGCGTACCGTTTACGTTGTCCGCAATAGAGGTCCGGAGATTCTTCCGCGGTGCCCGAGAGGCAACCAGATACTTCGAACTGACGTTCGAAGCGCGATCGTCTCCCGCTTCCGGCGATTATCACGTAGCGCCACCTCGGCCCAGGGCCCTGTATTGGGGCGATCAGTTGAAGGAGGGAGAAAGCGTGGTGGGTCGCTGCCCGCTCGTCCCGGCTTCTGCCTTCGGAGAGAAAGAGAGAGAAGTACATGCGTCGATCGTCTCGGCTTCTGCCTTCGGGGAGAAGGAGAGAGAATTATATGCGTCGCTCATCCCCGTATGTGAGGAAGGAACTCCCGACGGCGACAGACTATCGTAGCGACGGCGGGGAGGCATAAACCCTCCATAACGCATATTCACCGGTACGGCGGGTGAGAGGTGGGACGAAAAACAGGGGTCTCCCCGGAACGCTCTCCTGGATCAGAGTGTCCGGGTTCGATCCGTGACGACGTCACAAACCCCCGGGCCTGACTCGAGTACATCTTCGAGAGAGGAATGTACGAGTGTCACACTAAACGTCACTCAGGGGCACTTCACTTGGTCTGTTCCATCTCGCTAAATGTCACTGAGGGGCACCTCACTTGGTCTGTTCCATCTCGCTAAATGTCACTGTGGAACACTTCACTTAAATCTAAAACACTTAACAAAATCAACAGAGGCGTCTCCTTCGCCACTGGGAAAGAATTGCCCTTAGGCCTATACAGTGAGGTAGCTAACTAGCCATTAGAGGCACCGAACGCCAAATCGCAAGGGGAAGAGGGGCGCTCGCAATGAGATCGAAAAAAAAAAATAAAATGGTGAATACCCAGATTCACGGACGGAAGTTCGAACGCTACGCAGAATCACACAAACCCATGATCATGCCCGCATATGGCAATGATCATGTTAGCACACCGAACATCACTCAAATCCATACCACAAAGAAATGTCACACAAGTTACAAGCCCAAGAACAAGGCATCGCAAAGACATACTGTCGCCACAGTTCATAACCGCAAAAACGAAATATCGCAATCATACTCGTTACTAAGATTAGAGTCGCAAATACAAAAAAAAATCAAAAATCGCAACTAGGCGATACATGAAAAAGGTCTACCTGAAATTGAAACATTAGGCGTTTCTGGAAGTATGCCCGGGCAAACTCTAGACTCGTAGATTCGTAGGCGATAACGTCACGACGGGCTATCGAGGTTACGACTCACTTTAGGCGGCCATACGAAAGACTTTGGGGGGGTATATCGTGTTACGCTAGACAGGTTATGCAACTGCGATGCGCATCTGCAATAGCATAGTGTACAACGGCACGATATTTTCGGGGCCAACAAAACGCGAAGGGACAGCAAATACCTCTACTTTGGGTATATTTTTATTGCGACTGCCACCAAATTGACTCAATAAGATCGCGGTTTGTCGCGGCGTAGAAATTTAATTACTCGAACACGTGGCTTAGTACAGTGTCATTAGCACATTGCATGCGCGAATCGGCGCGAATTAAGCTTGAAGTTATCAAATGCGTGCGTCGTCCGAGACGTACCCATAGGACTGATAAAGTCGCGCTGTTTAGCCAACGTAGGTTATCTAAATGCGCGATTTAGTGCAATATCAAGATAACGCCTAGGTGGCGTGACTAGACGCAATACAAACTCAAGCAAACCGAGTGCATGACTCAAACTACGCGAATTCCATGCAGGTTTTCGACGCAATGCACTACTACCACAAGTATGAGCGCATCTCAGCGCTATCGGACTTCGAATATATCTAATGAAAGTCCGTTCGTTAGAGCTGCTAATACCCCAACGAAAACGCAATGGGACGACGACATTTAAAGACCTATCGCAAAAACACAAATATTAAATAAGAATTTGCGCGATTTGGGGTGAGCCAAACTCCAAATTCGCTACCTACGCGAGTTAGCGTAGGTCCCAAATAAACTAACTACTGGTCATGACTGAGCGACATTCAAATTATTAAACAGAACCGCCGGTTCACGCGATTCAAAGTTACTCGAATACTTAGTGTGAGTAAGCGCTAATCCACAAAAAAAATTTTAAGAGACGGTTGCGATTACACGAAATCAAACTCAACCATATGATTTAGCGCAACTGAACTAACTCTTCTTACATCCTTTGCGGCCACTTCCGCACGCAACAGGAACTCACTCGGCGTTATTGGAGACGCCTATATAGCGCACACCCGTAAAACGGGATCGGTTATAGCACGTGACACATGACATCTCCCACCAACGCTACGCGTTATCGGGAACTGAGCCAAGATACAAAAAAAAGTTATAGAATTTGTGTATCAAATCGTAACGTATAATAGTCGGGAATTTTTATTATATCGGCTAATTACGTGCAAAAGTTGCAAATCGAAACACAGCAGTATCGCTACCAGAAGCAATCTCAACGCGATTGACGACGACATTTCGTAACAAAAAAGAATGATCTATGATATAATATTTGAACGCGATGGACTGACACAAATCGCTAATGAAAACTGAAAAACGCGGTTACGTTCCTCGCGACCGAATTAAGCGACTTACATGTGATAAATGCTCAACTCTAGGAGCTTAATGTCGATTCTACATTTATGCATCCGTGCACACACGTATATGGATTCCTGCACCGAAGGGACAACTCAAACGCAAGTGGCGACCAAACACAATCGTATTGAAGAAGGAGGTGGCAATCATCGCGTCATAGTCGCTTCGCGGCGCGAGAGACGGCAGATGTGGTAGGTAAACGCGATATAAAGCAAGTCATTGAAAATAATTCAAACAAAACGTTAATCGAAAGATCGCAGTGTATATCGCAAAGGGCCAACATAAACGCAAAGGACAGCTTCACATTAGTAAGGGGGTCAGAAAGCATCGTAGTGTCATATGGTTCTCCCTACTCGAATTGTGAATTAACGTTACCTAAACATAGTTTATTATTTTCGGGAGAACTTTTGCAAAACATCGGGGTACCAGTGCGGCAGTTAGGTTCTACGGGATCGTAGACTATAACGTCGTTCCAATAATGGTGTGGGTGGGGGAGGCGCGCACCAGGTCGACACTCTGCGCGGACGACCGGGGCGCCTGCGGGTGAAAGTCGGTTCGGCTGCCTCCAGCGGCCTCGCCGTCAGGTGGGCCTCGCTGCGGCGTGGCGCACGTGGTATTTCGCTCGGACAGCGAGGGACCTCTCTGGCTGGTTTCGGCGATGCGGCACCGGGTCGACACTCACCGGGTTCTGAATAATTGGTTTCGACCGTTGGTTGGTCGTTTGTAGAATTACTCCCCTCGTCGGAGGCGTGATATGGGTTCAAATCTTTAATATGGGCCCTAGGGTTCCGACGACTCTCTGGGTCGTCGAGCTCAAAGAAAACGGGAGAGATTACCCGCAGGATATGGTGGGGACCGTTGAATTTGGGCGTGAGTTTGGCCGCGAAATTTTGGATCCCCGACGAAAGGAACCGGATGCGACGTAGTACTAGATCACCCACCTGGTATGTTACCTCTCGGTGGGAGCGGTTGTAATACTCGGCTTGGCGCGTCGCGGCGCGCTCAAGGATACGATGTACCCAATCATGGATTAACGGTAGCCTCCTCATCCGATCACGCCAGAACTCCGGATCCTTAGGTAGCGTGAGCGGAGGAGGGGAGAGGTCAGTACGCAAATTCCTAATCGCTACCGGGTTGCGACCGTAATTAAGAAACGCGGGAGTCATCTTGGTGGATGACTGGACCGCGGTATTCAGGGCGAATGTCAATTCCTCAAGATGCGCGTCCCAGTCGCGATGATCATGCGACACGAAAGTACACATCATCGTTTTGAGGGTTCTATTAACCCTCTCGACTGGGCTCGCCTGTGCGTGGTAGGGGGAGTTCGAGCGGAAACAATACCCAATTGACTCAAATGTGTCTTTACGTGCGAGTTATCGTATTGTTTCGCGTTATCCGATAGAAAGTACGTTGGGCAACCCCATCTATTTATCACGAGACTATGGAAAGCGGCCATTATGGCCGATCCAGTGGCGGCATGGAGGAGTTTCACTTCTATTTATTTCGTGATCATGTCCTGGAAAACTACCACGAATTGATTTTGACGCTTACTGGGAGGGAATGGTCCCATGACATCGGAACTGACTGTCATCCATGGACCTTCGGTCGTTCTCTCGCACATGAGTCCCGTAGGGGCCTGCTGGGAGACTTTTTGTCTCTGACACTCGGGACAACGGGTGACGAACCTCGCGACGTCCTGGAAAACGCCGGGCCAGTAGAGGTCCTGGATAAGACGGTGATATGTCTTATCCACTCCTATGTGGCCGGCTTGCGGACAATCGTGTGCGTCACTCAGGGCACGAGCACGCGAGTCCGCGGGATGGGCTAGCTTCTAGGCGTCGAGGTCGCTCAGGGCAGACTCAATAATAGGGTGTGGTCGGTGGAAATATATTCAGTCGTATATATATTTCGAAGGGAACTTCCGAATATTCTCCATTTTCTGAGTATACCACTGATCCTCTGTATCTCCAAGGGCGCATAGGGCTTCATCAATGTTCTCGTACATCCGCTAAAGAGCATCGGGCACCACGTTGAGGGTACCCTTTCTATGCTCGATTTTCATATCATAGGTCTGTATGGCCAGAGCCCACCGCGCTAGTCTGCCGGTCGGGTCACGCAGATTCCTCAGCCATTGCAGACTGCTATGATCCGTTATAATTCTAAAGTGTGTTCCCTCTATATAGGAACTCTATTTCTTCACGGCCCAGAGGACGGCGAGGCACTCTTTTTCTGTGACCGTATATTTTCGTTCGGCTTTGGTGAGCACACGACTGGCGAAGCTGATCGGGTGCTCATTACCGCCCACCTCTTGGGTTATTACCGCGCCGATCGCGAAGTCACTCGCGTCCGTCTGGATCGTGAAGGGGGCGTCGAAATTTTGGCGGGTGAGGATTGTAGTGTGGGTGAGAGAGTCACGGAGGGATTCAAAAGCAGACTGCTGCTCCGGACCTCACACCCGGAGAGTGTTCTTCGTCAGGAGTTTAGTTAGAGGGATACGATCCCGCGAAAAGTCTGGGAGGAAACGAGAGTACCACCCCACCATGCCCAGAAAGCGTCGTAGCTGTTTGAGATTAGTGGGGGGCGGAAATTCAAGCACGGGGGCGACCTTGTCCGGATTAGTCTTTAATCCGTCGCGGTTCAGTACAAAACCGAGGTACTTCACCTCCTCCCGGAAGAATTCGCTCTTTTCCAAATTTAATTCTAGACCGGCGTTCCGCAGACTGGTCAGGACAAGTTCTAAGTAGCGGAAGTCGTCCTCCTCATCTTCCGTGGCGATGATGATATCATCGAGGTACGCGAATACGTGGGCTCCCACGCGGGATCGACGAGGCGGTCCACCAATCGCTGAAACGTCGCAGGTGCGTTGGTGAGTCCGAAAGGCATGCGCCTAAACTGGAACAACCCGCGATCGGTGACGGCGAAAGCGATGACGGGCCGACTATAGAGGGAAGAGGGTATGCTATAAAACAGCACTTAATGCTGTGCCTCGCCCCTTGAACAATATAAATTAATGTATATTGTGTCAATAAAGGCGTTTTTTTTTTTTTTTTTTTTTTTTTTTTTTTTTTTTTTTGTTTGACGGAAGGGGGAAATGCATTAGGCACCATAGGGGGTTGAAGATGTTGTGTAACCCCCCGTGTGTCGGACTCCCTCACCTTTGATTTTACCGGCAAGGTTTACCGACTAAAACCCTAACCTCCCTTGGCCCTCCAGAATCCACGTGTGCAGTCTGCAGTAGAAAAGTGGCTCCGATATCCATCTCCTCTACTGCAGACTGCACCGGGCCATTTCGTTTGCAACTGTAACCACTCCGTCTACCATTGCGTTAGCTGTTACAGGATCTCGTGTGATCTCAGTAGACGGAGAGATCCCAGCAGCACTGATTTCTGCATTCGGCCTGCGATGGAATTTGCATGTTCTCGACAGGCCGGAATGCTTCTGATGTTTTGGAGGAATGTTGGTCTCATTCCTCCCAACACTCCAATTATCAGCACGACGAGCTTGATTTTGAACCCTCGATACAGCTTGCGAATCTCGAACAGGAGTTCCTGATATTTCATCCGTTTTTCGTCCTCTTTGCTGACTATATGTGTTTCTGCTGGTGCAGAAAACTCGATGACGAAGATGGATTTGTCATCGAAGTCAACAAGGACGATGTCAGGCTTATTGGCTGATATTTGCCTGCTCGTCGGGAATGAGTAATTCCAGTATATTCGGCAAGACTCATTCCCGACTACGGATTCAATATCAGTGGGGACGTACGGCAAAACTGGGGTTGCATCAGTACCATAAGTGCTGCGAAGATGGTAATACAGCACTCGAAGAGCCGCATTGTGACGTTCGATGTATGCTGAAACTGCATACATTGGGCATACGAAGGTCATCTCTGCCGACAAGCCAAGTTGTTGGACATTTCGAAAGAATTGTCCATGCAACGGCTTGTCGATATGCCTTCCCTCCAACATACGGAGTTGTTCCTTCCGTATGTTAGCCCGGAGACGCACTCGGCACAGATTGATGACTGATTCAGCCTCCTGTGCACCACTACATCCCACGTTGAAAACCAGACCGAGGTATCGCGCCGCTCGTTCCGCCGCGTTGTACAAAAACGCCCCCTTCCCTTGAATTTCATGCTGATGTACTAGCATCATCAGGGGATCCTCCGTTCGATTAATCACGTCGCAAGCTGTTTCGAGGACCAATCGGTCATGCATACACTCCAGGCTTAAAAGGCCACGACCTCCCATATTTCGGGGCAAATATAGTCGTTCCACGGAAGATCTTGGATGCAAACTGCGTTGCATACAAATCATCTTCCGTGTGCTACGGTCAAGATCCCTTAGCTCGTCAACGTTCCACTTCAGTGCTCCAAAAGAATAGAGCACTGGTGATACGGCCAACATATTCGTGGCTGCCACCTTATTTCTCCCGGTCAATTCTGATGACCAGATCTGACGGTGAATGCGCCGGTATTTCTTAATGATGGTGGTTTTAGCAGCCTGCACATCCTGGACATCCCTTTGAGGTACGCCCAGGTATGTGTAGGCTTCTTCGGCGCTAAGGTGGCGGATGACATTTCCGTTGACGAGCTCCATATCGTTGTTATGGGAGCCTGACCTTCCTCTGTGCAAATGAACGACTGCACACTTGTCCAATCCGAATTCCATACCGATATCTCTCGAGTATGTGAGTGCGATGTTCAGAGATCGATGTAATTGATCTTCGCCTGATGCGTATAATTTAAGATCATCCATATAGAAAAGATGGGTGATCTTATGTACACGTTCACCAGACGGTCCACACATGTACCCTTGAGATTTCCGGAGAGCAACGGATAGAGGCAATAGTGAGATGCAGAAGAGCAGTGGACTCAGAGAATCTCCCTGATAGACACCTCTTTGGAATTGAACCAGTCTAGACATGGTTCGACGCTTGCCTGATGTCATGACAAAGCGTGTTTTCCAAAGAGGCATCAGGTCTTCTACAATTCTCACTATGTTTGGGTGGACATGGAGGCGTTTGAGCAACAAGCTTAAAAGCTCGTGCGATGTTGAGTCATACGCCTTCATGTAATCCAGCCAGGCTATCGACAGGTTCCGCTTGTACTGGACTGCGTCCTCACAAACACACCTGTCTATAAGCAAGTTGTCCTTGCAGCCGGATACACCCGTTTTGCAGCCTCGTTGTTCTACTATCCGTTGCCACACCGGTTTCACGGATTTCTCAATACGTTCGTTCAAGATGTTAGTGAACAATTTGTATAACGTATTGGGACACGTGATCGGTCTATGGTTATTCGGATCGGACAAGTCTCTCGATTTTGGGATCATTGTCGTTCGGCCTTCCACCAGCCAGTGCGGAATGGGTTGGTCTCCATTTATATAAGAGGTGAATATTTGGGCTAGGTGTTGATGGACAGAAGTGAACTTCATCCACCAATAGTTGTTAATTCCATCCCAGCCCGGCGAGGAGAAATTCCTCGCTCCTGTGATGGCATTTTTCACCTCTAAAGCACTGACGGGTGGGCAATCTTCACTTTGTTGTGTGACTTCGTCGCACAACTCGGTGAAGATTTCAATCTCTGGAGTGTCTGCATTAAGCCTAGATGTTCTCTCGTAGATGCTCCTCCAGAATTCCTCAACTGCGGCCATCGACGGAAACTCGCTTGAGGCTGCGATACGATGTTTGAAGAGGTTGGAAGGATTCGTCCAAAATATTGAGTTTTGTCGAATTCCTTCTTCCCGTCTTTGCAGCCTCTTTTTGGCATCGGCCATAACCCGAATTTTATCCGCTAAACGTTGCTTGATGTTGAGCAACTTCAGCTTGTTCAGTGTGTGATAATACGTCCGCAGTTGTTGTGCGAACTTCTTGACTTTAGCCGTAAATGAACGGCCAGATGTTAAATAGTCGATCACACACTGAATTCGGGAAGCGAGTTTCCGTGTCAGTCGAATCTTACCGTTCAATTGAGACATGCGTTTTGTAATCTGCCGACTCCCCGATATCTGTGTCAGATTTCGCGGAGTCACCAGATCACTTGCAGCCTCGTAAACGGCACAATTGACTTGCCACAGGTCGCAGTCATCTGGAAGAGCATCTAGAAGTAGGCTATTTGCTCTGTCTATTTCTCGTTGTTTAGGCAAAATTTTTGTTGTCAAATTTTTCCTAAACACGGGTGTCGTGCTGTCATAATGTGGAGCATCTCTCCCAGCACCGCGTACGGGCTCAGTTGTTATTGCCCGCACATCCGGTACCGGTTGACTGCTGGGAACAACGAAACCCGTCCGCCTCAGATAGGCCACATAATCTCTCAGTTGTTGTTGAGAAAAGCGATCTGCCAGTTCGGGATGCATTACTGCAAACCGATTGTGCATTCGCGCCATGTAGCCTCTCTGTTGCGGACAGCTCTCCTCATAGCAGCGCATTAGATCTTGCCTGAGATCCTCCGTCCACTGAAATCGTCCGTGGGCATCAGTTGGTCGTCGTCCCGGGACACCTGTTTCGGCTCCTCCACCTCGGGACTGGGCTGCATCCGAAGCAGCCCGATGGTCAGGAGCCCTGCGCGTTATTTGATGAGTAACCGCAAATACAGGGAGAAGGGTGGTTAGCCCTACTCCCCGTTTTTATGCCTCTCTCGTTTGTCTCTTACCTCGCCATCCACTGGGGTTGGTTACCCAATCTCTGGCAAGGTTGCTAAGAGTCCAGGTCCCACCGGCTCTAATAAGCACACGTGGAGGTGAGAGTAGGCCATTTGGGAAGATAGGCTAAGATGCGGTTTTTTGCATAGCCGCATTGTGTTACGCATCATTCCCTTTGGGCCCCTATTATTATTATTATTATTTTGTTTGTTTGTTTGTTTTTTTTTTTTTTTTTTTTTTTTGACGGGGGGGGGAAATGCATTAGACACCATAGGGGGTTGAAGATGTTGTGTAACCCCCCGTGTGTCGGACTCCCTCACCGTTGATGTTAACGGCAAGGTTTACCGACTAAAACCCTAACCTCCCTTGGCCCTCCAGAATCCACGTGTGCAGTCTGCAGTAGAAAAGTGGCTCCGATATCCATCTCCTCCGCTGCAGACTGCACCGGGCCATTTCGTTTGCAACTGTAACCACTCCCTCTACCATTAGGTAAGTGGTTACAGGATCTCGTGTGACCTCAGTAGACGGAGAGATCCCAGTAGCACTGCTTTCTGCATTCGGCCTGCGATGGAATTTGCATGTTCTCGACAGGCCGGAATGCTTTTGATGTTTTGGAGGAAAGTTGGTCTCATTCCTCCCAGCACTCCAATTATCAGCACGACGAGCTTGATTTTGAATCCTCGATACAGTCTGCGAATCTCGAACAGGAGTTCCTGATATTTCATCCGTTTTTCGTCCTCTTTGCTGACTATATTTGTTTCTGCTGGTGCAGAAAACTCGATGACGAAGATGGATTTATCATCGAAGTCAACAAGGACGATGTCAGGCTTATTGGCTGATATTTGCCTGCTCGTCGGGAATGAGTAATTCCAGTATATTCGGCAAGACTCATTCCCGACTACGGATTCAATATCAGTGGGGACGTACGGCAAAACTGGGGTTGCATCAATACCATAAGTGCTGCGAAGATGGTAATACAGCACTCGAAGAGTCGCATTGTGACGTTCGATGTATGCTGAAACTGCATATATTGGACATGCTGCCAAAAGACGCATTAGTGTCTCAGCATGACATCTACACAATCTACAAAGCGTACTCTGTACCGCCTGGTGTAAGATGTTCTGGCGGTACGCTAAAGTATTGATGACCCCATCCTGGCACGCGAAGATAAAACCCTCGGTCTCGGATTTCAAGCCGGCTGATCTTAAGAAGGAGAAGGTCATCTCTGCCGACAAGCCAAATTGTTGGACATTTCGAAAGAATTGTCCATGCAACGGCTTGTCGATATGCCTTCCCTCCAACATACGGAGTTGTTCCTTCCGTATGTTAGCCCTGAGACGCACTGGGCACAGATTGATGACTGATTCAGCCTCCTGTGCACCACTACGTCCCACGTTGAAAACCACACCGAGGTTTCGCGCCGCTCGTTCCGCCGCGTTGTACAAAAACGCCCCCTTACCCTGAATTTCATGCTGATGTACTAGCATCATCAGGGGATCCTCCGTTCGATTAATCACGTCGCAAGCTGTTTCGAGGACCAATCGGTCATGCATACACTCCAGGCTTAAAAGGCCACGACCTCCCATATTTCGGGGCAAATACAGTCGTTCCACGGAAGATCTTGGATGCAAACTGCGTTGCATACAAATCATCTTCCGTGTGCTTCGGTCAAGATCCCTTAGCTCGTCAACGTTCCACTTCAGTGCTCCAAAAGAATAGAGCACTGGTGATACGGCCAACATATTCGTGGCTGCCACCTTATTTCTCCCAGTCAATTCTGATGACCAGATCTGACGGAGAATGCGCCGGTATTTCTTAATGATCGTGGTTTTAGCAGCCTGCACATCCTGGACATGCCTTTGAGGTATGCCCAGGTATGTGTAGGCTTCTTCGGCGCTAAGGTGGCGGATGACATTTCCGTTGACGAGCTCCATATCGTTGTTATGGGAGCCTGACCTTCCTCTGTGCAAATGAACGACTGCACACTTGTCCAATCCGAATTCCATACCGATATCTCTCGAGTATGTGAGTGCGATGTTCAGAGATCGATGTAATTGATCTTCGCCTGATGCGTATAATTTAAGATCATCCATATAGAAAAGATGGGTGATCTTATGTACACGTTCACCAGACGGTCCACACATGTACCCTTGAGATTTCCGGAGAGCAACGGATAGAGGCAATAGTGAGATGCAGAAGAGCAGAGGACTCAGAGAATCTCCCTGATAGACACCTCTTTGGAATTGAACCAGTCTAGACATGGTTCGACGCTTGCCCGATGTCATGACAAAGCGTGTTTTCCAAAGAGGCATCAGGTCTTCTACAATTCTCACTATGTTTGGGTGGACATGAAGGCGTTTGAGCAACAAGCTTAAAAGCTCGTGCGATGTTGAGTCATACGCCTTCATGTAATCCAGCCAGGCTATCGACTGGTTACGCTTGTACTGGACTGCGTCCTGACAAACACACCTGTCGATAAGCAAGTTGTCCTTGCAGCCGGATACACCCATTTTGCAGCCTCGTTGTTCTACTATCCGTTGCCACACCGGTTTCACGGATTTCTCAATACGTTCGTTCAAGATGTTAGTGAACAATTTGTATAACGTATTGAGACACGTGATCGGTCTATGGTTTCTCGGATCGGACAAGTCTCCCTATTTTGGGATCAGTGTCGTTCGGCCCTCCAGCAGCCAGTGCGGAATGGGTTGGTCTCCATTTATATAAGAGGTGAATATTCGGGCTAGGTGTTGATGGACAGAAGTGAACTTCTTCCACCAATAGTTGTTAATTCCATCCCAGCCCGGCGAGGAGAAATTCCTCGCTCCTGTGATGGCATTTTTCACCTCTAATGCACTGACGGGTGGGCAATCTTCACTTTCTTGTGTGACTTCGTCGCACAACTCGGTGAAGATTTCAATACCTGGAGTGTCTGCATTCAGCCCAGATGTTTTCTCGTAGATGCTCCCCCAGAATTCCTCAACTGTGGTCATCGACGGAAACTCGCTTGAGGCTGCGATACGATGTTTGAAGAGGTTGGAAGGATTCGTCCAAAATATTGCATTTTGTCGAATTCCATCCTCCCGTCTTTGCAGCCTCTTTTTGGCATCCGCCAAAACCCGAATTTTATCAGCCAAACGTTGCTTGATGTTGAGCAACTTCAGCTTGTTCAGTGTGTGATAGTACGTCCGCAGTTGTTGTGCGAACTTCTTGACTTTAGCCGTAAATGAACGGCCAGATGTTAAATAGTCGATCACACACTGAATTCGGGAAGCGAGTTTCCGTGTCAGTCGAATCTTGTCGTTCAATTGAGACATGCGTTTTGTAATCTGCCGACTCCCCGATATCTGTACCAGATTTCGCGGAATCACCAGATCACTTGCAGCCTCGTAAACGGCACAATTGACTTGCCACAGGTCGCAGTCATCTGGAAGAGCATCCAGAAGTAGGCTATTTGCTCTGTCTATTTCTCGTTGCTTAGGCAAAACTTTCGTTGTTAAATTCTGCCTAAACACGAGTGTCGTGCTTTCATAATGTGGAGCATCTCTCTCAGCACCGCGTACGGGCTCAGTTGTTATTGCCCGCACATCCGGTACCGGTTGACAGCTGGGAACAACGAAACCCGTCCGCCTCAGATAGGCCACATAATCTCTCAGTTGTTGTTGAGAAAAGCGATCTGCCAGTTCGGGATGCATTACTGCAAACCGACTGTGCATTCGCGCCATGTAGCCCCTCTGTTGCGGACAGCTCTCCTCGTAGCAGCGCATTAGATCTTGTCTGAGATCCTCCGTCCACTGAAATCGTCCGTGGACATTAGCTGGTCGTCGTCCCGGGACACCTGTTTCGGCTCCTCCACCTCGGGACTGGGCTGCATCCGAAGCAGCCCGATGGTCAGGAGCCCTGCGCGTTGCATTGCTTGTAACCGCAAATACAGGGAGCAGGGTGGTTAGCCCTACTCCCCGTTGTTATGCCTCTCTCGTTTGTCTCTTACCTCGCCATCCACTGGGGTTGGTTACCCAATCTCTGGCAAGGTTGCTAAGAGTCCAGGGCCCACCGGCTTTAATAAGCACACGTGGAGGTGAGAGTAGGCCATTTGGGAAGATAGGCTAAGATGCGGCTTTTTGCATAGCCGCATTGTGTTACGCATCATTCCCTTTGGGCCCCTTATTATTATTATTATTATTATTATTATTATTATTATTATTATTATTATTATTATTATTATTATTATTATGCATCTTTCCTCGTTATTTTATTAATATCCCGGAAGTCGACGCAATATCGAAACGTCCCATTCGACTTCCGGACAATAACGGGATTACTCATCCAGGGGCTCGCAGAACGCTTGATGACGCCGCCGCTCAGCATCTCATCGACTGCGCCCTGGGCCACCTTCAACATGTAGGGGGAAAGGAGACGAGCCTTCTGTCGAATAGGGGGATGGCCCTGTACGTCAATGGTATGTTGCGTGAGGCGCGTTACACCGTTCGTAGGAGTCCTATTCGCGGGATAATAGCGGTTGAGCAGCCTCCTTAGCCGGGGAGCGGCTTCTTTGGAGGGGGGAACCAAGCCAGCGCACTCATTTACTGCGTGGGCTATTAACGGAATACCGGCGTCCGTTAGCAAGTGGGAGGTGCCTACCCGACTACTCCACAAATTGCCATCGGTATCTAACTTGAGACCGAATAGCCGCATGAAATCCATGCCAATGCACATGCATAGTGGATAGGGGCAACCCGCATGTCATAATTCTTGGTTTGACCATCGAGAGTAATCACGAGGGTAACGACGCCGTTTAGGGGGACTACCGCCCCATTCGCGACTTTAACTTGCTCTTCACTGGGTCTAAGGAACAGGGAGACGATCTCGTGACATGCAATCCCTAAATATGATCGCGAAGCTCCCGTATCTACAAGAGCCCTTATAACATTTCCGTTTAAGGCGAGACGTACGTGGGGACGCGGATCTGAGTCTACAATCCCAAGATTATTTTCACATGAACCAATTGACGCAAATCTTTTACTTGTTGCGATGGGAGTACGAAGGGTGGAAAACCGCTGTACGGCAGCCGAATAACCCGTAAGCGCGGTCTTCATATCGGCAGCTTTCCTAGCCGTAGCATGCGACTGAGTGGGGCGTGAAGACCGATGTGCTAGGGCGGACTCGGGGATCCCGTCGCCTCCTTTAGCAGTTTCCCGACCTTTTACGCGCGCACGCCGGACAATTATTCGCATCCCGGCCTGGGTAGCCGCAGATGCGACAGAAGTATCCCAATGGGTGAGGGCACTCGCGATACACGTGACCCGACTGCTTGCAATTATAACAGCGGACGGGATTAAGTGCCGGAGGTGGATGCTCCTTCGGCGCCACGTCCATTAGACGAGGTAGCCTTTGGAACTGGGGCGTACGAGGGGTCCCGGAAGGTTGGCGCGGCGTGGGGGGTTGTACCGAACGGGGTTGTTTGTGCCATCGAACACCGGACATCGACAAGCTGGGGTTGAATGATCCTCCGGCCTGTGACGCAGTGCCATCGGCGCGATGAGAGGAGTGGGGGTGTCCGACCAGAGTGCTATTATAAAGAGGTTGGTGAGGCGATAGATCGTAAGTTAGATCTGACGGGAAGTGCACGTTCGACGAACCCGTGGTTGAGCGACGAGGGAGTGGGAGGGGGGGGGGGGGGTGGCGCGTGGCCATTGGACGAAAGGGGTCCACCTGACGCGAGTCGAAATTATCACGAGGTGGTGGACCGAAAATTCCCGCCCGTGAGGTCTGCGGCACATCCTGTGTCCCATACGAGACAGCACTCGGTCGGAAAGACTCAGGGGCCGACTGGGTCGGGTCTCGTAACCCACCTTGTGCAGGGTCATTCCCGAATAACATATTCGAAGGGTTATAACCGTTCACGGCCCGAACTTCTGGTTGAGGATCGTCCTCCCGGCGGTCGTCGCGAGGGGGGGGGGCGGGTCGACGGGCGCGTGATTGATCCTCCCGGCTGGGCGCATCGAGGTGTCCTCCGTCGGAAACCGAAAACTCTCCTCCTCCCCAAACGAGATCGGGTCCCGATAGTAGGCGCGTGATCGGTCCGACGGTAATTCGTGGGTGGGGAACGCGAAAGCTCCTAGGCGAGACGTCGGCTGAGGTTCCGCGTAACCCGGGTAGGTCGCATTTATGGACTCACCCAATACGGTCACTATTATGGGGTAACCGACAGCTTCGGACAATGTGTAGGGGGGTTGGTCACCGCGCCCATCGGCACTGGCGTCCCGCTCGACTGGGGTATCCGGGAATCGCCACAAAATGGTGTACCGCACCAGCCGATCCCGGATTACCTCTACTGTTCCGGAGATCAGGAGCTCGGCCTTATCCCATCGGCCGATAAGGTCGCGTAGATCGATTATTCTGTCAATCTCCGCTTGTATTGCCGAGATTTGGTTGAGGCTGGCTATGTGTCGCCCCGCCGTGCAGGCAGTAACCGCAGAAAGGGTTGGCCTCTAGCGGGCCGTGGCGACGTTAGAAAGGTTCTCTGAACCAACAGAAACATCAAGGCAGGCAGCTTGTTGCTAATAAATGTGGTAGCTGACTTGTTGTATATCTTTTTTAAGTGTGCACAACCAGCGGTGCTGGCGCATCACTAAAATTTGGCCCCATTCCCCCATGGGGGGGGGGGGTGTTTTAAACCCGAACGGGAGGCAAGACACCTTAAATAACTGCACTCAGTTCGAGATTCTACATCGATTTGCCGGATTCGTAAATCGAACGGCCTGCGGTCCAACTTATGCAAAAACGAATACGAAGCTCAAATTTAGCAAAAAAATAACTCGGCTTCGCTGATATTGGTTCAAAACCGGATATCCGTAATGTCCGGCGCCAAGGGGACGTGTTACACACGTTACAAAAAAAATAAAGGAAAGAAAATGCAATTAAGGCCTCCGCGGACTGATAGCCAAAAGCCCTTAAAATAGGCGCAAAATAAGAGCAAGAGCAAAAGCAACAACAACAAAATCAAAAAGGGGGGGGGGGGGAATTCCCCAGATTCCAAAGCTTTTTATTTACAGAGGCGCGCTACAGTTATCTTTCATAGTCGACACCTAAACAACGGTTGCAATAGTGCAAACCGCGAAGGATAGGGGATCGCGCATCGCGACAGGACGGGTGTGCTAGAAAATGTTTCGAGTTGCCGCACTGGTACATCCAATATATGCTAGTTAAATTATTCAAATTAAAATGCGAAAATACACGGTCACTGTACTTGATTTTGGTTGTGGAAAATATTTATTTTTCATCCACAAGAACTTCTTATGAAGTCATATAGAATGAAAATTCAACAATCTATTAAATGTTTTTTCTTGGGTTAGTAAAAATGTATTATAAATGTTAAAAGGAATGATATGAGTGATTTTATAAAATAAACTGATTTTGACATTTTTTAGGTGTTTAAATCTTTGGTTAAAATCAGAAATCTCCAAATTAAGGAGCGACCACTGCAATTTACTACGTAAATTTTGGAATTGCTTATTCGAAATGTATGAATAGAACCGTTCATTTTTAGGTTGTATAAATTGTAAATCCGGAGGAAGGATTCTGTGTTTTACGACACATTAATAGAAAAATTGTTTGATTTAATAATTTTGGCAAAGTCGTCGAAACGTGCATCCATTCCTTTAAGAGGTAAACCGCCTTATTTCCAAAATATATCAAGTATAGTGACCGTGTATTTTCGCATTTTAATTTGAATAATTTAATTTTATCGCCGGTCGAGAAAATTTTGATGTATTAAATATATGCTAGTTATATTAATTATCCCATTACATATGAAATCAATCGAAATTTATTTCGACTCAATCGCAAGAGCTGCGTGTCCATGTATGGTTTTGCTGCAGGGAGAGGGGGGAATCCTGAACCTGAGATCGCGAAAGTCGTTATCTATTTCCCCGTTAAAACGTTTTCAATTGAATGTAACAAACTAACTTAACTCTTACGGGAGATTTGCGATTAAATCGAAAGTGGGACACAACCTCAAAATTAATTGAACTTAGACTTCGATCCTCACTATTGTGAGACAAATTAAAATTTTTCGGAAGTTTTCTAGAATTAAACTGAATCTGGAAAACTAGATCGGAATTGAAAGGAAAGTTTATTTTGATAAAAAGAATTCTAAATTCCGTACTGGACTCTAATTAGCGAATTAATATTTAAGTTTCAAATTACTAAATATTATAAACGAGCGTTGAAAAATAACTGGAAAAGTACGTCATTTATTTCCCGGTATTTTCAAACATTAGTTATTCCAGGGACGCCAACACTTTCTTAGTCCAACGTGGTTGTCGGCCCGTAGGAGGATCCGGGGGGAAGACCATAGAGAGAATAATAAATGCTGAAAAGGTAAACACAAGTATACATTCCTATTATTCATGCAACGAACCATTACAATCATAAATCCGCATCGCAATATTCAGGGAGGTCGGTTGGGAAGAAACGTAAACAAGGTCGTTCCCGATAACTTCTCGGAATATGCCGAAAGGAATCTATTGTTTACTGACGAAATTTACGGCTTTGTTATTGTTTCCAAAGCTTGCACATAAATTACTAGAAATTAACTTTATTTATTTTCGAAGTTGTTTTCAATTTCTGAAAGGTGATTATCTTTATGATATACAATTTCGAAGTACGAGTAGCAATTAATTATTTCTAAACGGTGCAAATTCAAACTCAAAAATTATTTGTACGATTTTTGAACATGAAAAACGACTTAAAATCAAAGCACAAAAAAGAGAAAATAGATTTAATAATCTCCCGAAACTCAAAATATTACTAGTGGGAGTTCGGGACAACAAGGCGTGCGTCGTATGACGTCACGCTATCTCCAGGCCAGCTTAGGGTATCGCAACACTTATTGATAGAGGAAGAGGAGTAGCGAAGGAAATTCAAATGAAGGAAAAGGAGATACATTAAATCTAAGTATTCTCTTTTCTCAATAACTAATATGCTTAGTACTAATGGTTACGCCAAGGAAAAAGGGGGGGGGGCGAATGATACGGTCGGAGCTGGAAGTGTCTACCGCACTACACATGATTCCTCGCAAAAGGGGGAGTATTATAGGAATGGTGGCTCCATGGGCGACTTACGGGTCGCTGGACGTTCGTCTTGAAGGTGGGTGATGGATATCCCGGAAGAATGGTGTCTTCCGGAGTAGGCCGGGGACGTCGTCTTCTCCTGTCGTATGGAGGAGCCGTTGGACCCTGGAGCGCGTTCGCCTCCGGTTGGTGGGGTCCCGGGTCTTCAGAGAGTAAGTGCTGGCACAATAGTCCACAGGGGCACTCAACTTCGTTGCACGATATTGCCACGAGATACTTCCTACTCGCGTACCGTTTACGTTGTCCGCACTAGAGGTCCGGGTGATTCTTGCGCGGTGCACGAGAGGCAACCAGATACTTCGAACTGGCGTTCGAAGCGCGATCGTCTCCGTTGATCCCACCCCCCCCCCCCCCCACCCCCCCCCCCCCCCACCCCCCCCCCCCCCCACCCCCCCCCCCCCCCACCCCCCCCCCCCCCCACCCCCCCCCCCCCCCACCCCCCCCCCCCCCCACCCCCCCCCCCCCCCACCCCCCCCCCCCCCCACCCCCCCCCCCCCCCACCCCCCCCCCCCCCCACCCCCCCCCCCCCCCACCCCCCCCCCCCCCCACCCCCCCCCCCCCCCACCCCCCCCCCCCCCCACCCCCCCCCCCCCCCACCCCCCCCCCCCCCCACCCCCCCCCCCCCCCACCCCCCCCCCCCCCCACCCCCCCCCCCCCCCACCCCCCCCCCCCCCCACCCCCCCCCCCCCCCACCCCCCCCCCCCCCCACCCCCCCCCCCCCCCACCCCCCCCCCCCCCCACCCCCCCCCCCCCCCACCCCCCCCCCCCCCCACCCCCCCCCCCCCCCACCCCCCCCCCCCCCCACCCCCCCCCCCCCCCACCCCCCCCCCCCCCCAAAATTACTACAAACGATTTAAACCATAGGATACTGCATTTTATTAACACTAGAGGTGAAACGGTCGTTTGTAGTAGCTTAAAAATTTACTACAAACGATCTAAACCATAGGATATAATTTTTAATAACACTGGAGACGAAATAAACGTTTGTAGTAGTTTGTAGTAGCTTTAGAAATTACTACAAACTATTGAAACCATAGGATACTGCATTTTATTAACACTAGAGGTGAAACGGACGTTGGTAGTAGCTTAAAAAATTACTACAAACGATTTAAACCTTCGGACACTGCAATTTATTAACACTAGAGATGAAACGGACGTTTGTAATAGCTTAAAAAATTACTACAAAGGATTTAAACCATAGGATATTGTCTTTTATTAACAATACAGACGAAATAAACGTTTGTAGTTGTTTGTAGTTGCTTAATAAATTACTACAAACGATTTAAACCATAGGACACTGCATTTTATTAACACTAGAGGTGGAACGGACGTTTGTAGTAGCTTAAAAAATTACTACAAACGATTTAAACCGTAGGGTATTATATTTTATTAACAGTCGGGATAAAAGGGACGTTTGTAGTAGCTTAAAAAATTACTACAAACGATTTAGACCATAGGACATTGCATTTAGTAACACTTTAGAGGAAACGAAGGTTTGTAGTTACTTAAAAAATTACTATAAACGATTTAAACTATGGTACATTTTATTTTATTGACACTAGACATGAAATGAAGGTTTGTATTTGTTTGCAGTTGCTCAAAATATAACTACTAACGATTTAAACGCCAGGATATGATTTGTAATTCATATTACATGTTGAATAAACGTTTGTTGTTGTTTATAGTTGCCGCGGTTGCTTAAAAAAAACGATGAATTGTTATGAATATATTAATTTGCAATAAACTGCTTTTGAGAGCAATTGGGCACGAAATTAATATTTGTGGTTGTTTTGGTTACTCTTAATCGGAGGCTGTTTGGCGCGGTGAGTCGGGGGGGGGGGGGGGCGGCAACACTTTCCTATCAACTTTGTCTGTGAGTAGTGGGACTTTGCCAATGCAGACTATAAATATACATGTACATAAATTAAAAATCACAAAAATTAAAATATAAAAAAAAAAATTAAAAATAAAAAAAAATTTTTTTTATCATAAAACGGTTTTCTGTCTACTACAAACGGAAATTCCTTCACTACAATCAACTACAAACGATTTTCTGTCGGAAAAAAATGTAAAACAAAAAATTTTTTAAACTGTGGTCCTGGGCTTTTTTGGACCCCCTGTAACTTTTTCTTTCTGCAACTACAAACGAAATTCGTTCTACTACATTCAACTACATTCATAACTCTATCGAAATAGCGTTTTACATTTTGAATTTCGAAAAGTCGGGTGCCAGGTTCACAAAGCTGGTCATAAGGGAATAAATAAGACATACCGCCATTTATCTCGCACACATTACTGTGAAAACATGCGGTCGGACATAAGTGAAGTCATCGGTCGATGCTATCAGTGCCAGCATGGGAAAACAGCTCGGCAGAAAACCCGACTTCCCATGATAATCACGGACACCCCGGCAGAAGCATTTGACAAGGTCGCATTAGACCTTTGAGGTCCGACCACGATATCTAGTGCCGGCAACAAGTACGTCCTTACCATACAGGACTTGTTGACGAAATATTCGATGGCGGTACCACTGCCCGACGGTAGCGCCTTGTCCGTCGCGAAAGCATTCGCTACCAAATTTATATGCCAGGTCGGAGCCCCGCGAGCAATTTTAACGGACCAAGGGCCTTGTTTCATGTCTGAAACCTTCAGAGAACTCGCTCGATTGTTTCAAATAGCGAAATTGGCGACATCCACCTATCACCCACAATCAAATGGGAGTATATAGCGGAGTCATCACGTACTGACGGAATATTTACGGTGTTTTGTCAAGAATCGCGAGAACTGGGACGTATAGCTGAGGAAAGGCTACGATCCGCTAATCTTCACGATGATAAGGGATCGTCTCGCGGCACGTCCAGCAACGATGAGGAGTTCTAGGACACGCGGGACTAAGGGGAGCAGGGGAAGGGGAGCTATCGGTCTCCTCTTTATTCCATCCGTCCGCTTTCGGGCCGACGTAACGCGCTCAGAGCTAGCAAGAGAAGGGAGTAGTGTTTTCGAATATAATTCTAATATAATTTCCAGTACTACATTCATGCCCGAATTAACATGCCCAGGATACACGTGCGGATTTTTTTCTGTTCCCGTGCGTATCAGTATTTTTGATGGTCTTCACCAGCTGGACCTCGACGAATGAGCTACCATTATAATTTTGTATTTAACGTAGTTCTTTTAACACGGGTTTGGGATATAGTTCCATATAACATAGTTTGGTTTGGTGTCAAATACGTGCTTTCGATGTCACACGACTATGACGAAATAGTCGGTAAGGTGGCGTCGCTGACGGCAATGCAGTGGAACTACATTGCATATATATAGATATACATATTCGTTATATGGATGTACAAAATGTCAAATAAAGTTATGTTGACATTTTGAAATACGTAAACAGATTTTTTACAATGTAATTGTTTAAAAGTGTCGGCAACTGATTTAAACATTTTAAATATGAAAGGAGAATTATAAAAGGCAAAAGAAATTTTGCAAATGAGAGGAGACATCGACAGAAAACAACAATTATTAGATAAGTATACACAATTAGTCTGATAACCAGAACAAAGTTATAATAGTTATAATAATTTTTAATACTAAAATATATTATAAAAGTTTATATACTTTGTGTAAATTTCATTTGTTTCAGGAGCGGTTAAAGGAAAAATTGGATTTGTTTTGTTTATATTAAACGTGAGCGTTCTATTTCAATCTTACATATATACATACATTTAATACGAGATATTATGCTTGTTTATTCTATTAACCTTTTCAAGTGGATAACCTATACGTCTTCGCACCAGGTTTTTTTTCGATTCAATGTGGGGAACACAAATTAATTCTTTTTTCGGAGTAGAACTCGAGGTTGATTTACACCTAGGAATAATGCTGTATTTGTAGCTATGCAAAGATTGATTTCTTTTCTTTAACATTTTTATTGATTTGTCTCCTATTGCATTGAATTTCTCCCTGACGGTTAATGGAAACTCCACTTCTCACTGTGGTTGTTTCGAAAATAATAAAACAGAATTAAGTAAAGAAATATGTTTAGATTTTCAAATTTCAAAAGATTTGAAAAATACATTTGTATGCACATAAACATGCACTGTTTATATGTAACAATATCAAATCAATAAAACATATCAAATCATAACAATAACAAATCAATAAAAATGTTAAAGAAAAGAAATCAATCTTTGCATAGCTACAAATACAGCATTATTCCTAGGTGTAAATCAACCTCGAGTTCTACTCCGAAAAAAGAATTAATTTGTGTTCCCCACATTGAATCGAAAAAAAACCTGGTGCGAAGACGTATAGGTTATCCACTTGAAAAGGTTAATAGAATAAACAAGCATAATATCTCGTATTAAATGTATGTATATATGTAAGATTGAAATAGAACGCTCACGTTTAATATAAACAAAACAAATCCAATTTTTCCTTTAACCGCTCCTGAAACAAATGAAATTTACACAAAGTATATAAACTTTTATAATATATTTTAGTATTAAAAATTATTATAAACTATTATAACTTTGTTCTGGTTATCAGACTAATTGTGTATACTTATCTAATAATTGTTGTTTTCTGTCGATGTCTCCTCTCATTTGCAAAATTTCTTTTGCCTTTTATAAATCTCTTTTCATATTTAAAATGTTTAAATCAGTTGCCGACACTTTTAAACAATTACATTGTAAAAAATCTGTTTACGTATTTCAAAATGTCAACATAACTTTATTTGACGTTTTGTACATGCATATAACGAATATGTATATCTATATATATGCAATGTAGTTCCACTGCATTGCCGTCAGCGACGCCACCTTACCGACTATTTCGTCATAGTCACGTGACATCGATTCAAACCGACGTTCAGTTTTCGGCAAATTTTAATAATTTATATCTAAACAATTACTTCGAAAATTGCAAAACTGTGTTGTACTTTTCATTTCTAATAATTATCTTTCGATTTAAATTAAATTTAAAATCATGCAAGTTCTCTATTTTTCACATCTGATGATGGATTCCGAATAAGAGACTTGATAACTCCGTTAGGAGCATCTTGTAAAATTTTTAAAAATTCATCCGCCATTTTAGAGACCTCATTTTAAATTTGGAAAATCTCACTGTAAAATCCAGTTCAGCAAACCCGAGATCGTTATAGAATCTTACTGTCTTTTATTACACATTACTATTAATGACGTAAATTATAATGCCGCTGCACTATTCGAAGTACTAAATGTTTCAAAATTAGCCGCCTTGTACGAAAAGATTTTCACTATCTTTTGTAATGGAAAATGGTTAATATTCTTTGTATGAACAAATTACTTGAGAACTAGAAACACAACCTCCGAATAATTGTTGAGATTGCAGTGCAGGAATTTCATATTTAAAATTGATAGACTTCAGGAAAAAATGTTGCTGAACAAAAAGTTCTTAGACTTGATCAAAGAACACGCTGAAATTTTTTCTGATTTTTTTTTGACAACTTTGGAATTTTTCAAAATTTCAAAACACGGATGTTGTCATTATAGGGGAGGCTGCTCCGACGAAGCGCTAATTTTGAATATGGCAACAATTTAGAATTAGAATTGATATTTGATATGACCCTGCCGGGAGGCTTTTATCCAAGCTAAAATGTTGTCATTATAGGGGGGACTGCTCCGAAGAAGCCCTAATTTTTAATATGACAATAAGTTAGATTTAGAATTGAGGCTTGTTATAAATCTGCCGGGAGGTTTATATCCAAGGGGAAATATTGTCATTAATGGGGGACTGCTCAGAAGAAGCGCTAATTTTTAATATGGCGACAATTTAGAAGTAGAATTAGTATTTTACGAATGAATAATTGATAACTATACAAGTACGTGTAATTCGGGCTATTATTCATTATTTAATTTTATTTTGATTACCTCCTGAAATAATATATTGCATGCGATCAATATTTCAGGCATAAACATTGGTATTCGTATTTGCTTTTGTTTTAGAAGTCGGATCAAGAACGGCCTTGTTTTCGACTTCCAGAAGTACAAAACGTAAACATCAATCGAATACCGACAAGCAATCGGCTTATTACGGGCGTGCAGGGGGAAACGACGCGTTGGGATTCTGGAACGTTCGCGAAGGAAAGGGTACGCGAGAGCGACGTACCGAAACTTCGTGAACATTCGAGAAGGATTAAGAAAGAAGGACGGGAGGAGACGGAGTCTAGGGTGGATGGTACGGGCCGCGGGGTCTCCCCTACTATCAAGTTCGCGGTGTAGAAAGGGTACACGGCGGCCGGCGCGGCGCGAGCATCACGATTGCAACCGACGCATCGGATCGCTAGTCCGTTGGTAGCAGCCCTAGAGCCTGGAGGTACGTCTGGTCAAAAAGGAAAAACGCAAATCGCCTTCGGTTATCTGAGTCGGGTCTTCGGGTCGTATCGTGTTTCGGTGAATTTCCTCTTTGGCCGCGAATTTCTCTATGGTTAACTTCCGGGAATCTTTCTTTTCGAGGAGAATATCTCGAGTAGCTTCTTTAACGCGACTGTGGTTATCTCTTGTTGTTTTATTCGGCACATACGAGAAAAATGTGGTTATCTTATGATTTTCTAGTTCTCGTTACTTTCGGAAGACGAAGCCGAAAGGCCACGCGCATTGGTAGGGTTAACTATCGGAAACGCGATGGAAGATCTTTCTCTTAAAATTCCATGAGATGCTTCGGTAAGAGGATAACTTCGTCCTTTTGAGGACTTCAGGAAAAAGCCGTCACGTGGATATCTTTTATGATCGTTCGGTATCCGGGAGAAATAACTAGCGGTTCGGGCGAACGTAAGATCGAATCTAGTGTGATTATCTTTATCGTTTCGAAAGTGCGTGTCCGGTGATCGGAAATAGGGATGGTAACGAAAACAGAAATAAGACGCGAGGAATGCTAAGTCCGCTGAACGTGATGCTCTGTGACGTTACACCGCGACGCCGACAAGATGGCTGCCGAACCGCGGTCCGCGACGCGATCTCCAGTTGGCTTGGCGAGCCGTTGATTAGCATGGTCGACATTTTAACTTCATAATTTAGTTTCCTATGAACGAAAACGCGAGCTCGTTCATTTTACCTTGGTTCGCTGGATCGCTCTTGTGAGTGATCGTATCTTGAACTTCTTGGTTATCTTTTCACTCTGTTAGAGTGAACACTGTGGTTATCCGTTATCTTGCTCCTCTAGTGTGGCGGCGCTATCTTACGAATTAACGATCGGACTTTTTGTGCAATAAGAAGGTTTTTCTCGGGTAATTCTCCTGCGGATCTGTCGGAAAGGAAAGGACCATGCGTGCGATGCTAACTGGACCGGGCCCTCCGCGCAGTTAAGTTACCTAGATTGCCGATTCACGAGCAATCTTTGTGGGGCCAAGGCTATCTAGCACTGCCGGAAGGTAGTGCCGGGGTTTTGTTGTTTTTGTACGTGAGACTAACTGTCTCTACGGAAACGCTAAAGTTGTTGCGTATAAGAATGAGTGCGTTAACTTGAATAGCAGTGTCCGCGATAAAACGAGAGCGTCCGCGTAATTTGTGTGGATT
The DNA here is from genome assembly GCA_030407085.1 of Trichopria drosophilae. Taxonomy (NCBI): domain Eukaryota; kingdom Metazoa; phylum Arthropoda; class Insecta; order Hymenoptera; family Diapriidae; genus Trichopria; species Trichopria drosophilae. The sequence continues at coordinate 133,981,972 of CM059582.1, forward strand.
TAGTAACGTTCAACGAAATCGCATCAAAACGCCCGGAAGCGACCGTAGGAGATCTGGACCCGGAAGTAAACGATCGTTAAGACATATATTTCCTGTTCTCGCGGCCGCGTCGAAAACGAGTCTTATTTTTCCCGGTTTGTTAGGGTTTGTTACGCCGAAGTGGGGTAAGTACCAAAAATTGTCCTTTGGAAGGGGTTTTATCTGTTCTGCGTAACCATTTGTTATCAAGCGATCCATTTCGGCATAATAGAGTTTCGCGCGACGCGGATCTTTATCGAGTCTAGTTTCCACATTTTTTTGTCTTTTGAGCGCAGCAGATCTACTTTCTGGGAAACTGGTGTGATCGTCACGCCACAATAACCCCGTTTCCCAAAACGCGCCTACTTTGCGAGTTGTCGACTCTAAAATTTCCAACGCTCATCTCTCACTTGGCACTATTCTTTCGGCGGTCCCTACTCCTAGCGCATCGATTTTGAAATAATCCCGTATGAGGCAATCTAACGCGCCATCAGAAGATTCGACACCATTTTTTTCCCAGGCACAGTACAGAGGGCATATCGATTGTTCGACGAGGTCTTTCGCGAATCGCTACCGTGGACCACCCAGCCTCGCGAAACGAATGGCAAACCGCCCCCCACGCTGCGAAATTCCAATGTATTTATTACGTGGACATTGTCCTGACCAATTAGAATTACAGGTTTGGCATCAACATACGATTCTACTCTAAGGTCGCGAATATGGGGAAATTTAGAAATGAAAATTTTATCGAGCGATTGTACAGGTAGATCGAGATTAACGATGGTATGCACACCGGTTAATTTATAGGTTAAGAATGGACCTGATACTGAAATGGGTACTTTCTCGCTTTCTGTTTCAACTGGTCCGGTTTCCGAGACACCTTTTAAAAATAAATTAACGCGACAACCTCGCGTTCCCAGCTGGCGTGAAATACTCGCGTCTATTAACGTGATTGTAGATCCTTCGTCAAGTAACGCGTATGTATTTACGCAAGTAGTCGGACCAGATAACGTTACTGGGAGAATTTTTAGTAACACACGACCCGAACCTAGTCACAAAACAATGCCGTCCGTGCGCTTTCGCGTATGCAAGGACTTCGGGTCCAACAATTGGTTTGAAAAGGACAATCGATTCTCTTTGCCCGTAAAATGATTTGCATTACGTTTATTGACGTTTCGAGTAGCACTTTTATTACAAATATATTTTGAATTAAAATTTTCATTATCATCGTGAAGTTTTCGATGGTGTTCTCTTTTGCAATTATCAATACCGCAGGGACGTTTCGAACCGTAGTCATTTAAACGGTGAGTATTTGAGAGACATGAGAAACATCGATTTTCGGATCTTACCCAATTCCATCATTCATGAACTGAAATTTCTGTGAACGATTGGCAATCGAAGATTCTGTGATCCCTTTTGCCGCAATAATAACAACCGAACGTTTTGGTTTGTTTAGGAATTTCGTTGCAATTTAAATTTTCACGCACGACAGTTGCACATACTGCCCGAGTTGGCATTCGGCGTTTGCTCGGTACGCGAATTTCCTCGCGAGATTTTAAACGTTGATCGCGAGGTATCGAGGTTTCATTCATACCTGCGCGGCAAGATAACTCTGCTTCTTGATATAAAAAGTTCCCCAACGAAACTAACCGCGGTTCGGATTATTCGTTGTTTTTTAAATATCTATTAAAATCGTATCTTAAGGATGACGGAATTTTGTGAATGATTTCGCGTACGAGTTCCGGACTATGTAAATAACCTATGTGGTTCAGAGATTGTTGGCTATGACGGCGCTCTTTACTTTTGTCCCGAATGAAATTATATCGCATGCCGGAGAATCTAGTTTAGGCATATTTTGTTTAGGCATAATTCGTTTGTAATAGACTCTATGACCGTATTGGAATTGCCGAAACGAGTTGATAACAAATTCATGACATCTGATGCCTTACAGGTACCAATCATGACACAGCCTATTGCCGATTTAGCTTCGCCTACCAATGCTCCCTGGAGACGAGCGACATTTTCGCGGTCTGAACATTTGCCTAATTCTGTCGACAATTCGTATGATTGCTTAAATGATAGCCAATTCGCAGGGTTCCCGTCAAACTTCGGCAAAGCAGTCGCAGTCATTCGATTCACTAGACGATGCGAATCGTTTCCGGAATTAAACATTTCTGGTGAACGTTTTTTTTCTCGCAGTAAACATCTTTTTTGACAAATTCGCGGTGATTTTTCACGACAACCATGAACATTGCATTTTCGACGAGAATCGGAGGAAGCACGAGCAGTTCGGTCAGCAATACGATTAGAATTACGTCTTCGATCACGACAATCACCACGTTCACAACAATGATTGGATTTACGAATATTTTCGCGCGATGACTTATCATATCCCTTCGTAATTGGCGAACGGGATCTATATTGAACATAATTTCTATTAATTCGATCGTCGAATATTTCGGAATAGTAATCTTTATCACGGCAGTTTCGTCGAGCTCGGCTATCCTCGCGTACACAAACGGCTTCACACGATAGGCTATCCTCTGTTACAATTGACGAACGCGATTGACATATGTCGACGTCACCTGCACGGGGCATCGATCGATCTCGAGAAGCGAGGTTATCAAAATTTCCACGGTTTTGTTCCAATTCACCACCTGTAACGCACCGATTACAACTTGAAACAATCGAACGGCTGCGAGATCGAGAAGGGTTCGAAAATGCATCTAACCGCTTTTCTAACCTCGCGATTCGTTCCGCTTCTCCACGTAAACGATCACGGCCACGTTCAAGTTCTAACATGAGATCATTACGCTTTTCAAACGAATGAATTGACTCACTATATTCGGAGATATAATCGCGGTGATCACGTTTGACCGATCAGACGTTAATTAATTCGGATGAAGAATCACGCGCGGCTTCCAAACTTAGGTTACTTCGATTTCTGACATTTACCGCGGTTTCACACTGACGTACCTCTCTTTCGACGTCGTTCTGCTCCAAATTATCGGCCTGTTCACCGATAGCCGAGGGACCGGATGTCGATGCCTGTTCCAGCGCGTTACTTTGGGTCCTTTCGATACTGCTTCCATCTTCTTCTTGGTCGATTCAATCCACGCTTGTAACACCAGGTATAATCTCTCGGATTCGCTTGGCTGGTAGCATAACCTCTCCATCGACTTGAGTTGAAATGGATGCAACATTTCGACTTCTAGCCGCTCGCAAGGTTAAGGCGATTTTCGTAGAATGCGCTGCCTGTCGTTTCGCCTTCTTCGTAGCCATCAACTCCGATTGCTGGATAATCGCTCGTGATGTAGATTGCTTCGCTGGCCGACCTCTTTTTCGCAAATTCACCATTTTGAATTGTAATTCAATATTCTTTTTTAGTCGAAAGTCACTAACACAGGCACTCACTCCCGTCTTCGCTCGCCGGGGATATGGTCTCGGGTTTCGGCACCAATGTTTAAAACCGAGCGAAGATCGAGAAAAAGACTCAATTTTTATGTTATTATATGTATTTATTTAGTTCAGATAAATAAAGAACGGACGTGCAAAGTTCAAATTAAACATGACAACTAATTCGCGAAGTCGCGCGATTGACCGAGGGACTCAATTCGGATGCGAATACGGAAATATGGCAACTTTTCGAAACAACACGAAAACTCGAATGTACGACACACTGCCACAATTCCATGCGATTTCTTGAGGGTGAGCGACCACTCGCGCTGTAAAATGGTCCGTTCCAACCTAGGTTCCGAAAACTGTCACAAAGGTGATCTCGGGTGGGCGACCACCATCACGTTTCGACTTCGGCACAACCACGTAGGATCACGGAACCGGGACGAGAACTTCCACAAAGTTCCAACCGAACGACCGAATCGTCAAAGAACCACTTCGGCCAAACCGACCCGGAAAACTCTTCGAAAGGGGAACCAAAAATCTATTATTTTATTATTATATTATATTTAATTATTATAATTATATTATATTTAAAATCAATTATTTTATTCCGCGTTTCGCGGTTGTAACGACGAGACGAATTATCGTCGATGTATTGCAGACAACGCGTAATTCTTCGGACCACAAGCGATTCTATCTAGATGGCTGACACGATTCCGTCCTTCTTTTCTTCTACTGATCAAACGATAGTCGATAAATAACCGTTGTCAAGGAACGATCGTAACTCGCAACCTTTCAATATTCGAACGAGTATTTTAGATTTGACCGTTTTTGAACTTTGCATTTCCGCACGGCTGTGGCTGATTTCGCATATGGTATTCCATTAGGAGTGCAATGGTGCGGGAAAACCACAGAAAACCCGCACCGGATACCATTACAAATAATTTTCAGTATATAAATCGATGGTACACAACAGTCCTCGTCGGCCGTGGTCGCGTAGTCGTTCGTCTGCGCCAGAGAATACCGCCCTGCCAGCGGGCACACCAGCGCGTGCGGCGCGCCTCTAAATTTGTCGAGCTTCGGCTCGTCTGGCGCCCTCTATTACCATCCGGCGTGCCGTACGGATTTTTGTGGCCCCCGGGAAAAGTTCGGTTTTTGGTAGGTGGCCATGAGCGACAACGACGGACGGGCGGAAGTGAAAAAGTTGGGGGCGGGGGTCATAGTAATTTTAAAGTTCAGACAAAAACTAAAAGGAAAAGATCAGAAAATATAGCGCCGGCAACGCATAAGGAAGCAACAACCCAAACCTACAAGAACAGGTAAACATTTTCGTCTTATAAGCCTATTTCTAATTCAACAAATTTTTAAGGGATACTGTTAAGGAAACAGTCCCCACTTCCCCTCACTTTTCTTTTTCTCTTTCGCTCATTTTGTTTTTGTTCCGCGAATACTCGACCCGGAGTGGGGGATCTTCTTCCTAACTGCGCCGGTGCCAATAAACCGCGTTTTCCCCCCTTTTCTCTGCGAATGTTCGCGTTCATTCGATTGGATCAGCACGGGGTTTGGCTGACGTCGATAGAGAAGGATTTTCCACAAAAGCCGCAACCCCTCTCCTCTGCAGTTATGTGTATATATATACTGTCCCGAAACAGAAGACATTGAGTTGATCTCGGAGACCAGAGCACGCTGACCTAGGCTGTACCTGCAAAGAGAGGATCCACCTCGGGGTTCTCACCGAGTCCGGACTGTGAAAGCGATCAGAGGAGCCGAGATTTGTGAGTATTCTACATTGAGGTAAATGAACGCTTTCATTCACTCATTCACTTACTCATTGCTCTCTAACATTCCTCATTAACATTACTCATTATCTTCTTACAATCATCAATAGAGTTCAAGGAGATGCCGCCCATGGCTATGGTACTCTACCACACGATCGTAACAGGGCTGCCCGACTCGCCTCACCTCATGCATGCCTTCGCCCTTCTTCACCTACTCATTGCTCATTCACATTACCCATTATCTTCTCACTCTCGCAATCATCAATAGAGTTCAATGAGAAGCCGCCCTTGGCTATGGTACTCTCCCATACGATCGTGACAGGTCTGCACGACTCGTCTCACCTCATGCACGCCTTCGCCATTCTTCACCTACTCATTGCTCATTCACATTATGCGTTAACTTTTCACCCTCACAATCATCAATAGAGTCCCGCGAAACGCTGCCCTTGGCTATGGCACTCTTTCATGCGATCATTACAGTCACAACTCGCATCACGAGTTTATTCTATGCGCGATCACTACGATCATATTAATTAATTAATTGGGTGTTAACCGGGAACGTTAGCGATCCCCTGTCGAAATGCACACTAACATTTTATTTGAGCAGTTCGAAACCGATCTACACGTCGGAGGCGTCTCAACGCATACCTGCTTTCCCTTGCCCTCGACATCTGAGTGGAGAGGGCACCCAACCTCGTGGCAGTGCCCCCCTCCCGCCCCCGTCGAGCATTACGCAATTAGATATTATCGTTATAATGAACGTTCTCATCTTGATCGACCGTGTTATCTTTTGCACTACCTCCCCGGACCGTTGAGCGAGCTATTCTGACAGACTAAAAAAAATTAAGCCGAATAAAGTGCAGTTGTCTTTCCAATCTCTCGCACATGCAAATTTTATACTAGATAACTCGTCCTCGTTACCCAAGGGATGGTACCCCTACATACCCAGCTTCAAATTAAATCGAATAGGGGTGATCTATGGCTTTCCGGAAAACTTGACTATAGACCGATTCCATTCAAAATCGGGCAGGGGTACTATGTTGACTTCTCAAAAATTATTTTCCATTAAATATGTTGTTCTTTAGGGCAAATAAGGTGACCCGTATTTTTTTGTTTCACGGGAAAATTTTTTTTTTAAGTTCTGAGCAATTTAAAATTCACTCGTAAATCTGCAAATTCCAAAAAATATGCAATAAAATTTTTTTAAAATGCTATATTTTCTACGGTTATTAATATTTTACTATTATTGCTCGTCCATATGGTAGTGTTATTGGTACTTTATCGATATCCAATAATAACATTTACAAAAATAAAACAAAATGGCGGCCATTTTTCGAAAAAAATAAAAAATTAATTTTCTCAAAAACATCAGTTTTTCTTTCTTCATTTTTTTTATAGATTACTGGTAATCTTAGTCACATAGGCGCTAAACGAAGCTACTTGCCTGTAGAATTTTTTTACTGTTTTTCAATTTGAAGTACAAGTTTCGTCGAGGTGGGACATAGTTTATTTTATCTAAATCATTTAACAAAAGGAAATATGTCGAAAACCTAACACTCAATGACCTGATATTTTAAAAACCTGACACTCAAAAACCCGAAATTTAAAAAAACCGATAATTTAAAAAACGACCAATTTCTCGACTTTCGACGCATCGTTTTTTTTAGTTTTTTTTTTACAAATTGTCGAATTTTTTTAAGTGTCAAGTTTTTGAAGAGTCCGGTTTTTGCATTTGCCGAGTTGCAGTCGCATTGGCCCCTTGTGGCCGCCAAATTAACTACATAAAACAATCGCATGCCGTGAATTGCGTCAAATTCGAAATTAGAACGTTACTAGTGAATTGAAAAATATCATATCAAGAACATAATTGAGACAAAAATATTGTAAAAATGTATTAAATACGCCAAAAATCCGACACCTCAAAAACCCGACATGCAAAAATCGGACTCTTTAAAATCTCGACAACTTAAAAAAAAAAACTAAAAAATCGATGCGTCGAAAGTCGAGAAATTGCTTGTTTTTTAAATTGTCGGATTTTTAAATGTCGGTTTTTTAAGTGTCATGTTTTTAAAATATCAGGTCATTGAATGTTAGGTTGTCGACATTTCCCTTTGTTAAATGATTTAGATAAAATAAAATATGTCCCACCTCGACGAAACTTGTACTTTAAATTGAAAAACAGTAAAAAAATTCTACAGGCAAGTAGCTTCGTTTAGCGCCTATGTGACTACTCAGATTTTGTGACTAATATTACCAGTAATCTATAAAAAAAAATCGAAGAAAAAAAAACTGATGTTTTTGAGAAAATTAACTTTTAATTTTTTTCGAAAAATGGCCGCCATTTTGTTTTTTCCAATTTTTGTCAATATTATTATTGGATATCGATAAAGTACCAATAACACTACCATATGAACGAGCAATAATAGTCAAATATTAATAACCGTAGAAAATATAGCAATTTAAAACAATGTTATTCCATATTTTTTGGAATTTGCAGGTTTACGTGTGAATTTTAAATTGCTCAAAACTTAAAAAAAAAAATTTTTCCGTGAAACAAAAAAATACGGGTCACCTTATTTGCCTTACAGAACAACATATTACATGGAAATTAATTTTTGAGAAGTTAACATAGTACCCCTGCCCGATTTTGAATGGAATCGGTCTATAGAAGAAATCTCAGAAGGTTAAGAACAGCAGTATATTAATTGAGTTAAAATAGAACGAATTTATAAATTTAATGAAATTCACGAATCGATACCGACGAGAAATTTAGAGATTCACTGCAAGGGAAATACTCTTCCGGAAGAAATTAATATCTGGAAAGCAACCCACAATGTAAGGCCATATGTTTACCCTACAACTCAATGCAATAAGTGTTGGGGTTTTGGGCACTCGATGGAGAAATGTAAATTAGCCAGGTCCATATGTGGTAATTGTGGAAAAAATTCACATATGATTGAAAACTGTGACTCAAAATGGAAATCGTGCATAAACTGTGTTAAAAATAAATTTCCACACAGACATGCCTCTACCGACAAATTAAATTGTCAATCTTATGCAAATCAATCTTTATTTAAAAAAAAATGGCGGAATTTAATTTGACATATACTGAAGCGAAAAATTATCAACCATAAAAACTACCTAATTATACGCTATCTAATTATTTATATTCAGAAGCTACCGTACAGAACTCAAATTTAAATCAGTTAAACAAAAGAAAAAGAGCTGAAATTCAAATGCTTACGGATCAAATAGATAACATAGAAAACATACACAATGTTTATGTTGAGAATGACGATATGTCCCTAGCTCCACTGCAAAACTACAATATATCTTTATATAATGATACAAATGCACCTCAATGGTTTCAACAAATAATAGAATCAAACATACAAAATCAAAAATTATTAACGAATATTTTACACCTTTTGAATGATAGATTAACTAAGATATTAATTACTTAATTAGACTATAGATTCTTATATTTGATCATTTCCCCTTTTTCTTAATACAACGTAGTATCTATATATAATTTAACTATTAAACTAGCCATTCCGTTTTATTTAATGAAAGATTTAGGAGAATTAAAAACTTTGCAGTGGAATGCTAGAGGTATTAGCGGCAAATCTAATGAATTAGCACAAATCTATTCGAAGTTCGACATAAAATATGTATTTCAGAGACATGGTTGACCGAGAGCTCAGTCTTTAGGTTGGGAAATTATAACTTAATCAGATTGGATAGAGACCCAAATATTGGTAAAGACATTTTTCTAGGCTTAATGGTGGCCATTGGGCCCATGTTAGAATATCGTACAATTCGCCGAATCAATAACAGTAGGGGTTTTGAAATAATTGAATTCGAAATTATAAATGATACTGAATCCATTTTTATCACAAGCCTCTATCGACACCCAAATTCTCAACATTCTGATGGGGAATGGATCGATGCTCTGGGTCAGACTCGATCCCTTCACATCATCTGTGGGGACCTTAATGCCCATTAAAATGCCTGGAGTTTAGACAGAACCAACACCGCAGACAGACAATTGAAAAAATTAATTGATGACTCTGGTCTGATGATCTTAAATAACAGGGAAAGCTATACGAAACTACCCAATGGTTTCAACGAAAGACTGGGCTCTCCAGACGTAACGTTGACAACTCCAAATTTATTTACAAGATAGGTTGGACTAAAATGGAGGACCACTTAAGTAGCGACCACTTCCCAATCGATATTAAGATAGCCGGTCAATTTAAATCTGCAAAAAAAACTAAACCTAGTATTAACACAAGCAGAGTAGACTGGAATGTTTTTAAGCCCATGATGTCCCGAATTTCAGATAAATATATAATAAATACAGAAAACTACATAAGTGAATATAAAAAATTTTTCGCAGATATAATGTCATCAGTCAAAAAAGCTGGAGCATATAATTTTAATAAAAAGACTAGAAATAATGTCTCATTAAAATATTGGTGGTCGGACAGGTGTACTGAGGCCATTAACGAAAAGAAAGAAGCCCTTAAGGCTTTGCGTAAAGATATAACTCCTAATAACTTGGATAACCTTAAAAGAATTACTCAGCAAACTAAAATAATATTAAGAAATGAGAAAAAAAGTGGGTTATCAAAGGTTTTGCAACTCTATTAACAAAGATGTCCCCGTCAAGCGTGGAAAATTATTTCTTCTTTTAAAAATTCTAAAATCAACTCCATTCGTTAGACTAAACTCTAAAACTCTAAAAGATCCTAATATATTGAAAGCAATAGATAAAATAAGTTCACACATTGAAATTAAATGCAAGAAACCTAAAATTCGTATTGTGAAATCACATATTTTAGACACCCCTTTCACAATTGAAGAACTTAAAATTATAATAAAACATTTATTTTATAAAACCCAGTTCAGTACCCGGAAGGGGCCATATCTCAAATAAAATTCTAATAAATTTACCAGAAGGTGCGTTGCAAAAACTTTCGGAAATTTTTCATCTCTGTTTTAAACTACATTGCTATTCGAAAGATTGGGCTGATTATGATACCTTGCTTATTCCAAAGCCAAATAATAGAGGGTATCGGCCGATTGCTTTATCCTCGTGTGTAATTAAACTATTTGAAATAATAATTAAAACCAGGCTTGAATGGTTTCTCGAAAAAAATTTAGTAATACCTGTTTCCCAGTATGGCTTCCGAAAACAGAGATCAACCACCCATAGTTCTGTAATTTTTGCCACATACATTTACTTAAATTTTTGCAGGAAAAAAATTGTAGGCGCACATTTTATCGATATCGAGCAAGCTTTCGATAATGTGATATGAAAAGAATATTAGTCCCTCAGCTCGAAATACGCAATTTGCGGATGACTGTGCTATTTACATTTCCCATGACTCACCAACTAAGTGCACTAATGAACTTGCCATAGCTTTCAACATTCTAAACGACTGGCTCCATACGAGAGGCCTTGCCACAGAAACGACTAAAACGAAATTTATAGTATTTTCCAAACTACGTTCAACACCGAAAGAAAGTACCATCCATTTTAATAATGTTAAAGTCCCTTCATCTAATTCAATCAAGTTCTTAGGAATTATTTTTGATAAATAACTTACATGGAAACAGCATATTCAAAATAATGTTAATAACGCCAAATCCTCTTTTAACATATTAAAATCCTTAAGCTCGATTTCATGGGGAGCACACTCCGTTCACTTGCTTAATGTCCATAAAGGACTTATTCAACAGAACTTAACGTGGGGACCCCCTTGCTTTTCAAATGCGGCTAACACCTATATATAAAAACGCTACAAACAATCCAGATAACATCATTAAGAATCTGTTTAGGCCTCATGCGTTCAACTCCAACAAATGTGGTGCAAAAATTAATCAATATTCCACCAATTCATTTGGTCATTAAAAAACAGAATAGAAAATATATTTTAAGTAAATCTTAAGAAAAAAGTTGAATATTACAAAATAAACAAACTAAAGTTATTAAACGAATATACAAATGTAAAAAAGAATAAATTTTCCAGAATAACTTCAAATACACTCCAAATATATAAAAACAACCTTCGTAGTATAAATATTGCTCGTAAAACTCAATTCCCACTAGCCATAGAATACCCTTTCCAGGTACAATTTCATTCAACTGCAATTAATTTTGAAATTGGCACGGAAGCAGCAAAACAGGATAGGCCGGACATAGAGTTCAAATTTAATTTAACGGAAAATTTCCCAAACTATCAATATATATACACAGATGGTCAATGTTTAAACGAACAAACAGGCAGTTAAAGAAAGTGGTAATAAATTCCGACTCGAAAGATGCTCTGGAGCACATTTAAAAACCATTATATAAAAGGAAAAACATTACCCACGTTAACATTTTCCACTTTAATACGCATTGGTTAAATTTGTATGTACCCCTAGAAAAAAAAAGTCAAAGACGAATGGCCTAACCTCTCAGACAAAGAATTCCAAACCAAAGGCTTTTACTTTCTAGCAACTAATAACCCTATAAACCATTAATCGCTTAAAAACAATCAGTTTAAAAACATCTGTTTAAAATTAATTGTATAAGAGATGACAAATGTATTTGTGGTTTTACTCCAGCCAAAGAAAATCACATCTTTTTTTATTGTCTACAATTCATAGTAACACGTATGGATCTTATTACAATCTTAAACAATATTCAAATCTTCCCAACGCATGACATCAAACATATTTTAGCATTAAATAATAAAGAGATATTTGTAATTATAACAAATTTCATTTGTCAAGTAAGGAGAACTCTAAAGGAATTTTTGCAAGCTAAATCTAGTAAAAATTTTGCAAATTCATAGATCATAAGAAATACCAAACACACCTATAGGAATAAAGAAAATGGCTTTTAAGACTTTGAAAATTACCGAAGGTGAACTACCCCAGACGACCTGCAATCCCACATGAAAAGCAGGCTTAAGGTCAAATTGTCCAGAGCCGTGGTACTAGAGGGTGGAGGTGAAGTTTCCTCTCTATACTCTATACAATCCACAAAATAAGAAGAAGAAGAAGAAGAATATGATACTTTTATGTATGATTCTTGTACGAACCTTCGAACTGTTCACTCGCAACTCGGTCTTCCCTTACTTTGACAAGCGTCTTCAATTCGAACCGTTTTCGAACAGGAACTGGACTGAAAACATAGGAAATATTCGATCCTGGTCTTCATCCAAATTTTAATCCTGCAGATTTTAAGGTCAGAATATCACTAACCTATTTTAATTTTGCCGCTTTTATTTATTTCTTATATTTTTTTCAACTTGTTTCACATAATTGCTTATATTTCTTTTCAACTTCTTTTTCTTATCGATATCTAATCTAAATCATAAAACTTTCATTTATTTTAAATTTATTGATCTCTTTTCTATCTTTCTTTTTCTTTACCTTCTTTTAAATTGTTTTGACAAAAATTTTATAATTTTATTGATGAGGCTTCCATTTTATTATACCACCTAAATCTGAGAGGGAAGAAAACTCCAAGCTTAAAACTTAACCTAGTAAAGACAACTCTCTTCCAGATAACCAAAAAAAGAAAATTGAAAAAAAAACCTGTAATAGATAAAACCAGTCAAAAATTTTCATTTCAATCATCTAAAGAAAAAATATTTATTCACTTATATCAAATAGATATTCAGATTCTAATCAGGCTCCTTACATTATTCATACTGAAACTTTTGACTCAACTTATTTTATTGCTTCTCAGAATCCAATTGAATTTGCAAGAGAGCTGAGCCATTCTGGAACCAATTATCACCGGGTCTTTAAAATTAACCATTCTAAAATACAAATTTCCTTCAAAACTCTAGATGAAGCAAATTTTCTTTTAGACAATTCATCAAAATTCCCTAAAGGGTGGAACCCTATATACCGGCTTTCAAATTTTTCAGAATCTGCGTTTTACAAGGTTTTATAAAAAAGGATATTGGGCCTTCTGCCTGTCTGAATTTATTATGATTAATCACAAAGGTGGCCCACGGGCGACTTACATAGATTATTCGCTCCTTACAATTTGGCGTTTCGCCCCCTCGCGTATAATCCGCCCTCGTCGGGTTAGACGGCGATTCCACGTGTCCTCGCGTGTAGCGGCTAGTTTTAGTCGTTGGACTTGGCGTCTCGTCCTCGACGGCTAGTTACTTTTGGCTCGCGATTTACTCGTTACTTCCGACCCGAAACTACTTTTAATTCTTTATACGATTTCGAACTCCTTCCTGTTTGAAGGTTACCTTCACACACGATCTCGCGATCCTTCATACTTGAAGGTTCTAAAGCGACTCTCGCGATCCTTCCTTCTTGAAGGTTCTCAAACGACTCTCTCGGCGGCTCTCTCCGCGGCCGCGCATCTCCGTGCGCCGTATCCGGCGGCGCTCGAGCATTTTCGGGGCCGTTCGTATCTGCAACGATCCTACTATCGATCGATTCGAACGATTGCATCTCTCCGCGCTCTCGCGACCGCGGCACGACTCCTGGACAAACGTAACGTCCCGTTACAATATATTGCTTAACTTGTTTAAGTTGTTTATTTTATTCAAGATATTTAACTTATTTATTCTTCACCTTATTTTGACCTCCTTTATTATATAAATTTGTTCCTATTTGAGATAATTTATTTTTTTCTATTTATTTTGTTTACACCGTTATATTTTTATATATTTTTTTAAAATCTATTTACGTCTTATTTATTCTTGGTAATACTACTTTATTTAAAAATTTAGATCCTGAATTTAACGAAGCTTTGTTTATTTAAAACTTACTTCTTCTTGAGAATTCAAAATTTTATTTATTCGCATTATTTAATTTGCATAATTCAATAAATTATTTATTTAATATTGGAATCCATCTAAATTACTTCATTTATTTAAGTTGCTGAAATGATTTAAACTACCTAATTTATTTAAATTGCTTAAATCATTCAAGTTGTTTAACTTATCCAAGATATCTTATTTATTTATTTTGTAGCAAAATTTGTTTCTTTCTGTGATAATTTATTTTTATATACTTTTTATTTATTTTCTTTATATTATTATATTTTCATTTCTTTTTATTTATTTTTTTTCAACTAAATTTATTTGTGTCTTATTTTTTTTTATTTTATTTATTTATTTATTTTTCTTTCAATATGACTAATAAAAGCATAAAAATTTTACAATGGAAGGCGCGCAGCATTGCGCCAAAAAGAAACGATTTTGAATGTATCTATTCTGACTATGACGTAATTTTCGTTTCTGAGTCTTGGTTAACTCGAAATTCCACTTTTAAACTAAGTAATTTCAATATCATAAGATTAGATCGTGATGAAAACTTAGGTGGTGATAGAAGACTGGGACTTCTAATTGGAATAAAATATCACCTTATTTACAATGCTAATAGAAGGAACATTAATGAGAATGGTTTTGAGATTCTGGATATCAACTTACTGATAAAGATTGGAGAAGCATTTTCAATTCAGATCTGGATAATTGCATTGTGTGCGGTGATTTTAATGCACATTACTGGCCCTGGAGTAGAGGAACACCAAATTCTATAGGCGGAAAGATATTTGATCTCCAAACAGATTCCAATTTTATATCCCTAAACCTAAACAACCGTGATCACAATACTATCACCCCTAAGTTTAATTCTATTCTCCTGGTTCGCCAGATATGTAAGTGGAGAGTTTTAGAGGATACTCTGGGAAGTGATCACTTCCCTATTGAAACCGTCATTAACAAAAACTTGTACAAGGCCAAACCCACGAGACCTAATATTAATATTAATTGCTTTGTCTGGATTAGCTTCCAATACAAAATGAATATCTTTTCCAATACAATTTCGGTAACGGAAGATAATTTTTTAGATTGCTATGACTATCAATAAATATATTATTGAAAGTATTAAAAATAATATAATTGAATAGTATCAAAATGCATTTTCTCAAATAAGAGATTTACCTGAGATAAATACCCCTAAACCTATAATTATTAATGAAAATTTAGATCATAATAGATTTCTGTTTAAATATCAGGAATACATTACAATCGTCAAAAATTTAAAAACTAAATCTTCTCCAGATCCAATTTCCAACAAAATTATTAATCATCTTACTGAATCGGTACACAGACTCATTCTCAAAATTTGTAATTTATGTTTGATTCAAGGCAAGTTTCCCCCTATTCAGAGAAAAAGAAAACTCAATTAAGTTTCCCCCTATTTGGAAAAAATATGATACGATTTTAATTTCAAAACCTAATAACAAAGGTTTTAGACCACTATCCTTAGCTTGTAATCTATCAAAACTTTTCGAAACTTTAGTAAAAATTACAATCGAATGGTTTACTGAACAGAACTATATAATTCCAAGATCCCAATACGGTTTCCGCAAACAAAGATCTTGCACTGATAGCACAATTCTTTTTGCCACGGCTATATGGGGCATTCCGTGTGAAATCGACGATGAAAATGCGTCACCCTCTTAATTTTTGATGCAAATTTTTTAGGCAATAGTATTCATCGAAATCCTAGAATTGTAATAAAAAAACGGAAATTGTACGCATACATATTTATGAGGAATAAAAATGGTAAACTATGGTGTTAGATTTATAAATAAATAATCTTCAAGTGAGATTTAATTAATTCAGATGAAAATACTTCATTTTAAAAATAATATCGAAAATACAGTACGAATTGTAACTTTAATGTTATTCTTTATATTGATACGATAAAAAATTTTGCTTGAAATTATTAAAAAAATTAATTATTTAAAGTGATTAAGAATAATATGTACAAATTGGTCCGGCTATCAGATAGTCAAATGCGAAAAATGAAATTTTTGCGTTTCTCTAAAAAAAAAACGAATAAAATAAAATAAGATATGTTTCATATTTTATGTTTTATACGAGCAATTTCAAGAATATTTATCATATGCTCAAAAATAACACCAAATAACATAAATATACGACAGAAGAATAGAAGTATAAAACAGATAGAATATTTTTAAAATTAATTAATTATATAATTATTTTATTTATTTTTTTTTAGTAGACAGAAACTCGTGCCCATAACAGTGTTACGATTTCTTACTGTTACGAATTTTCTTCGGTAACTGGAATCGATTTTATTAAGGTCCGGGATACCACTTATTCCTCTACAGGAATTCGCAAATGCATTGGATTAGGAATATGGGTTAACTATACGCGAATCACTTGTCTAAGACTCACCAGCACTTTCATCAAATTAAACATTGCCTTTTTTTTATTATTAAAAGTTTTTACACGGCCACGTCGGGACTCACCGTAATATAAAACTATGATAACTGACAGTTAGAAGTAATTAATAATTATGCTTGAGCGACTTGATCTCGTCAGAGTCAGAGCTTAACTAATTTGACAGTTAACAGTTCAAAACTATCGATGGTTCATACGCTAACATATACATAATCACGATACACGCACAATACAAAATTCGGAAGGTTTCGGCATCAATCGTACTTATATTCAAATCCTTCTTATATGCACATATACAAACATCACATACACCTATGAATATAGATTATACATTTAACTAATATAAAATATAATTACTTTAAATTACATTGGAATGGAATAAATCCACAGTACTATTTAGTATAAATTATTCCAATGTAATGCATTTCAATGTTTACTTCTATCCATTTGTAACCTCGCCCTTATAAGGACGAGGCAGAACTTTATTTTTATCACGAACTACAAAAAGGGGGGACGGGGGCGCGGGCTCCAATCTCGTGACGGCGGAACCTCTTTCGGAAATGACCGGGACGGAAATCACGGGGAATATTGGGGTCTGATCGAACAAAAATTTCTTACGTGGAAAATGACGGACGGCTCCTCTCTTCTTCCGGGGTTCCTGGGTCAGCAAGGCGATGAGGGCACGAGATTGCACTTCTTCCCACACGGCGATGATGGCACCAGGTCAGAATTACTCCTAATACGGTGATCACGAATTTTCCTTATTGTACTTTTGCACGCGGCGCGAACTAGCGTACTCTCTTCTTTGAGAGCCTCACTGATACTGCTTGCCTTCGTCTTCTTCTCCAGCTTCTCGAGGGACCGGCGCGAGAGAGGGGTTCGTCCGGGGGTCCTAGTTGGGGGACGTACTCGTCGGGGCGATGACGAGCACCGTCCTCGGGGTCTTCGTGGTGGGAGGGGGCGACACGGAGCGCTGACAAGTGCTTCGTGCGTCCCCGTATCGTCTCGGGCTAGCTGTTCGCTATTCTGAGAGAGAGAGCGCTAGGGAGGGATAGAGAGAGAGGTCGGCGGCGGTGGCCGAGGCCCGTCACTCGGGAACTCTCGAGGCGCACTGCGGCACGACCTGTGGGGGAGGACGAGTGGAGGCGCGCTTCGGTAAAAAGAACCGTTTTCCCTCCGGGAGGGGCGGACTTCGTAGCGGGGTTACGCCCGGCCCCAATAGATGGCGCGGGGTTCGGGAAGTGCGTCGATCTGTGACGGGTTTCGTTACAATTAAAAATCAAATTATTATACAATTATTAAATACAGAAATTGAAATAATATAATTCCGAGAATCGCAGTCCGCAATCGAGCCGCATGCATGTGTTGGTGTGTTGTTATGATCCGGCGTCACCCGTAATAGAAATAATCAGCATTTAATAAATCTCAACATATAATATATATAACTTAAATTTTTAGACGGATCATAACAACAGGACTAGGCTTAACATGCGTCAAATTTATGACAGTTTTTTGTAGAATTTTTTCCAAAAAATCAATTTTTATTGATTTTATTTTATTCTAAAAATGCGAAATTTTTTACCAAATAATTGAGTAATAATTTTGAGTATATTTTTTAAACTACATAGTAAACTGAAGAAAATAGCGCTTCGAACGATTTTTTATCTATTTTTGTTGCTGAGTTACAGCCAGTTGAAAATTTTTTGATGTTTTTTTTTTAACAATTCATAACTCGTGAACATGGAAAGATAAAAATCGGAAAAAATGCTTTTTTCGATGAATACTATAGCCCAAAAAATTTGCAGCAAAAAATAAGAGGATGACGCATTTTCATCGTCGATTTTACATGGAATGCCTCAAGTATTAATTTTTGTAAGAAAAACATACTGGATGCCTTAATGTTGGATATTGAAGGTGCTTTTGACTATGTAGTCCCTAACATACTAATTCAAGATTTAATTGACATTAAACTACCTTTCTTTTATATAAAATATCTAGAATATATGATTACATCACGCCACCTTTCGATCTACACAGAGCGAAAATTCATAGAAGAATGCATTGTTCCAAAAGGGCTACCTCAGAGCAATGTTTTAAGCCCTATACTTTTCAACATTTATGTTAGAGATCTTGAAAAAAAAACATTGGACCCCATGCAAGAAACCTTCAATACGCAGGTGATTGCGCAATTTATGCCTCTCACTCTTCTTTAAAAATGTGTACCGATATATTATCTAAATCTTTTAGTTTCCTTAATATTGGTAAAAGTTCTCTTACACAAAACATTCCAGGTATTGACTTCTAACTTAATATGAGAGATATTTTCCCAGACGAAGATATAATATATACTGATGCAGCTATAACTAGGAGTCCCACCCACTCAAACTCCATATGCGGCATTTCAATATTTCATGTAAATCTATCAAAAACTATAAAACATCGTATTAATGACAACATACCTGCCAATGATTAGATTCTACCCTCTACGGCAAAAGAAATCTTAACAAAGTCTGTTTTGACATCAAATTAAAATTATCCCTTTCTTTGTCCAAATTTGATTTTGTATGGTGTCCTTCACACGCCGGTATTAAAGGCAATGACAAAGCTGATAAGGCCGCTAAAGATTCTCTAAATCTGAATATATCTAGTGAAATTAAATATAAACCTCCTTTGGAGTCCTTACTTCTGAGTATAGCAGTAAATCTTTGAACTAATTTCGCATCCTATCTTGAAACTGAATTTAAAACTAAAGGGAAATATTTCTTATCCTGCATTTATGACAGCAAAAATGTTTTATGGTATAAAGACATCAATTCTACCTAAAAAACTTATTAACACTATCAACAAACTCAAATTTGGTCACTGGGAATATCCTTCTCATTTATATAAACTTAACTTGATTGATAAATCAGAATGCGTTTATTGCAAAGATCAAATTTCAGACATTGACCACATAATTTTGCACTGCCCACAGCATTCTGTCGCAAAGTTGGGTTTGTGCATTATGCGCTGCAAAAAGAAGGTATCGATAATTACGATAACTTTAATTTAATTCTCGCAAAAGATAATCTAGAAATTTTTAAAGAATTTACTTCTTTCTTAAATTCAATAAACATAAATGGTTTAGTTTTATTCACGAATTTTTCTTTTGTTCAAATTTTCAAAATAATTATTTCTTATTTCCTTTTTATTTCTGTTATACTATATGTATTAGTAGTAATACTGTCACCATGGAGAGACGTAAACAAACGTGACTCATCCTCCATTTCTACTCATTAAGGATGAGTACACACACGCGCTCAAACGCACGCACGGCTGAACGCACCAACGCACGCAGGCATGCACGCACGCACGCACGCAATGGAGGATGAGTCACGTTTGTTTACGTCTCTCCATGGTGACATATATACAAACTTTCTCTCTCCCTCTCTCCCCCTCTCTCTCTCTCACACGTACACACACGCGCGCGCGCGCTCGAACGCACGCACGCACGCACGCCCGCACTAACGCACGCACGCACACACATATACGCGCGCGCGTCACACCACACACCTCATTCTAGGTGACGAAAGGCGACCACGCGCTACCGTGATTCAAGATTGAGTAAAGGTTTCTGGCTGCATCTTTCTACGATCCAGCTCTCTGTCGTGCGTACACGTGCACTTGTTTTGAAATTCAGCACATTCTTCAAAACCATACGTTAAGAAGTATGCTGTAGACAATATGCTAAACTAATGAAATCTACGTTTGAATAATTAAAACCATTACGTTTTCGTAATTTAAATACGTCATAATTGTCATTAAAATAAACGAAATTTATTCAAATCTATTTTTGTGACATATTCTCGACGATTCGTTTCTTTCAATATTTAATTATTAAAGTGTAGAAAATACTACTACACAAATTATAATTTAATCTGTCTAAAAATAAAAATATTGGATTTCGTTGTATCGATGAAATGATACCTTTCGAGGATTTAATTTACGAGGTGATGAAATAAATAAACACTATTTATATATTTAAAATATTGAATTATTAATATTTTGTATTATTGCACATACAGATCTACATCATTTATCATTACGGTTATCCTTTAGTTAACTTATCAACTATCACTATTTTATATATTTTAATATATTTTCTATTCATATTTTTGTTTTAGTGTGCAATTTAACAGAGGTTTTATAATTCGTTTAACTTATCAACGATAGGTCGTAAATGCATGAATATAAATTCATCGCTGCATCTTTCTATGATCCAGCTATTCGTGCGGTCACGTGACCTTGTTTTGAAATTCAGCACATTTTTAAAAAATCACATTTTAGAATATATCGTGTTACTGTTTAATTATCTCGGCGAAATACTCAGCATGCAGAATTTTGAAGCGTACAATGCAATGCAACTAATATAAAATTTTAAATCGTATATTTTATAATTAATGTATCCAGTTTTCATCAGACACTGATTCGAACCATGTCGAAGCACGAAATTTTAATAGGGACCTTAAAGGCCGTTAAAATTGCGTCGAAGTACGACGTATGTGTTAGAAAAAGGTGCGATGAGAAATTTTTAAGACAACTGCGCACTTACAGTACGCAGAAAATGTTAAAAATTATTCGCTATATCATTTCCCATTGCGGTCCGCGTTTGATTGCAAAAATGTACAAGTTAGGTGTATTTCAAAACAGTGAAGTGATGTTGACAATCGGTGCGTATCTTCAAAGTAGTGGTTTAGGTAGCGTACAGCGTCTACACGCATTAATGTGGACTTATAAAACGACACGTGGTAAGTAATAAATGCATCTGTACTAATATTATTCAATTAATTTTTCGACCCTTCTAACTGTATGCCGCGTCCACCCACTCTCTTTATGAGGTACTACTCTATACGACAGGTGTTCAGAAGAGGTCCATAACTGAATTTTTATACAAAGAACGATCATAATATGACTATTGAATTAATTTGTATATTCAAATCGACTTAAATAGATTCAGCATTATATGCAACCCAAATTTCCGTTTGATAGAGTATTGACAAATAAAAAGAAGTTTTCTGTGATTTTACAATTTTTAAAAATATAACTGTTTGGGTTTTCATACCGGCCACATAATTAATTTTCAACATCTCTGACCACCTATTTCTCGAGTAAGCAAACTGAATTTTTAAATGTTGGGTACTAACTAGTAAATAATTAACAGCTCGTCAAAATATGATGGAAGCCGTAGAAGGGGATCTAGCCATACTTGGGTGCGTGTAAGATGATGAAAAAAAAGGTAGAAATTAAAATTCATATATAATATTTGAACGTAAACTTACCTCATCATAAATTATTTGTAGCCAACCAAAATACGTGGGGTGAAGACCCAGAGGAAAATGCATTTCTCCTTGCAATCTCTGAAGAGATCATGTATAATAATGTAGTGCAAGGTAAACATTTGTATTACAAGTAAAATGTAAACTTAATTCTAAAATATTGATTAATTATTATTATCCATCACGATAGGCGATAGAAATGGTACAATTCACCAGACCACTAACGAGCCAGGTACGTCAGGTACCTCTGATACTAACATATTTGAGGATATGTTGAATGGGAGCGACAGCGAGAGTGATGAATGTGGTGGAAATACCCGACCACATAATAGAGGTAATAGAAGGACTATTTTGATAAATATAACGTTAATATTTTTAAACATCCTTTTCACTTTTCTGTCCCTGAAGAAGATGAAGGTACCGAAAACGATGACGATACTGATGAAGACGGTTATACCGCCAGTAACATCACTAATCGTCATTTTAGCGGAAATTCTAACAACGTCGATATCGGTAGTGATACTGAATCTGTTAGTGATTCATCTCGTGATGCCGATGATATTCATGAAAATGAATATGCACAAGATGCAAGAGCACCATCTGTGGAAAGGGTAGAAAATGCCCCACCTTCCATTGAACTAGTGTGGGAAGGTCCCTGTCAAGATAGTGGGTACCCTAGTACTGCTGATACAGATAGTGGTGCAGCTGGTACGTATGTTTATGATATTTAAATCTACTTTTCGGTATGATAGTATTCATCCATTTATATTCACAGGATTTTCCTTCCAGATGGGGCGCGGCCGTGAGCGGGTACGAGATGTCCACAATTATTTTACGATAGAATCGGAAACGTCACGATATTTTCCGAGATATCGCCTGAATGGTCGGGAAGTAAATGGACACATCCGTGAACCACCTGTAAACGTGGACGTTTGTATCTGGCTCGAGAGCTGTATGATATCGCTACATGGTTACCTTTGCGCACAAGCTAACCCTGACGACTTCATAGGATTAACATTGAATTCTCCTAAATTTCGTGGCGGACCTGTATGGTTATCGTTTCGCCCGGGCAGTACGTTTAATTTTAATGATTTATGGGACATTCTCAACAGCGTTGTACAAATTACAAACGATTTTGGTACCGGCGATAACTTAAAAATAAGCGTATCCATTGTACAATCGGTGACAGGGAGTGGTCGTGTACCGCTGACGATTACAAATGTAAATAAAAGATCCATATTGAGTATACGGAACGATGATAACTTGTGTTTACCACGATCGTTAGTTACAGCGTGTGCTTATGTGGAGAGGGGCCAGATGCGCAAGGGGCCTTTGCATGAGTTTTGGGGGATGATACGCGATAGTCGAAGAATATTACAAAAAGAGAAGGCTATTGAGCTTGTTCGATTAGCACCAGTTGCAATGCCGTCAGATGTGGGATATGGGGTTTCAGATGTGGATAGGTTTCAATTATATTTTGCATCTAAGGGTATAGCTATAGTTATATATTCATTCCAAGGCTTCGGTCGCAGAGACATGCCAATTTATGATGGTACGGTGTGCGTAACAAATGCGGGTAACCAAGTTCTGCACACTTTGCGCGTTATGTTTTATGAAAATTTGCGGCATTATCAGCCAATTTTAAATGTAGTGGCTGCAGCAGGGAGTAGGAAATATTGTATACCGTGCAATAGAGCGTATGCAGATAATCATAAATGTAAGAATGAGTGTGCCAAGTGTAAACATAAACCACCATGTAGTAGTGATACTCCCACCGTTAAATGTCAATACTGCTCTAAAAATTTCTTTGGCGTGACCTGTTTTGAATATCATTTAAAACGTGGCTCTTTTGATAAAAATCATACTGTTTGTGAACAAATAAAATTTTGTGTAAATTGCTGTAAAATAGTACAACATAAAAGAGGAGATGGTCACGAGTGTGGTAACGCTTTTTGTAATACATGTAACGCCCGATTACCACTCGGACATTTTTGTTTTGTTCAACCAATCAAAAACAATGATGGATCACGTCCTAAAGCCCTTTACTTATTTTACGATTTCGAAACGTAACAATGTTTAACGCGCGAGGGAGATAATGAATCGAAAATTCACGTACCAACGCTCTGCGTCGTACAGCAGTCGTGTGATTTTTGTTTCGAAGATGTTGATATTTCCACACATTGTACACATTGTGGTGTTCGAAAATATATTTTTAAAAATGATCCTGTCAAACAATTTGTTGAGCTCGCCACGGCACGTAGAAAAAATTATAACAAAGTTATAGCAATAGCACATAATTCACAGGGGTTCGATGCCCAATTTATTTTAAAATACATTGTTGAGAAACACTCCACCAGGGATCTACCCGTACTTTTCATGAACGGCTCAAAAATTATTTTATTAGAATATCTCAATGTAAAATTTATAGATAGTTTAAATTATTTCCACATGCCTCTACATACGGTATACCTGACGCCGAAAAATGTACATTTCCGCACTTGTTTAACACACCAGAAAACCAAAGTTATATCGGCGAATTACCGGACATACGGTATTATGCACCAGAAGGAATGAATCCAGAAAAGAGAGAGAGGTTTATTACATGGTATCGAGAACAACAACAAACAGATCGCATATTTAATTTTCAAGTAGAAATTGAAAAATATTGTATACAGGATGTAAGAATACTACGGCTAGCATGTATGGCTTTCCGCAAAAATTTTTTAGAGTGTGGTAATGTTTGTCCTTTCAATGAGTGCTCGACCATTGCATCAACGTGTTTACGTGTTTATAGAAAAAAATTTCTGAAACCTAAACAAATAGGTATTATACCTACAGGTGGCTACCGTCGTGCTGACAAGCAGTCGAAAAAAGTATTAGTCTGGTTGTATTGGATGGGGAAGTCCTTAGGACGGCACACACAACACTGGCGGTTCTCGTGAAAAGAGATTACCTGAAGGCATACTCGTAGATGGATACTGTGTGCCAGATGACGAAAATGTTGAAAGTAACGGTACTGTATTTTAGTACCATGGCTGCTTTTGGCACGGATGCCCACGTTGCTATCGTGTGAATAGGAACGTTATTTTGACGTGTACTAATGAAACAATGGATTCACGGTACGAGCGCACACTTTTGACTAGCGAACGGATTAAAAATGCCCGTTATAGTCTAATTGAGGTTTGGGAGTGTGTATTCGATCATGAGTTAAGTATTAACAGGACAGCAAGACAGTACATAGAATCCATCGCATCCGATCTTTTAGCATTCAGACCTTTAGATCCTTGGAACGCTTTTTTCGGTTGTAGAACTGGCAATACTGTTAAGATCTATGATTGTGAAGATGGTGAGAAAATAAAATACGTTGATGTCTGCTCGTTATATCCATACATATGTAAAGTAGGGAAATATCCCGTAGGTCATCCGAAATTATATATTGGTCCCGAAGAATGTAAAAAAGTAGTTGGTAATAATAACGATGTGCGTAAAGTGGATGGCCTAGTTATGTGCAATATTCTACCACCGCAAGATTTGTATCACCCCGTGTTACCGGTAAAAATGCACGGAAAACTGATGTTTCCGATATGTCGTACATGTGCCGAACAGCTGTTCCAACATGATTGTCCGCATGAAAACACAGATGATCGTATGTTGACAGGTACATGGGTTTCAGATGAAATTGTGAAAGCCGTTGATCTAGGATACACTATTCTAAAAGTATACGAAATTTGGGAATATGAAACCACTCGGTATGAACCACATACTCAACAAGGCGGTCTTTTTGCAGAGTATATCGATGAATTTTTCACGCAAAAAATATTGGCATCTGGTTATCCGCCACAATGTGTAACAGAAGCCGAAAAAAATGCATATTGTATCCGAATTACATCAGTTAAACATGATATTCGATAAAGAGCGTATATGCTACAACGCAGGATTACGTTCAGTGGCTAAATTATATCTCATCTGAGGTAATTTCAGATCCCCAAAAATTATCAGAATTACTTAATAATCCGGAAATCACTGTGCAAGGACTACTGCCCGTTAACGACGAAAAATTATACGTAAATTGGTGCTACAAAGATGACGCCATAATTGCGTCACCTGCAGCAAGCGTTGTAGTTGCTGCTTATACCACTGCACAAGCCCGGTTGAAATTATACAGTTATTTAGAGAAATTACAAATGCGTGTTTTGTATTATGACACAGATTCCGTCATTTATGTCAGTACGGACGGCAGCGGCAAATATGAACCACCGATAGGGTCTATGTTGGGCGAGCTTACGGATGAATTGGCAAAGGAACCCCCAGGTTCGTATATCTCGTCATTTATATCAGGCGGTCCAAAATTTTACGCATATAAGATTTATTCACCCAAATTCACCCAAAAATGCGCAAAATATGTTCAGAAGGTTAAAGGTATTTCTTTAAATTACGCGAATAGTAAGAAAATAAAATTCGAGACAATACGCGATATGATCATTGGTAATGTCGACGAGATAACTGTAACTAATCAATCAATAAGGCGGACAAAATTCCACGAGGTAGTGACTCGAAAGGAGCAAAAATCTTGTAAACCAATTTATCATAAACGTAGATTTGTATGTTTAGATCATAGTTACCCATACGGTTATAAAAAAGAATTTTCATGTGAACAGCATTGAATAAATTATGCTTAATATTTTTGTGCATAAGATTATTAATAATCTGTACCTTATTTCTGTCTTTATAAATTACTTGTGAACATGTTTGAGAGAATGGTAGCGGTCCTATAATTTTAATTGAAAAACTCCAATTTATCATCATGATTGATACGAGAAAGCTTTGAAAGCACAATCATTCCGTTAACTTGCACATTTGTGACTTGATGGAAAATTCGTAGAGTCATATTAGTCGTATCTAACTGTAACGTGATATCATTCCCAATGCACATCTTACCGTCACCGATAATGGTCTTATTAACGTACACATTTCAATCCCAGTATCTGTAGACATGTTGAGACCTGCTATGAGAAGAGACGATTTTCAATATATATATTAGAACAGTTTGGATTATGATGTTAGTATTCATCATGGACATCTGTTGGAAGCATCCATGGACATCAATGATTTGTGGCCCTACAGGGTGTGGTAAAACCATATTTGTTAAAAGATTTCGGCAATACATCGATCATATGAGTGATACACAGTTTAGCCGTATAATTTTGTACTATTCTGAATGGCAACCTTCCTACCAAGAGTTAGGATGCGAGATTGCATTTAGGGAGGGACTGCCTAACAGCAGTCATTATGAAAACGATCCTCGTCCTAAACTTTTGATTATCGATGATTTGATGCGGGAATCGTCTAGTGACGGGGCAATTGTAGGTCTTTTCACAAAGGGTAGTCATCATAGGAATCTGAGTGTTATATTTATCACTCAAAATGTATTTCATCAGGGTAAAGGCCAACGGGATATATCTCTTAATGCAAATTATATTGTTGTCTTTAAAAATCCGCGGGATAAGGCTCAAATTGGGCATTTAGCACGACAGGTATGTCCGGAAAATACGCGATTTGTCCAAGAGTGCTACTTTGATGCTACATCCCAACCACACGGATACATTCTTCTTGATTTAAAACAGTCTACACCCGACAATGTACGATTTCGTACCTGTAGTTTTCCGGACGACGATTATCACTATGTTTACGTGCAAAAAAATAAATAAAAGGTCATACAACACATAATCTAATTCCAGTAGTACACGAGTAATGGCAAAGTAAACACGCGTACCGATCAGCGGTAAGGATTCTGACATATTGAGAGCGTTATACCATCTTGACGCGCGTCAAAGACGGTCGGTGCTACAATACGCTAATCGTAATTTAGTAACACGTATCTGCGAAATAGCGCTAAATGTTTTGCGGGGTAACGTACACCTTAGTAAGATACATAAGGAAAAACTACGCAAATACGCCACAACTCTTAGAAAATTATCTAACCCTCACACTTCGCTCGGATCTAGAAAACGCATTATTATACAGCGTGGTGGTTTTCTACCAGCACTTCTGGCACCGATACTCGGCACACTTTTAGCAGGCGTTATCAATAACGTTGTGTAGTATGGAATATGCACGAAAGATGATTTTAGTACCTCAAGAGCTCGCTAGTGAGCTACAAAAGAACAATATAATACACAAAACTGCTCAGACACCTGGCACGGTAATTAGTAGGCTTGACACCGATATGAGCGAAATTTTGAACTCGCCAACATATGATCAGCGTGAAAAATGGTATCGATATAGCCAAGTTTTACAACGGTATTTATATTTTAAAGACTCTGTCGATAAAAATAAACTGTTTGAACCTAACTCAGAGAAACAAAATGATATTAACGAGTGGAATAAAAAGCAAGATACAACTGTTGAAGAAGTACAAAAGGTTTATAGTGGGACTTTAATACATTTATATCAAGTAACGGAGAATATCTTGTGGAAACCGTACCCAAGAAATTTCGTTCGAAAGCACAACAACTGATCAACCATTTACGTGCCACGAGCATGTTTCGTTGGAATAGTCGTGGTGAAATCGTGATAGATGGAGATACTATCCATGGTACCAATATTATCGACATGTTGAATGATGCTATGAGAGATAGAAAAAGGACGCCGCCTTACGGACATCGTCAGTTTGCAAGTGCACTTCGTGCAGCAGCGGTGCCGCGTGAGTTTATTGGTAATAAACGCGTTTGGCACCAGATCGTTAATCCCACTGATGATAAGTCGTCGTGTAGTACAGTTAGACGCGCACCTCGTGAAGGGACACATAATCCTAAGCGATTGTTATTCACCGTATCATCTTCTTCATCAGCTGGTGCGGGTAGTTTACATAGTAGTGACGACAACGACGAGAACAAAGAAACTAAATCTAAACGTAAGAAGTCAATACCACAGTCAAGACAGATCTTAGCATGGCATCGAATGGATGCTCGACTACGAAAAGGAAAAAGTCTGTCAGTTTCAAAGGGACACCGCTAACATTTACAAAAAGCATACTAGACAATGTTATCGATTCAATCCCTTTTGAATTACATATACCAGGTTATAGATTTTGTGGTCCTGGAACCCATCTTCTAGAAAGATTAGAACGTGGAGAAAAGGGTATAAACCCATTGGACGATGCGTGTCGTATCCATGATATTGCTTACTCTGACGGTATAACAAATCGCCACAAAGCTGATGAAAAGTTGGCGAAAACAGCGTTTTCTCGTATGCTTGCAGACACTGTCTCAGTAGATGAGAAAACTGCAGCGGCTGTAACTGCTTGTTGTATGGTTAGTAAGATCGTCTTTGAAAAAATATTTTCACGTATAAAAACATCTATAAATATATCCAGAAAACATTTAAAATGCCAATCGAGGAAGAAATATGGTAAAACATTACCCATTGATAAGAACCCCCAAAAGAATGGTAAAAAAGAAAATGAATGATATTCTGCAGGGGATCTATTATGAACCCTCGCATCCGTCTGCGTATATAGGTTCAGCTCGCAAACTACATCAAACGACAAATAAAAATTATCAATACAATCAAATATCTGAGTGGCTTGAGGGTCAAGAAGCTTATAACCAACATCGTCGTACACGCCGTGTATTTCCTCGACGCTCATATAACGTGCGAAATATTGACGACGTCTGGGAGGCTGATTTAATGGATGTACGTTCTATGAAGTCTTATAATAAAAACAATACTTACCTGCTAGTAGTTATAGATGCGTTAAGTAAATTTGCATGGGTCGAACCCATAATCGACAAAACATCCAAAAGTGTTAGAAAAGCTTTTGAGTACATTTTAGCCCGAAGTGATAATAGAAAACCCGTATCCCTACAGAGTGATAAAGGAAAAGAGTTTATCGGTCGTGATATGCAGGATTTATTGAAGTCTGCTAACATAATTTACAGATCTGTTCGTAACCCGGACATTGAAGCCAGTATTGTCGAGCACTTTATAAGAACTCTTAAGGAGAAACTGTGGCGGTATTTCGCACATAAAAATACCCGTCCCTATATTGACGTTTTACAGTCTATCGTCACATCTTATAATAATTCTAAACATTCAGGTACCAATATGGTACCCGCTCTAATTAATTGGTACAATGCTGCAGAAGCGCGCGAAAATCTCATTCGTCGTTATAGCGTTTTCAAACGGCCACCGAAAGTCCCTAAATATAGAGTTGGTGATTTAGTCCGTGTCAGTCGTGCAAAGAATATCTTTGCAAAAGGTTACGAGGGTGGCTGGACAATAGAACTATTCAAAATTACACGTATATCAAATACACGTCAACCGTTAGTTTATATCATTGAAGATCTGCAAGGAGAAGAAATCGACGGTTTCTTTTACGAAGAAGAATTAAGTCGTGTCCAGAAAAACGTGGATACAGAAGTTTTCGTAGTTGAAAAAATTCTAAAAACTGTCGGTACCGGTAGGAGGAAACGATATTACGTACACTGGTTGGGGTATCCTGATAAGTTTAATTCTTGGATTCGTGCAGAAAATTTAAAAATTCGTGATGAAGGATGAATTTCACATTATTTTACCAAGTAACAGCAGTATGGAGTTTTACCCTGAAAACAGAACGACCAACTTTATTACACAATTACCGCAGCATCTGCATTTGCAAGGCCAGTGGTGTGTGGCACTTACCGAGATACAGATACCTCTAATGTTTCAACACATATCTGTCAAAGAAGAAGATAGACGAGTTGTATTTTCAAGATTTAGAACAGTGAAGGCTATTCATACAGAGTTACCAGCTGAACAAAGTAAACGTAAAAATAAAAATACTTTACAGGTATCATTTCTAGCACCCGGAATATATAAGAATACTCATGATTTAGTTGAAGAGATTAATAATCTACAATGTATAAAAGACCATCTAATATTTAAAATTGGTCACGGTGGGTATGTGTCAGTTTCACGAATCTGTACCGATGAATGTCTAAACGATGAACACGCTGTATATCTACCGGATAAATTGAGAAACATACTTGGTTATGATTATACATCCGTAAACGAAAAGGGGGCAATAATCGTGAGTGACAATACGATGATTCACGGCATTCGTCCTGTAAACCTTTTCAATGGCTTACCATCTCTGCTAATGGTGTATAGTGATATTTGCGAACCTTACGTTACAGGGGACGTTCAGACACGGTTATTACGAGCTGTACCATTAAAACATGATAATTATACTTACGGTGATACAAGAATATGTAGCTTTTCACCTGCTGTATATATACCGTTACTGTATAGCTCTTTCCAAACCATTGAAATAGATATAAGAGATGAGATTGGGAAGTTTATACCATTTGATTATGGTACGTTAACGGTGACCTTACACTTTAAACGTACCGATTGGAATTAGCAAAATGTCGCATTATGTAGTATACTTTAATAATCAGATTGGCGGTAGTATACATACTGGTAGGGTAGGTCGTGTATACAGAGGGGCATTATATCAGCGAGGACATGGCATTGGTAGTTGTCTTGGTGGTTTATTCAGACGCGTGTTACCTCTTTTCACGAGAGGTGCTACGGCTGTCGGTAAAGAAGCACTACGAGCAGGTCTAAATATTGTGACCGATATGGCTACAAATAATACATCTGCAAAAGAGGCGATTCGACGACATGTCAAAGAGTCAGGTGCGAATTTGAAAAGGAAGGCAGAAGAAAAATTTGATGAAAAACCTGATGGCGGGGTCGGGGTATAAATACCCGCGCTACACAACAGTTGGTCATTTACCCGGTGACATCGTTACACTCGATAGCAACCATAATTCTCGTCGACGTCAGACCAAGATACAACAGAAGAAGAAGACAAAAAAGGCGAAAACTAAACGAAGTGTGAAAATAAAAAAAAGAAGCGGTAATCACACCGTAACTAATAAGGTAAGGAAAACGAAGAAGCGTGCAACAAATAGGAAGAACAAGCGCCGTACGGTGGCAGATATATTTAATTGAAAGAAAATGTCTCTTTTGCATACACACTCTTGTGAATGTATGAAATCGGAGCTCGACTTGTTTACACTACCACCTACTCAAACGATTATTGAGAGCTCGCACTGGGTACAGTATAAACCTGTATCAACACTTTCTCATGATTCACCAATTGAATTTGTTTTACCCGGAAATGGTGAAGAATATATTGATCTTGCATATACGATGTTAAGTTTACGGGTAACTTTAACACCTGATCAAAATATGCCTGCTGATACACCACAGGCGGATCGTGATAGTGTTGGCCATGTAAATAATTTTATGCACTCGCTTTTTAGCCAGATCGATGTATACTTCAATCAAAAGCTAGTTTCCCCACCGAATAATACATACGCCTACAGGTCATATATTGAAACACTACTGAATTACGGGCCTGCTGCCGAAGGTTCCCATTTAACGAGTGTTTTATGGTATGACGATACACCGGGTCATATGGATGCATTTAATACTGATAATAAAGGACTTCTCAGTCGTCGTGCTGCGATGAATCAGAGTAAAACAGTAGATTTGTTTGCGACGTAGTTAACCAAGAAAAGTTACTATTGAACGGGGTGGAGGTACGCGTGCGGCTTATAAAATCTCGAGATGCCTTCTGTATAATGGATCAGTCTGGGTATTATTTTGCACTTATAGAGGAAGCAAGTCTTTTAGCACGACGAGTAAAAGTTAACCCAGGTGTTTTACTTGCGCATGCTAAATCACTCTCGAAAACTTCAGCAAAATATCCCCCGACAAGAGTTGAAGTTAAGACAATGACGATGCACAAAGGAATCCATGGCGAAACTTTAGATAATGTTATACTTGGCCAATTGCCTAAAAAAATTGTCGTCGGGTTTGTAGAAAACAAAGCTTACAATGTCGATCGCACCTTAAATCCGTTTAACTTTAATCATTTCAATATTAATTTTCTATGTCTATATGTTGACGGCACTCAAATACCTTCTAGACCATTACAACCAGTCATACGTTGTATTTCATACGTCAAATCTTTATGTGGACGCTTTTCACACGCTATTCTCAGGTACAGGTATACACTTTCTCAATGAAGGAAACGCTATCACACGAAAAGGCTATGCAGGGGGATATTGCATGTTCGTGTTTGATTTGACACCCGACCTGTCGGCTAGCGATTCTACACACTGGAATTTAGTAAGACACGGTAGTATCAGAATTGATGTACGATTTGCGAAAGCTCTAACGAGTACCGTCAATTGTATTATTTATGCCGAATATGAAAATGTATTGGAGATTGATGCATCCCGACAAGTAGTTGTTGACTTTGGTGCGTGAATGCATAAAGATTCCTACAGATGCCGTTTTATACGTATGGTCTTAAAAACGATAGCATTAGATCGAGATCGCAGTTATCTTCCAGACACGACACACGGTAGACATTGCAATGGATCTGGTGGTTGACGTACAGTTTTTTAAAGATGTAAATAATAAGATAATACCGAAAGAAGTGGCCGTTTTGTCTATCGATGACGAGATTTCTGGACATTGGGTAATTGCACCGCCATATCCTGTCGACTTGTTGAGTCGAGAATCCCGGAAACAAAATAACTGGTTAACACGAAATCATCATAGCCTTGACTGGTTCGACGGCGATATATCTGAAAATTATTTATACAAAAAGTTACGGGAAGTCACCGTAAACGCCCGAAATATATATGCACGAGGTAAGGAAAAATGGAAACTCCTAAAGAAAGTAACCGCCCGTAATGTAATAAATTTGGAGGAGGATACAAGATGTCCGGCATTCAACATTCTTCCTTGGTCGAGTAATTACTGTATACAACACGGTGGTAAATTCAATTTTGTGCGCTTTGTTTGCGCGTTAAATAATGCACATCGGTTACGACTTGGGATACGATCGACGGGTTTGTCGAGGAACAGAGAAGATGACGTATGCACCCCTGACATAGAACAATATCGGGAATCAAATTTATATAAGAATATTGATAGTATTAGCGAGTGTAACCAAAGTGTACTGCGTATGGAAGATTGGTCGATTAAAACATCACCACGTTGTTCAGAGAACCAACATTCCAGAGACGTCGTTGACAAGGATACTCAAACTTATACGTTCAGCTCACCTATATCTTTAGAAAATGAATAGTTTAGAAATTTTGAAATGTATATCAGGTATAAAAGATCATACTGCAGGTGTGTTTCCTTCGGATCAAATACCCCGTGTTTGGGGTAAACCCACATGTTTTGTACTGAACACAGATAATCACAAATATATAGATAAGCACGCAACAACTCCAAAGTAACTCGTCGGATGTCTGTGGACAATTCTGTGTGATGTTTCTGCGTTATATGGGTGCTGGTTTTGGTCTCAAGGCGTTTCTCGATAACTTTTCTACGGACCTGGATAAAAATAATGACATTGTTCGACGTCATATCAATTCTAAGTATAGAGGTGGGCCCTTCATCGGTAAGGGGACAAACAGATTAAGATGTTTACAAAAGTGTTATTCAAAATTAATTTACAAATAAAACATTTAAAGTATACGCTATAACAGAATAATAGCCGTGGATCGTATAATGCTAGCATACAGAATATTTTATGACATAGTTGCCACGTGATTGACTTTTAACTACTGTTTTGCTGAATGTGATATGAGTATTATTTTACATAAAAATACATAAAGTGCACACATCGTAAATATCGTATAAATGTTGTAAAATGCTGACAAGTAATTGCAACGTTTTTGCTTACATTACCGATTGAAGCAATTTAAGGCACTACTTATTCTTCAGTTCATCATTCACTCTTACGAGTTATACCGACTACTGTGCAGTGAATTTAGTCACGTATTTTAAACGATATATCGATAATATCGGTTGGAAATGGCAAAAGAAATAACTACTTCAACTTCAGTGTCATCAATGTTTGGCGATAGTGGAAAAGGATCGCCTCAAATCTTTGGCAGCATTTATGGGCTGAATAAATCTTGCACAAAGAAAATCATCGTAGGCCTGGAGTATTCAGATTTGATGGATCCTGATTACATACCGATAGTACGTATAATTGGGAAAAATTTCATCGTTTACCCGGACACTTGGTGTGCATTTGTCCAGAGTTTCAAAGAAATCGAAGATTTCTTTACTGATGACAATCCGATTAAAATTGATCAAAAAATTTATGGAGATAACTGGACAGTGCGATTTACCTACAGCCATGGTGGTAAAGCGATCGAGCTCGAACATGATCAACGGTCTGTTACCGCTGTATCTGTGAAACGCGTTCGACACTGCTTAATTTTAAAACAGGTTACATTCGAGTGTTTAGTGGACGTTTCAAGGTGCATTGACAAAAAAATACGTCATTTGTCAATAAGCGGTAGTGATGTGAGCATAATTGCTCAAGATGTACTCAGACTTGTTGAAGACAAAGTGCGGTTTTCTTACGATGCGCAGGTACAAATATTTACAATTAATATGGTTCGCAACGTAACAAAAGAATTTACAGACGATGTTATAGAGCCTTGTATATCAGCAACCAAACAATTATCGAAGCCGTGTTCGCTTTCAGTCTTTTACGAATTTATATCCGTGCATTTACATGTTATAGTTGATAAGTTAAATGAATTATAAGTCCTGTATTGAACTGTATTCTAAAACAAAAATATTAATAGACAAAATTTTAAAATATATAGT
This sequence comes from Trichopria drosophilae, assembly GCA_030407085.1. Classification (NCBI taxonomy): domain Eukaryota; kingdom Metazoa; phylum Arthropoda; class Insecta; order Hymenoptera; family Diapriidae; genus Trichopria; species Trichopria drosophilae. The sequence continues at coordinate 134,017,426 of CM059582.1, forward strand.
GTTAGTTCATAAGTTAAGTGAATTATATCCTTAGTGTGAAATTATGTAAATCTGTATGTGTAATAATAGAAAATATGAATAGATCAATATTTTAAATATATAAATAGTGTTTATTTATTTCATCACCTCGTAAATTAAATCCTCGAAAGGTATCATTTCATCGATACAACGAAATCCAATATTTTTATTTTTAGACAGATTAAATTATAATTTGTGTAGTAGTATTTTCTACACTTTAATAATTAAATATTGAAAGAAACGAATCGTCGAGAATATGTCACAAAAATAGATTTGAATAAATTTCGTTTATTTTAATGACAATTATGAAGTATTTCAATTACGAAAACGTAATAGTTTTAATTATCCAAACGTAGATTTCATTAGTTTAGCATATTGTCTATAGCATACTTCTTAACGTATGGTTTTGAAGAATGTGCTGAATTTCATAACAAGTGCACGTGTACACACGACAGAGAGCTGGATCGTAGGAAGATGCAGCCAGAAACCTTTAGTCAATCTTGAATTACGGTTGCGCGTGGTCGCCTTTCGTAATGAGGTGTGTGCACTGAGAGCACGTTGGGAGAACTACTGCCCTCTGCCCGGTAATGCTGCGCACCGTCCTCGTTGGCTCGCCAGCCCGCTCAAGTTTGGGTGAGCAGCTCACCCAAAATGTCGGGCGAAAGGCGAACCCAAAGCGCGGGAAAACTGTTGACCCAAAGGATGGTTAGGTATAGCGCTTATGAGCCAGTGTTTACACATGTTCATTCTTATCTTGAATGACGTAAACTATTGCAAAATACATTTACTAGTATTCACTTAAAATGAATTACATTGATATAAATGAATATTAGAAACAGCTTTTTTTTCAGGATTGTCAAGATTGTAAGATCGTATCTACAATATATACATCTATCGTAAAACTTAAATATCGAAACACGATCGTCCACATAAAATTTTACCCTTAATATTCTTTTTGTTATACAGTGTGCGTAAAGTGCGATTTTACGCATTGGTCTACATTTTCAAACGCACTTTTCTCACACTGTAACAAAAAATATTGTTCGACACATGGGCATAAACTATTTTCTAGACGAATGTGCATGCGACCCTCGCCTTCGGCTCGGTCCACAAGCCGCACATTCGCAGAAAATACTTTTACACCCTTGTATCGAAAACTATTATTAGTAAATAATAAGCTTGAATGGAGTATAACATTATAAAGTAAAAAAATTAATGAATTACCTGTTTCTCTTTTGTAGATTATTCCTACTCCAACAAAATACACATAAATGTGCAAACTTATGTGTATATTAGCTTAATATATTTAATAATTATATTACTTTTATTTTACAATATGTACATTTAATATAGATAAGAAATATATTCAGAAGTATACATTCAACCAACCAAAACTGCCATTATAACAAACTTTCTGTATAACCATTTGTAGAGTGTAATGGCTTTGAACATATTTTTCATAAATGTATGTGTATCAATTTGTTTGTTTTATATTTTTAAAAAGTAAACAACGGGAAATATATATATTATAAATAAAACAAAAGAAACTGATACACATGTACCCTTATGTAAAATGCTTAAGCCATCATCGAACAACCTCCGTAGATTAACTTTTCTATAACGAAGGTTATATCATTGAGTAAGTTTATATTCTTTCATATATTTCTTATCTATCTAAATCTGTTTTCAACTTTTATTAATATAGGTAATATAAAACAAATAAAGAACTGATACACATATACTTGTGAGAAATAGGTTCAAGAAAGGTACAGTCGATAAGTGATTGTTCATGAATTTTGTTATAATGGCTGTTTTCGCTAGTTGAAATTGTGTTCCTGCATATATTTCTTATCCATAGAGATATATTTTCATCTTTTTTAATTTATATAAAATATAAAACAAAAGGAACTGATATACACGTATCTGTATGCAAAATTTTTAAGCCACTTATCATCGAACAGCCTCCATAAATTAACTTTTTTATAACAAAGGGTTCAAGGATTAAACAGCCGGGGAAAAAAAAGACCCGGAAAAAAAGGCCAGGAAAAAAGAGCCATGGAAAAAAAAGCCAATGGAAAAAAAGTCTTGGAAAAAACCCAATAAACTGACTTTTGTCCATGTTCATGTTTACAATAGTCTTTAGTACCAACGAGCGGGAGAGCTTCAAACTTTTGTAATGGGGGCGTAGTGGTCCGCGCATGTGGTCATGCAGCCGATTTGTTTTGGGTGAGCAGCTCACCTAAATTCGAATATCAGCTGGCTCAAGCGACGTCACAGAGTTTTCCTTTGATTAGTAGCGCTGCTGACGCTGTTGGGATAACTGTTCCCCCAACGTGCTCTCAGTGTGGTGTGACGCGCGCGCGCGTATATGCATGTGTGTGTGTGTCAGTGCGAGAGAGAGAGAGAGAGAGAGAGAGGGAGAGAGATTGATTGTCTTTATTATGGCTTGAGGTATTACCTCTTAGGCCAACCAATATAGAGCATACATACAGATAACTAATACTAAAACTAAGCTTAATATGACAAGACATACTAACAGATGCATATAAAAGCGCAATACTAATTCTATACTAATACTAGTTCTATAACAAAGTAGATATAAGATAGATATATAATAATAATAGTCGAGGGATTACAACGTAGGGTAGGGTACACGCATACCAGAAGTAAAAGTGGACTAAAATACTAATGTTAAATACTAAAATACTAATACTAATAATGCTAATACTAAAATATAAAATACAAAATAATTACACTGAAGTCCGACTTAATAGGAATTTTTTTAGTTTTACTTTAAACGAATACACATTTTCACTTGCGCGAATTTCGACTGGAAGTTCATTCCATAACCGGGTAGATGTGACAATAAAAGAGTTGGAATAGGATTCTAGCCGATGTGTCGGTACTCGAAGTTCTTGCATAGAGCCTGGTCGAAGAGCCCTGGATGTAGATTCTTCACGCCACTGATAACGTTCATAAAGATAGTGGGGTACGTGGGTCTTAATAATCTTATAGGTGACGATTCCAATATAGTATAACCTACGCGATTTAGTGTTGAGCCAGCCAAGCTTATTACGATAAGGGGTAATGTGCTCATCGCGCCGTAGATCGAAGATGAAACGAATGCCCGCATTAAACATTCGTTCCACCCTTATTTTTTGAGTTACATTGATGTCGTTGTAAACTGCGCAGCAGTAATCGAAGTAGGGTAAAATCAACGAGGAAACAAGGGTTTGCCTAACATCAGTTGGTAGTTGAGCACGGTTATTACGTAGTTGACGTAGAGTGGAGAAGACTTTATTGGACATTTGTATAAGATGGTACTTCCACGAGAGCGTTCCATCAAACACGAGACCCAAGTTCCTCACCGATTTAACCCACGGTATGACCGAATTATTAATAACAATCGGTGTGATCAAATCAGTATTAAAGGTGTTCAGATAAAAAGCACTGCCGACCAGTAATGCCTTAGTTTTTTCAAAGTTAAGGACGAGGTCATTGCTATTCGCTCATTGACAGAAGCGAGTGATATCGGATGTTACCTTTGCAATGGCTATGTCAAGTTCTGAAACACGACATTTAAGAAAAATTTGAGTGTCCTCAGCGAAAATCATATGATCACTATGATGGAGAACCCCAGGTAGATCGTTAATAAATACTGAAAACAACAAAGGTCCTAACACAGAACCTTGGGGCACTTCAGCACCCACTGGAAGCCACGACGATCTAGTGCCATCCACCCCTGTGACAGCCTGAGATCGACACGAGAGGTAAGACGCAAACCACCGAATAGCGGTATCCGATAAATTAGCCATTTTTAGTTTCTGCAGCAAAAGCCTGTGACTAATAGTATCGAACGCACGGCTAAAGTCAAAGAGGATAACAATAGTTATCATGCGATTGTCTATTGCTTGCCTGCAATATTCAGATACATATAATAGTGCTGTTTGCGTACTGTAGTCTTTACGGAAACCCGATTGGTGAGAATCAAACCAATTACTGTTATTCAGAAACCCAAGTAGCTGATTGAAAACAATACGTTCTAGTATTTTAGAGAGTGCAGGAACAATAGCGATAAGTCGGTAATGTGCAGGAGAAACAGGGTTAGTAATTTTGCTAATGGGTATCATCAATGATTTTTTCCAGTCAGCAGGAAAGATGGATAAATTAAGCGATTCATTAAAGAGATGAACTATGTGAGGGGCAATGACAGGGAATGATTTGATGTAAAAACTAATAGGTATCGAATCAGAGCCACATGCCTCCGACTTTGCTTCCGCCAAACGAGCAGCTACGTCCTCGATGGTGACATTAGCGAAGAAAAATCTACTATCGTTAAAATCTCCGTGATAAAAGTCTTCATCGAAATTTAGGTCGAAAAGATCAGTGTAAGGAGAAACAGAAGCTGTGTGAAAGGAATTGAGTTCATCCAAAGTGCAACACAACGGTTTAACAGCTTTATTGGAAGCCACCAGATCAAGGTTGCGCAACTCCCTCCACATGGTCTTAGCATCCCGAATAGTAGTAAGTTTGTTTCGATAGTAGTTTGCCCTCGCTAATACCCATGCCTGCTTATTAGCCTTATTAGCAGAAATGAGTCTAATTCTTAAGGATGGGTCCCTGGTCCTGCGATAAGCACATAAAAGGCTATTTCTCTCGTATTTAAGTCTAAGTAGCTGAGGTGAAATCCAAGGGGAAGGCTTGTGAGTCGGTGTAAAGGTGTGCTTAGGGGCGTGCTTATCAAAAGTTTGCAATAGACGATGACTAAGCGTATTGGTGAGTAAGTTTACGTTATTCAATGGAGAGACAGAGTTAAAAATATTCCAATCATAGCTACTCAGGTCCCTATGCAAACTCGATACATCGAACGAGCGATAGTCTCTACATGTGATTTGTATCGGCTTTGCTTTCGGTGTTCCAATCTTACACTCGATAGCTATCAGATCATGGCCACAGATAAAAGGTAGATTGGCTTGGCTATGTCCTAGGACATTTGTAAGGCTATCGACAAGGCAGTGGTCAATCCATGTATCAGTTCGGTTCGTATGATTAGTAGGCTGATACGGCACGATTTGAAGAGCATTGGCTACGGCAAACTGCTGCAAATATGTAGATTCAAAATTAGCCCGATTTAAGTCAACATTGAAATCACCCATAATAATGATTCGATCATAATTACAGCTATGTTTTTGCAGTACAGATTCAAATAGTTCGAGCAGAGCTTTCTTCGGTGGTCGATAAATAGCCGCAAGTAGCACTCTGAGGTTCGTAGTAGCGCTGTGACCGACTTCATAAACTCGAGGGGGTTAACGGAAGAGCATTCAGATTTTTCTAAGATTTTATAATTTAGAGCGGTATGAATATACATAGCGACACCTCCACCGAGCTTATACGTGCGGTCATAGCGAATCAAGTGATAGTTAGGCAAAGAAAAATAGGAGTCAACAGTTTTTGTATTAAACCAGGTTTCAGAAAGAATAATAATATGATAGAAATTTTCGGTGAAATAAGACGCGACTGCGTGTACTCACCGCTAGAGAGAGAGAGAGAGAGAGAGAGAGAGAGAGAGAGAGAGAGAGAGAGAGAGAGAGAGGGAGAGAGAGAGAGGGAGGGAGAAAGAGTTTGTATGTCTGTCACCATGGAGGGACGTGAATAAGCGTGACTCATCCCTAATGAGTAGAAATGGAGGATGAGTCACGTTTGTTTACGTCTCTCCATGGTGACAGTATTACTACTTGTATTAGACTTTTTGTCCAAGGCTGTGGTCACCGCGGAGTCCCAACCTCCACCTGCGAACCCACATCCAAGAAGAAGAAGAAGAAGAAGAAGAAGAACTTTTATGTATATACCTACCTTTTTCCTTTATGTATTTGTATTAAGAATTACAAAAACATACATATGCGTCTGGTATAGGGAATGTATTTAAGAAAGTAACAGGCATAAGAATTGTACTAACAGATCAAAGAATTTTATTATTTATTTTGTATCTGCATATTAGACATATGATCTTTAAAAGTCATATATATTTATTTTTTTATTTTTAATATATAAAGCAAGAAACTAGATATATCATATCGACGGCTTTTAGACTAGCACTTAAGAGTAGCACGTTTCATTTCTCTTGCGAAGAATAGTATATAACCGGCTTACTCGAAGAAAAATGCATTTCAGTGTATGTAACGAAAAGTAACTCATTTCTGGATTATGGACGAAAACTAATATATTTCCGCGTTCAGACAAACGTTGACACGAAAGACTAGCATGTTTTCTTAAATCCACTAAAACTATCACGTTCCAGAGTTTACAATCGTCCAGCCACGAAAAGTATCTTGTTTCATGCCATATAGCGAAAATGAATACGTTTCAACATTTTATCACGAACAGTAGCACATTTGCCTTTCTTTTCACGAAAACGTGTTCCACAGTTTACACGCTTTCACAATCCCGTAAGCGCTAAAAATAACTTATTTCGTTTTATATCAGGAAAATGAATATGTTTTAATATTAAACCACTTTTCACGTTCTTTTATTATTCATTTATGAAAAATTATTAATTTGCCGGAAAATAATTAAATTCGAAATCTTGACGAATGTTTGTCACTTTATTGAGTTATTTCAGTCTTTATTAAAACCTTTTAAATAGTTCTCATCATAAAATGTACAACAATATTTAATTCGATTATTGGTGTATGGAAAAAATATTATTTTGCAGAAATATAATGAAATGTTTGAAATTCGTTATTTTCATCTAATTTTTGTAAATTTGTCGTCCTAAAAGATGAGTCAATTTTTAAACTTGTTTAATATTTTTAATTGAAAATATATATAACATTATTAGTTAGTCGATTAATGCATGGGAAAAATATTATTTTGCAGAAATATATTAAAATTCGTACTTTTCATCAAACGATTGTTATTTTCTCGTAATTTTTTAATATTTCTTTGAGCTTTTCAAATATTTCTCATGAGAAATATTTCGCATTAAAAATATATAAATTTATTTAGTTACATTACTGTTATATGAAAATAATATTAAAATTAATTGTTAAAATGAAAATTAAAATTCGTAGTTTTTAAGTTTTCGCTATCCGTTCACCATTCACAAAATTAGGTTTAAAGACTTGAAAAGGATTCTCTTGTACCTTCCTATACACTAAAAAAAATGGAATAATCTTCTCGATTCGTTTTTATATTTGCCAATATGAAATAATTCAATGCATAAAATGTTGAGAAAATCTTAATATTCTCCGAATGCGACAACTGTTTTATGAGTGTAAAAATTCGTTGCAATTGACATGCTTTTAAGACAACTCGTTAAAAAATTGCAAAAAACATATTTCGCATTGTTTTGTCGTCTCATTATTCTTTCTCATTAAACTTCTAGAACATTCTACAGTATAGCTATCAAACTAAAATAAAAATTATTTTTAAAACAATTGTCAATTTTAGAATAATAAATGGAATTTGGCGATTTAAAATCAGACAGATGAGTAAAGTAAAAATGTCAGATTGAATTAAGGAGGGCTTTCCATGGAAAGTCAAAACGTGAATATTTATAGATATTATAGTTTTTTTTTTTGTTACTAAAAAATTTCCACTTATGTCGGCTTGAGAAGAAATGAAAGACTAGCAACTAAACAATAGCACAGCAACAACCTCTGGTATGCCGAAAGGCGAGGAACGGAGGGGCATGTCTTCCTTCAGAAGTTATACATAGGAACTTTTTTTTTTATTTTTTTTAATAGTCTGCGTAAAGTAGTACCTAAAGTGATTTTTTCGATTTTTAGGGACACTTTGCGCACCCTTGCAACAAAAAATATACTTCGACGAATGTGCAAAAATATTTTTTGAATGAATGTGAATGCAATCCTCGCTTCCGCTCTGGCTGCAACCTCTCTCATTTGTAAAAGAAACTTTTACGCCCTACTATTAGGCATTTTATCTGATATCTAGATAACATTTAAACATTATAGCTATCCTGACATGTCATCAGCCTGCTATGCTCTGAAAAGTACCTCTACTTCCGTAACATTTTCCCGTGTAATATTGACTGGCCGTATTGTCGAGGCCGCTATATATTATCCTTCACTTTTCCCATTCCACCAAGAAAACAAAAAATGAAGAACATTATTTTAGAGTTTAAAATAGTCGGTCTGTCGGTGTACAGTATAGTTGAGTCGTCATTTTCGATGCCAGGGTAAAAATAATAAATGTGTACCGGCTAATGCGTAAAATGCGATGTTGCGCACTGACATGCGTGCAGGAATGTTCGCACTTTGAATTTTTGCCGCTTGTATTGAACAATATTTTTTTTATAGATGTCAATCGTATTGATATTCCGTAAGAACAATTTGTGATGAATTTTTTCGTAAAAATATGGTTTAAAATAATAATCTGACTTACCGAATTTCAATTGAAATCACTGTCTTCACAAGTGGTCGTCTAAGGATTAATGTGAGACTTATTCGAGTATGTGTTAAATGGTATTCACTTACAATTGTGAAGCAACGTCTTTAACAACCCTGAGAGCGAAACCCATAGGGAGTAAAAAACCATCGGCATCACATTTCAATTAAATGCATTACCTATTAAAAGGGTCGGGAAGGGAGTAAAGACGCACGAATACGGATTTAATCACTTCGGCAGAAATGCGTCAGAATTTCCGCAGACTACACGGAGAAAAGAACCTAGTATAAAATTCCGTGAAGCGCCCCCGGCGCATGTGATGGATAATGCGAATTAACTTTTTTATTATTATTAACTATTTATATATTTAAGTAGTATATAAAATTTTTGGTTTCTTGTATTCCGATTAGAGCAAGATAACCAATCAATAGCTGAATTAAATGATGAAACACCAATCAACATTTTAGAGCAGGCTCTTGATAATCCAGGTATTATTGAAAATAGTTCTGGATTATCAACACCTTCTCCCGATGAAGTTTCTATTGAAAATCTTAATGATAAGAGTACTACTGATACTACACATAATGCAAAAATTAAATAAAATTTCTTTTCAGGAAAGACCCTACATATATACCAGTATGTTTCAGCTGTGATTAATGTTTGCTGGACGATTTTATCCTGTGGATTCAACGTATTATTTATTAATCTGTAATATTCTTTTTATTTTTATACGAATTAATTCTGTGCATTAAATGCTATTGGTTGATTGAGGTTAATTAAATACCTGTTTTGAAGCGAAAGACTCGCATGGTACGTATCTTTAAGTAATAATTGTAATTAAAACAAAATATGTCAAAATTTGAAATTTAAAAATTATATAAAAATCTCATTATTTCGATGATCCACCGAAATTTTGACGTCTTTTTACAGCTGTGTTAATGTACTAAAAATACTTACCAGCTATTATTTTTAAAATTTCCTGTACACTGGTATGGTGTAAACTACTGTTTTCGATCATGTATTTCAGCATTTCCGAATTCTTTTTTTTTTTTTCAAAATTAGTACATATACATATATCGTCAATCAAAATTCGTATCGCCAGTGTCACTAAGCGTAGATGGTTCGCGAAGGTTTCCCGCTCTTGCCGTATACTGCTTTTTGGTGGCCATGAATTATTCAGGCGGTGAGGAACGCATAGATTCGTCGTGTGACGGGCATGCACCAATCGAATAGTTGCAAGCCGAAAGTCGGTGAGGGCGCACCCAGTTCTTTCGGCCCGGGGCGCTTCACGGTATTTTATACTAGGTTCTTTTCTCTGTGTAGTCGGCAGGGGAGAATTTCCAGCAAATTTGCTGTCTGTGTGATGACGCATATTTCGTATTTCTGCCGACATATTCGCCGCCTGACTTTACCCTTATATGCGGTAATATGCAGCTAGCTGGTTGTCTGGGCTTACTCAAAAAGAGGATTTGGATAGTATTTCATGTATATAAATGATCCTAAAGCTCGCAGCACATTAGCAACAGCCGATTCAGAAAAGCAAAGATTTTTAACCAGATAACTATTTTATTATAGGAAGAAACGATTCTAGGATGATATAAATAATTTTTTGATCCTGCGGCCGTAAAACTCGATTTCTCGGCATAGGGCGAGTCCTACGACAATCAGATCAAAAAATTCATTATTATGGTCATGGGCGAAATATCGATCATCGACGATTTGAAGTTTGTCGCCCGAGCGAAGCGAGGGTAACAATCAAATTCGTCAGAGATCGATAATTACGCCCTTGACACATAATATACTAATATTTATAAATAATCTGCTGCTAGCTTCAGCGTCATGTATTATAGGTAGAATATGGCTTATTAAGTATTTTTCGACCAAATATGACCGATCTCATGGTATAATCATAGAAATCGTACTAGAATATTCGATATTTTTCAATACATTTGGTAAAATGCTTAATTATATTGTTGCATATATTGGAGGAACGTGGGGCAAAACCGGGTAGCAAAGAGTAATATTTCATCGGCTTTTTGACTGTCGGTTTCTTGACGTTTATGCTTTTTGACTGGCACCAACGATTTTCTTGCGGAAAATAATAGAATTTGTTCAATAATATAATTTTTTTACGCGTTTTTAAACCATTTTTTCCGAATAACTAGAAAATTGTAGAGGCAATAAAAAATTATTCAGCTCAAAGTTAGGCTAGGATGCAGCAATTGAAAAAAAATTAATCATTTCGTATTATCCGTTATTGAAGAGAAAGTGACAAATTTGGTTTTCATTCATATATAGACACACGCACACGTGCACACGCGAACTCATGTAAACATCGCTGTAAAAACATGTCTGTTTGTTCTAGTGATAATAAAACGTGAAGATGTCATTAAATTAGCACTTTAGATTTTCGGGGTGATTTCAATAACTTCCTTGTGGATCGGGAAGTTAATAATAATTGTTTTTCCCCTCTTTCCCTTACTCAAGAAATTAAATAATTAGCTGGAATTAATATTATATTATTGATAAGAAGCCATATCCAAAATTTAAGCAACAAAAAACGGGGGTTTGTGACAAAATCGCGATTATTTATTTTAAAAAAAGGACAGGAAATTTTCCCCCGCGTTAATGACGAATATGTCTATTTGCGGGTCGGCTCTCGGGTGGAGAGGCACAGGGCAGAGACAGACAGTACAAGACAGAACTATAGGCACACACAACACCCACTCAGAGCCAGCCCCCCCCCCCCCCCCCACCCCAATATTATTTATTTTAACATCTGCCATCATTTTATTCATATTTAAGATTTTTTTTTTAATTTCAAACATATCTTTTTAAAAAGAAACATTTAGATAGACAGATATAGTTTCTTTTAATATTTAGTACATAGTTTTATAGGCTGGAGGGATTACAATATTAAAACAATGCAACTATACTTGTATGTAATAGTCATCGAACTAGACAGTTTTGTATGTTTTTAAGGAGTAAAATTAAAAAGGTTAAAAACAGACTGAAAGAAGATGACGAATTCACAAAAACTAGATAAAATTTACGCTGAAGTGGGCGTTTTTTTCGAAATTTAATATTTTTTTGAAAAACTAAATTGTTTATACACCAATCACCTAACTAAACAACTTTGTTCATTTTTAGTGTGAAATGTTTAACAAGTTTAAAGAAATACTAAAGAACAATGATTAAATGACAAACACCTACGAAAATGACAAATTTTGATATATTCCAGCAGAATAATATTTTGTCCATGCTCCAATCATCAAAGTAAAAAACATTATTAATATTTAAATAAATTTAATAAAAGCAGAACAAAGACTATAAAATGAAAAATATTTGCCGAAAAATACGAATTTTAATATTTTCCGAGAAAATTATATTCTCACCCCCATACACCAGTTATCTCACTAAAACTAAATATTTGGTACATTTAATTTTAACGTAGACTATTTAAAAAGTTTTAAATAAGACGTACAAGGAGATATACGCTTGAGGTAAATTAGGAATTTTTATATATTCCAGCAAAATAATATTTGATTCATTTACCAAACATCGAAATAAGCAATTTGGTATGTTTGTAACGAGAAATATTTAAATAGCTTTAATAAGGACTGATAGTTAGCACATGGTTTGAGTCGTAGTTGCAGTGAAATTTCATTTACTGGTATAGATTTAGTTACTTTTCGCGGCAATAATCCTTGAAATGCTGAAATGAGCTACTTTTCGTCAACAAAAGGAAAAACGTACTACTCTTCTTTCCAAAACGTTCAAATGTGTTACTTTTCGTGGTGTAGAATGAATCACGATATTTTTCGACTATCAATATGCAAATGAATTGGTTTTTCACTCAAATGCTGAAATGCAATGTTCTTCAACATATAAAAGTATAGCGTACTACTTTTCGTAAGAAAAATGAAACGTGCTACTCTTCGTAACGGGCGTGGATATGTGGAAAGTGTTTAGGAGAGTTAAAAAAGACCTTGGAAACGAATGGGAAAAATTTGCCAATGGCCCGAGAGGTTTATTTACCTTATTCGTTTCCTTGATCTTGCACATGATTGTTATATTGGTATCCATTTCTTACAATTTTAATATGACATTTAGTACAGCACAAGAAATATATATATAATCGGATATGGGAGACGTGTTCAAGAAAGTAACGGATGTAAGTAATGTGAAAGAATTTTGTCGATTGGACTACCCGCATGAACATTTGACTACGGATCGGATCCGTAACGGATCAGGGAGCCTTAGCACGGATCTGTATCGGACCAGGAATGTCATACGACCTCGGATCCGTATCAGATCCGGAACACGGAGGTCCGACAATCGTGATCTGATTGTGATCGGATCCTGATTTGGGTTTGCATATGGACATGTTATGTCGGTTTTCGCCATAACCTTTGATTGCGATACACAGGTATTTTAAAATTTCAAAGAGAAGAATTATATAAATTGTTAAGTGTACATTTTTCAGCGTTTTATTAATGTTTACATTTGGCTTGTTATCAGCTCAAAAGTTTTGGGGTTAAGTTGTTAAATGGCACATTGTATATCCCTCATGTATTCCTCTTCCTATATTTACAAAGGTAATTAAATATAGAAAACAGATATATCAAGGATTTTATTTAAAATAACATAATCATAAAAAAGACAGCTTCAACTTGCATCTAAAAGAAGTATAAGAGAAAAGTTAGTCGATGAGAGTACGAACATGAATTTTGTTCATCAACATGTTCGCAGTGACAGTTTTTATTTGTCTATGTAATACACTTTCATGTTATAGACATTTTCCTTACGTACACGGAAAGGGCGAAACAGGACTCACTCCTGTCTACGCAGGACTGGCTACTGCGTAGCCGGCACGAAAACATTTTTAATTTCAACTCGTTGAAGCATAGCCGATTTTGAAGGTTTTGAAACGAATAAAAAAAGAAATTAATCATTAGAATCAAGAATAAACGATATATCGCAATAAGTAATAAAGTTATTAATTGTTTTCTACGCAACTGCAAAATATATATTCAAACGCTTCGTTTATCGAGCGAATTTCGAGAACCCCAAAAATTTCAGCGAGAAAGTTGTTCATTAAGGTATAAACAAATTTTCTGGAAAGTTTTATCTTCATTGTTTTAATCATTTCAAAGTTATTAAGGTTTAAAGCTAGAAGCAGAGCTGTTCAGCGCCGCGGGACGCATCACTTGCTGGCCATCGGGCCTATAAACCTTCATAGCTTTTTAACGATTAACACAATAAAGATTTTATTCCTTAATGAAATCCGAATAGAATAACAATTTTTTTTTTATATATATCCCTTCAAAATATACTGGTATTTCTTAAAGTTTCTAAAGAACTCGATATAGAATTATTGAAATCTGTATGTTAATTCATTTTGACCTACTCATGATTTTTAGTAAAATTATCTCAGTAAATGAAAGGGCATTGAACTGGATTCGGCACGAAGGATTGCGAAAACGAAGTAAAACGAAACGAGGTCGCGCCTGAAATCTAACACATTACAATTCTCAAATAATGTGTTGAGATAAAAAGGGATGTTTTTCAATTCATATTAATAAAAAATTAATCTTCACGTATTTTCAGGGACGGTCCTTGTATTATACGCTTTTTATGACATATATGGAAAAGTGTGTATTATTTTTTAATGTGACTAACTCGGCTATGTGTGGGGGGGGGGGGCGGGGCACAGCCCCCAGACCCCCCTCCTAAAAACCATCCTAACCTACCCACTCAGAACTTCGCCTACGCTCGGTTATGCCTTAATTTTGCCTATAGGTCCTGGAACTATCAGTTGTGAATTTGTCCTGGAACTAGGCAAAGGTCCTGAAAGTTTCGTAAATTCATGTATTTTGGTCCGGGAAGTATACCTTTTACAAATATATATATATATATATATATATATATTATATAGGGTGTCCGAAAAGTATGGACACGGTCCGGTAACTTTTGAAAGAAAAGATATTTCAAAAATCGTTGAAACACGTGAAACGATTTTTCAAAAAATCAATTTTTTCAGCGGGGTTCCAACACCCCAGCAACATGAGTGGAGTGGGGGCTCATTTGAAAGATCTTTTCGAGACGAATTAAAAACACTAGGCATACATGGCGCTGCTATCAATTTTTAGCGGTCATAATCGACTTTTAAAACTTTTAATCTATTAACTTTTCAACAAATGAAGGTTTTGACAATTGCCGAATTAAGCAAAACCATTTTTCAAAAATATCTAATTTTACCTGTTTTTCAGGTTAGAAAAAATGTAAGGTGATGAGTGGATTCATGTTTAGGAGGTCAAAATACATCGAATAGCATAACAAGCACTATAAACATGCACCGAATTTTTATTTTAGGCAAGTTTTAAAATTTTTTCCTACAAATTAAGAGCTTCCGGACGCCATATTGGAGCGGCCATTTTGGATTTTGCAAATGCGCACTCGGAATTCGAAAGACCTTAAGCTGTGAAATGAGCCCTCATTCGTATTTTTTGGTTGTTTTTAATTGTGGGCAGTGTTCGGTTGACGTGGAATGTCCCATGTATACATACATTTCATTAATTTAAAATGGCTGAAATAAAATGTAAGATCATTTTTCTGAAATGTACTCGGATTTGAATGCAATTCGTTTGTTGCAGACTTGCAATAGACGATACCGTTTTTTAAATTTGTAGTGGCGCCCTTTGTCTCTGACTATTTCAAAGTTTCCCTTGATTTTAAGAATCTTTTTTTTTATTTTATTTAAACAAATTTTTTTTTTAACTTTTTTTTTACATTTAAATACACATAATTCGGCATTTTAATTTAGCTTCATTGAAAAAGCCATGGAATTACGGAATCTAAAAGTAATGGTTTTATTTTTTTTTAGGTTTAATATTTTCTTTTTATGTATTTTATTTCTACTATTTTATTAAGCTTGTGCCAATTACTGAATGAGATGTTAAAATTGATGTCTTTCAGCAACTTGACAATATCCCAGTCGTAGATAGAAGTTATCATTTACTTTTGGCAGCGTTTCTTGAGATATCGAATTAGAACATTGAATTATTCTTTCCTTTAACTCATCAATGTCTATAGGCTTTGTTTCGTACACCTTGTTCTTCAAAAAACTCCAGTAAAAATAATCCAGAGGAGTTAGATCCGGTGACCTTGGTGGCCACTCAATCGAACCTCTCCTGCCGATCCAACGCCCGGAGAAAATATTATTCAATCGATTGCGTACAATCAAATCAAAATGACACGGAGCACCATCCTGTTGAAACCAGACATTGTCAAACGCTGTACCAGTATTATTTTGGATTGCTGGTATAACATAGGTATTCAATAAATTTAGTACGCCACAGCTGTGAAATTCTCTTCAACGAAGAAAGGTCCAACAATTTGATTTCACAAAATCGCATATTGTGTCTATTAACGTCTCCACTCAATTGAAACGTAGCTTCATCGGAGAAGCATATCCGGAACTTGAAAAACTCATTTTCGTCACACCGTCTCATCATTTCCCCACAAAATTCTAACCTGCAATCGAAATCGTCTTTCGAAAGCTCTTGCACAAATTTTATTTTATATGGATGAAACTTATTTTGTCTTAGTATTTCATGGACAGACGATTTGCCGATACCAGTTTGTTGCGCAATCTTCCTAACTGAAGTATGGGCCTCCTCAACAACACAAGCACAGACTTCTAAACTGTTATCTTCGTTTGCAGCCGGTTATGGTCTCCCCGATTTTGGACGATCTCTGTCAGAGCCAGTATCGTGAAATCGAGAAACAGTTCTACAAACAGTTGATTTGGATATGGGTAGACGATCAGGATGGATATCATTAATCTGTTGGGCGACTTGTTCGTAAGATATTTTTTTATCACCACATCGTCGTAGAATAAGGATTTCGATTCTTTCTTTTTCTGTCAAAGACATTTTATATCAAAAGCAAGGAGACAGAATAGAGAATTTAAAAATGGAAGAAATTTTGAGTAAATAGTGATAAAATGAAAATAAATGAAAAATACGAAGAAATTATAATCGTAGAAAGTTAAAAGTAAAATTGTCGTACGAATAAACGCAGTATTGTCGTATGACTTTAGTCACACTCAAAATAAATTTTGCTCGATCTTCCAGTTAGAATATTTTGAACAAAATGCACTTCTTTTATGAGAAAGCCGTAATCAAGAAGTACACGAATGTTGCCATCGGTCAACGAGATATTGTACAAAATAGTCTTCCGTGTCTAGTAGTTTATTCCGTGGGACACCTTCAACGAAAACGACGTTCTTGCGTACGTGAATCTTTTTTAGCAGAATTGCATACTTTATTTATTGAGACTCGCAAGATTTCGTGATTCGACTGCACTTATTGTAAGAAACTCGTACTAAATTTTTAATATTTGAACCAGTTTAACACTTTAGCATAATTTTAATTACGATGATTACAGCGCCATGTATCCACTAAAACGATCATAATAATAAGGTAAAATTTAAGTAACTTTTTCTGAACAAACGAAATCTGCAATAACAATTATTATTTTTTTAATCGACCTGTATTTCTCGCGATATCCCAGAGTTTCGAAAATCGCTGAAACACGTGAAACAATCGAAAGGACAAAATGTAAAAAAAAAGTATCAGAAATCTGCCATTTATAGTCACAAACCCGTCTTAATGAGGAGGGCGCTAAGAATTTTGTGTGCTATGTTGGATCCGAATATTGGTTACTGAGATTAAAAATTTCAAACGACGAATACTTCTGCGACAAGTGGACGCAACGGCATCTGTGCCTAGTGGTTTCAATTCGTCTCGAAAAGACCTTTCAAATGAGCCCCCACTCGACCCATGTTGCCATTTAAGATATTCATCCCCCTCGTGCCCCCCCCCCCCCTTAATACGTTTCACGTGTTTCAGCGATGTTCGAAATATCTTTTCTTTTAAAAGTTACAATACCTTTACCAAATTTTTGGACACACTGTATATGGGACAATTCAGAAAAAAGGGAAATTCAGCAAACAAAAATCGACCAGAAAAAAAGTGAATAAAAAAATTTTTTTTTTTACTTATTGCATTTATTATTAAGTAAACAATATATGTTTATATTAGCCACTCTCAATTTGCAAAATTGATTAAGGTGGAACGAATTAATTTTTTTTGCCTGCCACGGAGGTTACTGGTAATGACACGGAGGTTACATAATAAATTTACATTCATATTTTTAATAGTAATAACTTATTTATATCTAATATTTAAAATATTTTTATTCAAATCTAATGTTTGCATAAATATAAATGTAAATTTAAAAAAAAATTAGAAACATAAATACATATTTTCACTCCTCAAAGATACTATTGAATGTAACAGCCACATTTCGCGTTATTGTTTAATATACTTTATTAAAATTAGATTCTTAACAGTTTAATATACATCACACAGTTTTTATATATTCCCAAATAATTACATTTTAAAAATTTAGTAATTATTATAAATAATCGTTTTAAACACTTTACTTCTTAACTTTTCGTACTCTCCTCTTCAGAGGTATTTCCTCCACGTATTCAATTTTGCCAAGATAAAAATGACTACATGGTATTCCCGACGGACAGTCATAACAGCTAACATCATTAAAAAATATGCAGTTAACGTCGGATCTTATCCAGTGCCACTGATGCACATTTTTAGTACCCTTGAATGGGGTGAGCTTTTGAGGAATCAATTTACAAAATTGCATGATATCACTATCGGAAACTTCCTCATACAACACTGAACTTTGATCATTCTTAAGGAATGTAATAACGCTGTTAAAATCACTGAGATCTTTCCCATGTGCCACTGCTGAGTCCGCTTTTCGTTTCGTTGCACCTCCGACTCCATCTGCAGGACGCTTTCCGTGATGACTCTCAAAAAAATTGTAGTACACCGTGCTGATTTGTTTTCGTTGGTCGTTTATATAATTTTTTAGCATCGCAAACATCGTTTTATTCTTGTATTGTGTACTGGGTCCATCAAAAAAAAAAAAATGAAGTGTATCAATCTCCGTAAACTTTGAAAGGGCTTTATCTAAGATGACTTTTAGGTGAGCCATTATAGCCGGGGCATCATGGCTAGTATTCGGAGACAAAGTACAAAATGATTGAGTTTCTTTTTTACTATAATATACGCCAGTATGCATGGAAATCATTTGCCTAGAAGCACCAAAATGCACTGATTGAACTTCCTTTCCGTACTTGCAAGCATAATTTTCGCTGAAGTCCATTATGATTAATAATTCATTTTCTGTCAGTGTTTCCTTTTTTGCCTTCAGAATTCTGGCTTGATGTTCCATCCTATACACATGACACATGAATGGTTGTAAATTTTTCAGCAGCTTGTTTTTAAGAGTGTCGAAGTCACAATTTTTTTTTCTTTTGCAGTTAACGATACTCGAATCAATTTGTTTGTTTTTTGAGACATCCTGTCTTCTTTCTTGGTAATCCATTCATAGTAATAAATATCTTCATTCTTGTCTATTGAATTAAAAGACATCAACTTCTCGCAACAAGCAGTGCATTTACGCGTCAAACAATCGTCAGTTCTTGAATCACATAATATTGAATTTATAAATTTAGACGAAGAAACGTATGAAAGTGCCTTAATACGATGTAAAGCTGTAACTAATAAATTAAAGTTTTCATGATCAGTGCACAAACAGGTGTCACGCTCGTTACAAACAGGCTGAACACACCAGAATGGTGCAGTTTACAAAAAGTCACGTAACCTACTCGGATTCATTGTTTTGTCAAAAATAATTTGTGTAACTCTTTGCCAGTGTCATTTAGATACATCTTTTGTTTTTTGACTCCGTTACAGGTGACAGTCTGTTTTTTTCCAGGGCACATTATTGAGTTTTCTTCAAAAAACGTAGTTATAGTTTGTTTCAAATTCGCTCTAGCTTCGTTTAGGTATCTGGCATTTTTGTCGCATAATTTTTTGTTTGAACACTTTATTTTAGATTTTAACGCGCCTATATTTTGTTTGCAGTAAGAGAGCAGCCTATACTTTTTCATTATTCGACCACAAATTATATTTCTCATAATTTGTTTGCTACGATGATCTTTTGAGTTGTTGTAGATTTTTTTCATCTCAGATGTAATAACTTCATTGAAAAGTAGCTTTTTCTTCGTGATTTCATTCATATTGTTGATACCTTTAGTAGCTGCCTTTTTTTTGCAAAACATCATCAGTAGACTTTGATTTACATCTAAGTCTTTGGTTAGCTTTTCTTAATTTATTGACTACTTTAACCAATTTCTCACATTTTTCTCTACTTTTTCTTAAATCTTAATAACATTTTGCTCGGTCTCGTTTAATCTTCTTCCTACTAATTTTCTAACTTCAACAGAATTATTAGGATTTTCACTTTCCGAATTATTCATTTTTTTCAATATCCTGTGTTTTTTCACGCGACTTCTGACATTTTTCTTCTTTCTCTCAACTCCCGATCAGTTATATCACTTACTAGCTTCTTTCTTGCATGCCATCGCTTCCTTTCAGCTGCTAAGTAAGTTTCGTGTTTTACTGCATCATTTCGTCTCTTTTCACGTCGCAACCGTTATGCTTCTCTCTTTTTTGCAAGTCTAGCTGCATTATTCTCTTCTCTTTTTCCTTTGATAGATTTTGCATTTTTCTTCCTGATGCAAGTTTTTTTTTTACGTTTTCTCTTCGTACTTCTTCTTGTTGCGATTTTTGGGAAGTACTCAATCGAGTACTTGCTCAAGCCATCTGTTCAAGAACATATGCAATAATCAATATCAACAATCAATAATCAATATTATAATTTTAATTTTTTTATTTAAAAATTTTAATTTAAAACAACTAAAAACTCAACGCTACCAAAAAATTCGATTGTTATTTGAAAAGTTTGTCATATGATTAATTATATTTCGATAAAATATAATATGCTGTATGTTATGTAAAATAAATTCAAAACATATATTACAAAATTGAAAAACTAAAATGCTGTACTTACCATCGACGTTTTTTCGAATCCCAATCGCAGTATTCAAGTGGCACATGCAAATATCGACTAAATTTAGTTATTTCAATTTCGAAATAATATATTATAGTGTACAAGTGTCTAACACGAAATTTGAACACAATAACACCTGATAAGCTTTAATACAACAATACAAATGTAATTAGACACGGTTCTATGTCAAATGCATTTAAATGAATTATTATAATCAATGAATTCATGAATTCAAATTTTGCGTGCTTTTCTTAAAAATATAAATAACTAGAAAACATAAAAAATGTTATCTCTAAAATCTAATTTAATTACTATGTACTCATAAGACATTGGAAACATCCATATAAACAAATTATTTAACCCGAAGCTTAAAATTAAAAAACGCCACGGAGGTTACAAAACGTTATATATTATATTCTACATGACGTAGAAGTAGATATCACGTTTCGGGCACCCTACCCCGAAGAAAGGTTCAAAAGTACTAGTTAATCATGTATGTATCAAAATAAAAACATTTATAGAACTCCAGGCAAAATTGCCACGGAGGTTACAAGTCATTTTTATAAACCTATCTATTTTGGGGAAAAAGATGATTCTGTCTCAATAATCGTTTTACTAGACATATTTTTCGTGTTTTGTTATGATATCCTCCTTCAATACTTTAATTTACGTGGATTATGAAATAATTATTAACGATGTAACAGATAATAATCATAGCTATTTTCATAATTACATATTTTACCTAAAATCGTGGGACACTCACTTGGGACAAAATTGTAATCGAATACTTACAACAATATACAATATTCTCGAATTTTTTGCGAAGGCATATATATATTTTTAAGAAATAATGACTATTAGTTGATATATGTTATTTTGTTTTCATTTATAACAACGTAAATCATGAAATTTTATGCGAGGACATGCCACGGAGGTTACATTTTACATCTTGGCGTCTGTGTAATAGTAATACAGAAGTCTGAAATTTAAATATGAGGTAAGGTACTTCGAAAGACACTTTTAATAGTAATTTTGGGTATAGAAACGTGTCCGTAAAATAAAAATTTTGTTCTCAAAATGCAAAAGACACGAATTTCCCTTTTTTCCTGAATTGTCCCATATACAGGGTGGCCGATTTATCTGAAGACATCGAAATATCTCGAGAACTATGCACAGAATCAAAAAAGTTGTCGGATGAAAGTTGTTCGACACGAAGGGGGGCATCCAGTGATAATTAAATTTACCCCCTCCCCCATCCCCTGGGGGTGGAGTGGGGGCAAAAACAATAAAACTTAAATAGGAACCCCCAGTTTTTATTGCAGATTTGGATTCTCCGGAAAAAAGTACACCAATTTGACCTAAGAGCTATTGCATTTTGGTTCACAGGTGGCGCTGTAATCGATAAAAATCCAAATTTATCTGAAGACATTGAAATACCTCGAGAACTATGCACAGAATCAAAAAAGTTGTCGGATGAAAGTTGTTCGACACGAAGGGGGGCATCCAGGGGGCAAATAGGGACAATTTGATCCCTTTATGAAAAATTAATATTAAAAATTCTAATATTAGAATTTTTAATATTAGAATTTAGTAATATCAATTGCGAAAATTGTTATTCTGAATATGAAATTTTAATAATGTCCATTCGAAAAATTAAGATTATGAATAATTGATATTCTTCATATTAAAAATCAAAACTGATTACATAAAAATTGTGCATACAATATGGAAGCAATTTTATAAATAAGTTTTCTACCTTCAATAAAATTACATTTTAGGTTTTAAATTTATTATTTAATAAACAAAAAGAGGACATCACGCAATCCATTAAAAAACGCGTCATGTCCCTTCACTCAGCTCATTCATTCTCTCTCTGTACGTTTTTTCCGAAATGAGAATAAATAAGCTGAGCATTGACGGTCAAACCAGCTTCTATTAAACAAAACGAAACTCTTACTTCATTTGGGGATTTCGTCAACCATCTACCGGACCCTATATATATATATATATGCATTCTGGTCTCCCAGAACCGCTAAAATTTCGAATGGGTGCAATTTCCGAAATGATCTCATCACCTTATAGTGGGGACTGCTCCGAAGAAGCGCGAATTTTTAATATGGCAACAATTTTTGAATTAGGATTGATATTTGTTATGAATCTGCCGGAAGGCTTTTATCCAAGGGTAAATGGTGTCATTATAGGGGGGACTGCTCCGAAGAAGCGCTAATTTTTAATATGGCAACAATTTAGAATTAGATGTTTGTTATGAATCTGCCGGGAGGCTTTTATTCAAGGGGAAATTTTGTCATTATAGGGAGACTACTCCGAAGAAGCGTTAATTTTTAATAAGACAACAATTCAGAAGTAGAATTAGTATGTTAGGAATTAATAGTTGATAATTATAAAAGTAGGTGTAATTCCGGTTATTATTCAGTAATTAATTTTATTTTGATTATTTCCTGAAATAATGTATTGCATGCGATAAATATTTCAGGCATAAACATGGGTATTCGTATTTGCTTTGTTTTGGAAGTCGGATCAAGGACTGCCTTGTTTTCGAATTCCAGAAATACGAGACCTAAACATCCAGGATATATCGTCAAACATGCTGCTTATTACGGGCGTGCAGGGGGGAACGACGCGTGGGGATTCTGGAATGTTCGCGAATGAGAGGGTACGCGACGGCGACGTGCCGAAACTTTCCGAACATTCGAGAAAGATTAAGAAAGAGTAACGGGAGGGAGCGTCTAGCCGTGTATGCCCGTATGGGCCGCGGGGGCTCTCCCTACCATCAAGATCGCGGTAGAGAAAGGGTAAACGGCGGCCGGCGCGGCGCGAGCGTCACGATTGCAACCGACGCGTCGGATCGTCAGTCCCATGGTATAATAAGAAAAGGTATTCCAACTTATGTGTGCGCAGTAGACAACCAATCAGGATCCAGATCCGCGGAGAATCCGCATGCAAACGCGGCTCGTCCGTGTGATTTCTCCTCCGCACTCACACTACCAAAGTCGACGTGCCCGTGTGATATCCCCACCGCACTCACACTATCAAAGTCGGCGTGCCTGTGTGAGTTCTACAGACGCTGTTAAAAGGAAATTTGCCGGACGTATCCTTCCCCGAATTCCTATATTATAAATATAGCATAAATATAATATGTGGCTCCCGATTCGATCCTGAATTTTCTTTTTTCTTATGATTTTGGAATAAATCTAGGCGCGAAATTCAAAATGAAGATTCAATTAATTATTGTTATTTATCAAGAAAATTCATACTTTTATATATCAAGTCGTTTTAATCGAAATTAATTATTTTTTAATGTAAATTCAATTCAATAAAAAATAATTAATTAAAAATAATATTGATCGTAAGATATTAATTTCATTGAATGAACTAAATATCCCTGCCCAAAAATATGCTAGCCAAGTTTCAACTATCCTAAATAATTTTTTTTTTCAATTTTTAAAATTATGTAATTTTTAATATTACATATTGTTTGCTTTCTTTATTTTTCTTGTTAATGTTAATTATTTTTTCATTAAACAAATGTCTCCTGCAGATGTTCATATACAACATTACTACATACATAATTTCATAATGCTTGGTAGCCTAGTGGTTAAAGCGCTGGAATGTTGCGCATTTTTTGGTGTTCGCGCCCAGTACGGGACGATTTATTTTTTTTTTAACAAAATTTCTTTTTTTCTTATTTATTTGCATAATAAAGATTGTGCATATGAAAACTATTTATCAGATAATTTAATATATGTTTATGTTTTCTTCATTTATTAATAATAATTATAAAATTTATTCGATTGGATATTATTAATTATGGCTTTGAATTATTTTTATAAAACTATATCATTTGTAACCCCAACTAAAAGAATCATTATTTTAATCATTTATTTTTCAAAAATATTTTTAACTTATTAACATGTCCGAAATTCTTAATTTCTTAATTATTATATTAAAGAAAATTCACTTCTTTTCAGGAGAAATGCAAAAACAATGTATTAAATTTATTCATGCAATCCAATATAAATTGTTATTGTATTTTAACCAATTCGAGTGTTTTTAATATTAAAAATCTATAAAATGAGATTCAGTCATATACATCGAACCAAAGAATTCTAAATTCAGATTTCAGAAGTTCATTAATAATTCTTTTTGTTCAACTTTTATGATTGAAGTTCAATTTATAAATTTTCCATATAAAAAAAATCAAAACATTATTATTCGCGATTTTAATACGGAAATTTTCGCTAATGAATGTCAATAGGTAATGTATTGAATCCAACGAAACTGTTTTTATAACAATAATAATAATAATAATAATAATAGTAATAATTCTTATTATATAATTAGGATTGCAACTTAAATATATTTGTACAAAAATGCTGTAAAGCCATAATTAATAATATTGAATGGAATAAATGTTGTGGGAATCAAAACAGAGTATTTTAGTATTTGCTTTAACAATACATATGCCAAAAATAAATTTAAAAAATGTAATATTAAATTGTCCAATAAACAATTTGATAAGCATGATCGTTATTATGAAAATAAAAAAGAAAAAAAAATTGTCCCATATTGGGCGCGAACGCCAAAAAAAATTTTAACTTTCCAACGCTTAGACCACTCGGCTACCAAATGGTACGTAAAATTTGACAAAATTCCTTCTAATAAAGTTTTACCCGACGGTACATTATATATTAAAAACAATTTCATTAATCCCAGGAGTTGTTAATGTACACGATTTTATTCATTAAATATGAAAAATGCATAAATTGAACTAAAATCATAAAATTTGAATAAAAAGAATAATAAA
The DNA here is from genome assembly GCA_030407085.1 of Trichopria drosophilae. Lineage (NCBI taxonomy): Eukaryota > Metazoa > Arthropoda > Insecta > Hymenoptera > Diapriidae > Trichopria > Trichopria drosophilae. Next base: position 134,042,684 of record CM059582.1, read on the forward strand.
TGAGTGTCTGAAAATCTCTGGTCCAACTCTCACTGGTTTATATTGTTTTCAGTTAGTTATTTGTTCTTTAAAAATATAATTATATCATAAATTATTTTGTAAGTTATTGTTAATAGTTAAAATTATACCTTCAAAACTGCTAAACAAAAACTGTTAAAACGTTTATTTCATGAAATGTAAGATTATTTCGGAAAAGGCATATGTAAATATTTTGATTATTATCATCGATTAGAACGTAATACATCACATTTGTTTGTATTAACATAAAAAAATAACAAAAATAGAGATTTTGTTTCCATAATTACCCATACGTACGATATGTACCTGTTGCAAAAAAATGTATAATAATTGTATGTCACTAACGAATAACGAGTTGTTCTTGTAACGCCTTAAGGGTTAATTCTTAACAACCCCCATGTTTGATTATTGATGCAATTGAAATAGGTATTTTTTTAATGAATTTGTATATAAAAATAAAGTAATATTTATCCGTTTTAATATGGTACTTTTCGCAAAACGATGAAATAAATTGATTAATGAAATTGTTTTTAATATATATAGTGTACCGTCGGGTAAAACTTTATTAGACGGAATCTTGTCAAATTTTACGTACCATTTGGTAGCCGAGTGGTCTAAAATTATTTAGGATAGTTGAAACTAGGCTAGCATATTTTTGGGCAGGGATATTTAGTTCATTCAATGAAATTAATATCTTATGATCAATATTATTTTTAATTAATTATTTTTTATTGAATTGAATTTACATTAAAAAATAATTCATTTCGATTAAAACGACTTGATATATAAAAGTATGAATTTTCTTGATAAATAACAATAATTAATTGAATCTTCATTTTGAATTTCGCGCCTAGATTTATTCCAAAATCATAAGAAAAAAGAAAATTCAGGATCGAATCGGGAGCCACATATTATATTTATGCTATATTTATAATATAGGAATTCGGGGAAGGATACGTCCGGCAAATTTCCTTTTAACAGCGTCTGTCGAACTCACACAGGCACGCCGACTTTGATAGTGTGAGTGCGGTGGGGACATCACACGGGCACGTCGACTTTGGTAGTGTGAGTGCGGAGGAGAAATCACACGGACGAGCCGCGTTTGCATGTGATTTTCCGCGGCGAGTCCGCGGGAAGCATATGGAAGGGGACGAAAATCGCTTCTCGGGAGTCTACCGGTCGCTAGCTGATTGGTGGCCCGCAGTTGCCTCCCTATGGCCTATATATACTGCCTGCGCGGAACGGACGAGTTGTGATACCTTTTCTTATTATACCATGGTCAGTCCGTTGGTAGCAGCCCTGGAGCCTAGAGGTACGCCTGGTCATCAAAAGGTACCAACAATTCTGAGCAAGAACACTTTCTGGCTACGAAGTCCTTCCGTATGCCAATAACTAGACTCTTTGTGTTCACGGCTGTTTAAATAAAATACGCTTTTCCGATTGTCCGCTGTCGTTTCGCGAGTAACAGTGAAAGTGAAAAACGCGAATCGCCTTCGGTTATCTTAGTCGGGTCTTCGGTTCGTATCGCGTTTCTGTAAATTGCTGCTTTAGCCGCGAAGTTGGCTATGGTTATCTTCTGGGAATCTTTCCTTTCGCGGAGAATATCTCGAGTAGATTCATTTGATTGATGTTACACTTTATAATGCGCTGGTTGTATATAATTTGCTCCATCCACAGAATACCATGACCTTTTTGGAATTCCGTCATGAAATTGTCAAACAGTTGATCAAACAACACTGCAAAAATAACAGTACGGACAGTGGCAAGGGCAGCTATTTTAAAGATAATCCTACCAGATTCGAAGGTAGATACTTCTCAAGTATCTCCGATAAATGCAGAAAAAGATGCACATTACGTTACATGAAAGGAATAAATAAATTAATAAAGAGTATATGCAAAGAGTGCGGAGAAGTACTATTATGTGTCTCACCTTGCTTTAGAAATTACCACACTAAGATCTAGGTAATCTAAATAAAAATAAAGTAAAAAGCAGGAAAAAAAACAAATAAAAGGAATAAAAACAACCAAAATGGAGTGCAAAATCCTTCCACAGCCTCGCCGATGGCGCACTCCGGGGTCGTATAATATATACCAGCTAATGATGGAGGTAAACATAAAACTAAACTATTCGCCATATTGGATTCGCCATTTTTAATTGTGAAGTTTTATATTAACTTCAAAATCATTAACTCCAAAAACCCACGAGTATCAAGTTTCATAAAAATCAAGTAATATTTCACATTTATGTCGGCCATCTTGGATCCACCATTTTGAATTTACAAAATCTGACTTCAAATTCGTAATCAGAGACCCAAAAAATTACCGAGTACCCACTTTCATCAAAATCAAGTAAATTTTTTACATTTATGTCGGCCATCTTGGAACCGACATTTTGAATTTTCAAAATCTGATTTCAGATTTATAATCAGCGGCCCCGAAAACCCCCGAGAACCCAGTTTCATAAAGTTTGGGTAATTTTTCGCATTTCGGTCGGCCATCTTGGATCCGCCATTTTGAATTTTCAACATCTAACTTCAGATTCGTAATCAGCGACCCCGAAAACCCCCGAGTAAAAATTTTCAGCTGTTTTCCGTATAAAGAAAAATGTGCGCCGCAGATTTTAATAAATTTAGCAAATTTACAGCCGCCATATTGGATCCGCCATTTTGAATTTTCCTATTTTGACGACAGATTCGGATTCAGCGACCCAAAATATCTTGGTATACGAAGTTTCATGCAAATTCATTAAGAATTGTAAAATGTACACATATGATCCATTAACACGTTTGTCAATATTTTTTTTTGTACATATATGATCCATTACCATTGAAGTGTTTAATAAAGATAATTCACAATAAAAATAAATTATAAATTCAAGGGAAATAATCACAATTGAAAATGAATTAGGAATTCCAGTAAAAATAGTCATAATGAAAAATTAATTATAAATTACAGTAAAAAACAATCTTAGTTAAGAATGAATGATGAATTCAAGTAAGAATAATCATAATCAAAAATGAATTATTAATCGAAATTTAAAAAATTGAAAGTCACGAAATGATTACAACTTTAAAATGAATATTCAAGAAATTATCTGTATAACAGTACACACGGTGTTGATCCTGTCGCCAATCATGGGGGCATGACACACTCCGTAATGTTTCATGATTTTATCTGAAATATTTTAATGTTTTTATCCAGAGATCCGGAATATTAAAAAAAAAAGAATCATTTCAGGAATATTCAAAATACAATTCAAAATCAATAATGAATTATGAATTTAAAAAGACTTTAATTCATAATTTATTTGTCACGACGATTTTTTATTATGACTATCTCTTACATGAATTCATAATTCATTTTGACTATTTTTACAGGAATTCATGATTCATGTCTATTGTGATTTATCTTTTTAAAATCCATACGGCATTACTGATTAGGAATTGTATTTTGAACGTTCCTTATCATGCGAGATTTATGCCTACTATTTTTAAAAAATTTCAATTCATTCATAATTTTGAGTATCTGATTTGAGTGTTCACAAAATTATTACTGAATACATATCCTTTTACTTTGTTTAAAGAGAAACATTCAATGGCCTATGACATTTTAGTTTGAAGAAGAACGCTCCAATGTACATGTTTTTATTATTCCGCAAACAATGACAATTAATATTTTCATTTCAGTTCAAGAATATGATCGACAACTAAAATAACAAAAAATTGACAATTAATATTTTCAATATTTCATTATTTCTATGAAATATACTTAGTAATGTAGGTGAACTCGGAAATCAAGGTTTTAAGAATTGTAAGACGAATGAAGTCGCGTAATTTGAAATGTTGCAATAAAATAATAATATTGGAAAACGTAAAAAAAACTAAAAAATTGCTTTGAAATGTAGACATTTGCAAAGAAACAGAGTATAATATATTTCTTGTTAATAACCGACCTCTTGTCTTCATTAAATTTTTCATGTATAAATGATCAACTGTGATATTTTTCGATATCACGCCCCCAGAGTCTCGCTATTTGGATTTTTAAGTTTGCATTTCTCTTAGCCGAAGGGGGTATAATCTCGAGTGTTCGAAAATGGTTCAAATATTCGTTACATTTTTAAATAACTGATATTCGGTAATATATTTCGCTTTGACGCCCTTAGAGGCTCAGTATGTAGATTTTGAATTTTGCATTTCTTTTAGCAGAAGAGGGTATAATCTCGCATGTTCGAAACCGCTCCAAATATTCATTAGATTTTTCACATAAAAGATATTGAACATGCAACATTATAAATCTTATCTGCTCATTTATTTAAAAAATCTAACGATTATTTGGAGCCTTTTTGTACACGCGAGATTATACCCCCTTTTTCTGGAAGAAATGCATAATTAAAAATCCACATACTAAGACTCTAAGGGCGTGAAATCTAGGAATACCCATTTCCGCATAAAACTATTTTAGATAAAATCATGAAACATTACGGAGTGTGTCATCTAGACCCCATGATTAGCGACTGCAGGACCAACGTCGTATGTGCTGTTATACAGATAATTTCGTGAATATTTATATTCATTTTAAATTCGTAGTCATTTCGTTACTTTCGATTTTTTTAATTTCAATTAACAATTCATTTTCAAGTACGATTATTTTTACTTGAATTCATAATTCATTTATAATTAAGACTGTTTTTTACTAGAATTCATAATTAATAATAATTATTCGCTTTAGTTTAAATTAATATGCAATCTTTACCGTGGTGAAGGAACAATTTTGCAATTTTGTTTGCGAATTCACTTTAATATTGACTCGTTAATGTGTTTTCTTTTGTAATCTTGTAATTATACCACGAAAATGTTCTTAATGTATACAGCCCTAAACGTACGGAAATAATAGACGCGTTCCACAAAATGTATAGCTAAATAAAGACCGATTGATTGGTTCAATAATAAATTTATAAATTTTAGTTTTCGTTTGGATAGATTTCGAAATCAATTGTTGCTCGGAGAATTGCGATTTTTAAAAATAAGAAAATATAACGAGATGGACTTTAAAAGTATGAGTATTAGTAATAGTTTCTTAATCCTGAAAATCCTGTAAATAAATACAGTCAAATACAGTTTTTAAATAAATATTTACTTGAAGTAAACATTCTTCAAATTTGAAGTTCATTCGTCTTACAACGCTTTAAAACCTCGATTTTGGAGTTCACCTTCGCTGCTAAGTATATTTCATACAAATGTATCAAATATTGAAAATATGAATTGTCAATGTTGGCTCAATTACAAAAGGATATATAGCATTGTGCTTCAAACTAAAATGTTCGCATTGTTTTGAAGTTCATATTATTGAGATCTAATCCGTTTCAGATCAAGTAGGACGGAGAGGAGAAAATTTTAGATGTAGCTGGCGATTGAATATGACATTCTTCAAAGAAAATAAGAGGACACGTGTTATTCCCAATTTCAGAAAGATAATTTTTAACAATATAAGTATTTTTAACGATAAAAATAAAAGAACGTTCAAAGATGTTTGTTTCTCGTGCCATTTTTTTACCTGAGGTAGACTAGTAATTTTTGTTTGTTAAATCTTAGAGTCAATTTTGAACCCTTTAAAAATTCGTTTGAAATTTAAAAAAAATTCTTTATTATCAACAAAATTGCGGTAGATTTTATATAATTAAATAAAAAAAATTATACAATTTTTTACTTGAATTCAAAATTCATTTTTTATTTTGACTATTTTTAGTTCAATCCCTAATTCATTTTCAATTATGACTAATTTCACTTCAATTCGTAATTCACTTTTACTTGTGATTTATCTTTTTTAAATTAATAAGTCATTATTGATTGTTAATTGTATTTTGAATATTCCTTGTCATGTGTTACAAATAATAATTTTTTTTTAATTTTCAGGAGCCATGAATTATTTATGATTACGAAAAAGTTATTTCTAAGGAACTATAAGAAAAAATCACGGAAATTTGAAAAGAACTGAATAAAAAAACTTGCACAAACTTTGTCATCTTCTTGTAAATAGAGTTATGTTCGAATACACAAACCGCTGCTTCAAAATTCTCCACTTTCGAGAAAATCAAGGTATCACAGCGGTAATTTAATGTATACGCAGAAAGTAAGAAAAATAGTATGCCTGAAAAAGTAAGTATACTTGACTAATTGATTTCAACAAGTACTATACTTGCAACTACGGAAATCTAACCAATAAACAATAGGAACTGTGGTTGAACCTTAAGTATCTGGTTGATTGAATGGTAAATGATACAGTGTGTTTGCTTTTCTTGCTAAACAGTATTATGACGTTTGTAAGAAAGCACTGTATGTAAAATAAAAAATCTGGGTTGACTGTCACGGTATCTAAAAACGAGTTGACTGATCGCCTTGAAATTTATAGGGCATGTTCAACACATAGGGTGAATATGCCAATGAATGGACGGCTACCAATGAATGGATGATTTTCTACAGATTGCTATTTTTTATGAATGAATGGTGCACGAAGTCTACGAAGTATGTATTTTTATTTTCTTTGACCATTCACAACAATGTTTACACAACTATTAACCTTCAATTGTTTATTTTATAGAAAAAGGCAAAGTTTTGAAGATGTCCAAAACTGGTAAGGAAAACGTCCCATTTGATTTAACCCGTCCATTCATTGGGGTTTAGCAAATGTTTTTATAAAATTACAAAAGTGCACAGTTTAACGACTGTAATGGTGGTATCATACTTAACATTTTGTTAAAGAATTAGATACTTACAATCGATCAAAGTGAAAAAATTGCTTATCCGTCCATTCATTGGCATCTTCACCCTACGAGGCTATTCCCAAAAGTAAAATAATTGAAAAAGGTCATGTCATTCTTTTTATACAAAAAAAATTGATAAAAAAAGTGTTTCTTTATACACAAGAATTAAAAGCCGTGTATTTTGTTGTGTATAAAAAAAACTACATGACTTTTTCAATTATTTTACTTCCGGCCATAGCCACGTATGTGCTGATCATGCCCTATAAATTTGAAGGCGATGATTTTTTTACATACGGTGTTTCATCACGCTTTAACTTCTGAAGTATTAATTGTTTCACTTCAAAAAATTTGTCAGTAAAGACGAACAGACTCTAAACATATGGTAAAAAATTTGAAGTCATATCTTTTAATCGCCCGTAGTACGGCTAAGGTGTAAGTTCTGAGATGAATTGCGATCAGTTCAAGGTCTATCACGTTATGGAACCTGCAAAATAGCGGTGTTTCGCAATAACTGATGAGGAAGGAACCGGCGTTATCGGCACCAATTAGTATTATTTTCCTATCAAAGAGGATACTGGTCACCCTGTGACACTGATTAAGAACACCCGTTGTGAAGGTAAAAGTAATAATATTTTTATTTCTATTCATAATTCATTTTTCTGCCTTCGGCTCGGCCCGCAAAACTCACATTCGCAGAAAAAAATTTTACCCACTTGTATCGAAAATTACTATTTAAGCGCGATAATACGTGTTTGTATTTAGGAGAATTTGTTTTCTAACGTAATTTAGAAACTTTTGTTTTCCATGCTTTACGGTAAATTTTTTCAGAATACTATGCAATATCTTTGTTGAAACTCTAATCGTATTTAATAAATCCTATACTTCAGAAGTATCGTATTTGAGAAACTCTATACTTCAGAAGCTGAATCTGCCGAAAAATCCGCACGTTTGGCCGATTTTTCCAGCTGAAGTATCTTTTAGATTTCCGTTGGGGACAACGGAAAATAACTGATAAAATAACTAAATTTCACGCAGTAGGGGAGACCGGGGTTCTATGGTGCGAGGGTAAGTTGACGAATTTGAATTTACTCCAAAATTATAAGTCGAAGCATTTTGCCCTTCAAACATGTGTGTGCTGAACACTAAATTTCTACCAAGTTCTATCGTTACATCATCAATACTCTAAAGATTATGAAGAAAATTGATTCTGACACTCGAAAGTAAGTTTTTACATTCTTCATTTCTTTTATTTTTATTTTTACAGTTAGGAAAAAATTAAATATCCACTCTTCAGCTCAGCTCATATATTTGTAAAGAACAAACAAGAAACTTTGATTTCCGTATTCAGTGATGACAGTGTCAACTTTTTTCTGCTGTCACTTACTGAAATCACTTACTCGATAATAACATAAGACATATTTTCGCAAAAAAATTATTCAGAAAATGATTTGTATTTCTTAAAGATCCGCGTAAAACGAAGTGCACAATTTCCTAATAATTTTGCACGCGCGAAGGGCCTTAATAAGTCTCGTTATGTAATGATCACTTACAAGAGTGTCTCCGACGATGCCGCCCATAAAGTTACCGTAAATCGGTACTGAAAACTTCTGGATCTTATTGCATGTGGATTGTTGTGTGACCATCGGTGGAAATTCTTATCTAATAACTTACTGCGAAATTGTTACGAGAAAGCGTAGGAGAATCGTAATAACAAAAGACAATTAACAGACGATCTGAATCGCCTATTTTCAGAGATCGCAATTAAATAATATTTGAAGAATTAAGAGTTAAAGAAAAAAACCATTTTCGGCCGATTTTTCATGATTTATATTATGGTAAATTTAAAAAGAGTAGGACAAAAAATATTATGAGTATCTCGGGCGAAATGATAATGATCGCAACGAGCGACTTGCCGCACTCGCTTCGCTCGTTGAATCACTGTCGTTTCGCCCTTGATTCGCCACAATATATTGCTTCTTAAATACGATTAGAGTTTCAACAATGATATTGCATAGTATTCTGAAAAAATTTACCGTAAAGCATGGAAAACAAAAGTTTCTAAATTACGTTAGAAAACAAATTCTCCTAAATACAAACACGTATTATCGCGCTTAAATAGTAATTTTCGATACAAGTGGGTAAAATTTTTTTCTGCGAATGTGAGTTTTGCGGGCCGAGCTGAAGGCAGAAAAATGAATTATGAATTGAAATAAAAATAATATTACTTTTACCTTCACAACGGGTGTTCTTAATCAGTGTCACAGGGTGACCAGTATCCTCTTTGATAGGAAAATAATACTAATTGGTGCCGATAACGCCGGTTCCTTCCTCATCAGTTATTGCGAAACACTGCTTGCAGGTTCCATAACGTGATCGACGATTATTTTTACTTGAATTCATCATTCATTTTTAATTAAGATTATTTTTTACTAGAATGTATAATTAATTTTTCATTATGACTATTTTTACTTGAATTCCTAATTCATTTTCAATTGTGATTATTTCCCTTCAATTTATAATTTATTTTTATTGTGATTTATCTTTATTAAATTCATAAGTCATTATTGATTGTGAGTTGTATTTTAAATATTCCTTGTCACGCGTGATTTTTTTTTAATATTCAGTAGCCATGCATGATTTATGTATTTCTAGTAAGATTTTGACCATTTCTGTTTTTACCAAAATTAGTAATTCATTTTTTTTTTAAATAAAGAAAACGTTACATTTTTTTTCGCGTGCCATTTTTTTTACACGATAAAGATAATTAATTTTTGTTTGCTGAATCTCGTACATGGAAAAAAAAAGTTAGTTGGAATAACCAACTGTTGGTTGGATCAACCATTTAGTTGGTTATACGAACGGTTGGTGATGTTTTTCGTTTAAAACTTTAAAATTTCTCGAAAATTCCACACATTTTTGCTCAAATATTTACCATAAATTTATGTCAATATGGAGAATAATTTTCCAAATTCGCAATAATGCAAAACATGCGAAACAGGCCGAAAATTGTTAATTTATTTAATTCTTAATAATTTAAACCCAAGCGCATAAAAAAATTTTTCGTTTTATACTATTTTGCATGTTTTTAAAACCGACAATGTTTCATTTTTTATGCGCGGCAATTTATTACTTAATAGCGCTTCGGTATCCTGTGCGACGAAAAGAGTAAGGTTAGTACATAAATTAATGAAGTCATGTTAATAATAGCAATCATCGTTCTTTATTTGCTTCATTACGCCATACTAGATGCCATTCCTTTCTACGAATGGGCTTGGTAATATTGATTAGAAATCGCCTTCCATCAGTTGTCAGTTCGAACCTGCCTTCCCGGGAATTTTGAATTTGATTTTCAATTGTCAACGAATCCCGCGAACGAACTAAAACAGAGCACAAAGGCCGATCGTACTTTGTCTCAATTGTTTCGTTGAGGCAACCCCCCGAAATAAATACGTTTTTAATGTTCAATTAAAAAAGCCCTACATTCCAGAAAATTATTTCCAGCGCCAATCGATTCCGAAAAAAAACCTACCTCCGGATGTAGGTCGATTCCGGTCGTTTAGATGCACCCTGTATAAATACATACATACATACATACATACATACATACATACATACATATTATATATACATACAGTAGACCGTCGCTTATTTGGCCTACCTATGCGTCGCTTATTTTGCCTTCCCCTCAATTCCTTTCTCCCCATTTTTCTATTCTCAAGTATGTAAGATTTGGAACCAGCTCGCACTTGTTATGCGCAAGCGCAGTGTAACGTCAGATGGACTTAAGTGGGGGAGCATTTTATCGTGGGGGAGGCCAAATAAGCGACGGAGAAGGAATTGGTCCAGTCCCATCGAGGCCAAATAAGCGACGGTCTACTATATATATATATTTATGTATAAAACTTAAACAAAACAAGACCAACCGTTAGTTAAATATGTCGATGATTGTGTGAAATTCATTGTGATACATAAGCCAGCAGATTTGGAATGCAGATAATGTGATAGGATGGGTATAATAAAATGGAAATAAATAAGGAATTATAATAACGATAATTTCTTCAGTTGTAAGATAAATTGAATTGTAAATATAGCAGAAATCAAAGTAAAATGAAACATTTATTTTTAATGGGGGACATTGTAATACATGTAAAAGTATCGGGATTGTGTGAGATAATGGAACGTAGAGAAACCTATATTATCGATATATCAACTCTAATTTGCAATGGATAGAGGTTAGTTTGAACTATGCTGAAACAACACATTTACATTTATAGTATTATTTTAGGAAATTAATGCTTTAATCTCAACTTCAATACTTAATTTAAAAAGTCTTCAAATTCTATTCAAAATTTGTGTATGCATATTGTAAGTTAAATATGGTTTTCACTAAATAAGTGTCATACACTCACACTCACCAGGTATATACTAGAACTTAAAGGAAACGAGATAAAGGTGTATGCGGAAAACAAATTTTGCTTTTATGGATAGGAAATAGTACAGTAGAGCTACAGTAGAGTAAATGCTGGTCGAAATTAAATTGTGAATATATGATACAAATAGAAAAGACTAATTTGTGTCAACATTGTTTCGGAAACTGTCTAAAACAATTTGCATTCGACATGCCTAGATAATAATGTACGACATTGTCACAAGCCTTTTCTATTCACGTACTTTGTTTTGGACATGATTAACTCTTATACGTTTCTTGGGTGATATTTCACTCAATTTAACACACAGAAACTGTATTAAGTAATTGCTAAAATCGTATGAGGGTTAATGTACTATGAAAGAAATAAACGAGTACATTGTAAAGAATTGAAATGTTTAAGGTTATGGAAGGAAGAAACATGCAAGTACTCTGCGATTTCAGTTTCTTATATTATTCTCTTATGAATCCTATATAAAATTTTTCGCAGAGTAAGTGATCTATAGCCCAATGGAAATTTTCAAGAAAAAGGATTGAATGAATTCATTTGTAAAATGTTCATGAAAAAGCGGTTATGGCGAGAGCATAACAGTGTGTTGTGTATACGAACATGTACATAATTTAGCTTTTTACAACTAATCCATCATAATGGATTAATAGTTGACACCAATCACTGGACACTGGACACTCGCACAATATTATAAATAACAGAAAAGTTTTTAATTTTAGTCCGTCTTGTCCTCGTCTGAAATGTGGCTCGGTGAATCTTCTTCTTCTTTATTTTGTGGGTTTATAATGGAGGGGAGGATACTACCTAACCTCTAATACCACGGCTCTAGTTTTTTAAAACCTTAAGCCTGCTTTTCAAGATCGGCAAAGTATAAGTAGAGCTTATATAATAGGGATTTTATAAAATTACTAGTTGAAAGAGTGTAAATTCAGTTTAGGACAAGTGATAGTTCAAAAATTAGACATCCTTTCCTTCATAGCTTTTTATTTTTGGTTACGTTTATTTGCTTGGATAAAATCATTCATAACTGGCCTGACTTCAGATATAAATTGAGCTATTCGTTTGAAGATTTCCAGATTATCCATTGCTAGTAGTAGTAGTGTTAGTTTATTACTCTCATAAATAGGAGTACACCCGTTGAGAGGGAGTTCCGAAGTTCCAAGATACATTTTTATGCGGCGTAGATAATATACAATACCACTTGGCAGTATTATTGTGGACATATTGAAGTATAACCGAGCGCGATTAGACAGTGCAGAAACGAACGCAAAACTTAGTGGCCTAGGAGAAATGCCCTCCTGTGAAAACACGTTTTTACATATTTGTATAGAAGAGACGCAGATTGGGTGTCGTTACCACAAACTAGTGTACACAGCATACTGGTCGAATGATTGAGGTTTCGAGCAAATTCTCTTCGAATAGTCGCTAGTAAGGGGCACTCCGTTAGAATATGCAGCAGCGTTTCTTGCACATTATAATTGCAGAGAGTACATGGCGAAGCCGGATTGTATAAGTAACGTTGCCCAGCAATTGAGAAAGAACGCGAGTAAACTGTTGCTAGCCTTAGCTGTATCTTTACTGTTAAGCAGTCCAGGTGTAAGCAAGAAGGATACAGGGTGTAAACAGAGTCCCCAAGGAGACGGTAGATGGGCAATTGAATAGACTCGGAAGAAATGTAGGATCTCAAATCCTTCGCCCTGCAGACCTCAGCGAACCCTGTAACTACAGATGGCCCTACCTGTTCCCAAAAGTCGGCACTAAAATTATTCCATAACTCGTTCGCCCCTGGACTGACAAGAGCTTCCTTCAACTGGACGACCCAGTTGAGGGTTTCACTTGACGAAACAGCTGTTGCCAATTCTTTTATGCGGAGAAATAATATTTTGGGCAGTCTGTGATCCGGCAACCTGAGTATTCTAGTCACCCATTTAATTGCTCTGCAGCAAATTTCTACCTATATGGGCGGAATACCGAACTCTAGGCGGTCGAGGTAGGCCGGGGTGTTCCTCGGCAAGCTGAACAATTTTTTAAATAACCCAACCTGCGCGGATTCCAGACTGTCCAAATAATGTAAAGACCAAAACGGTGCCGCGTATAAAAGAACGGACATTATCATCACATTATATAATATAAAAATGGCATTCCATGTGTCTATTTTAGCAGAGCAGATTAAAGACGTAACAGCGGCTGACGCAGCATTTGTTCGGATTATAGCGTCTTCAGTAGGTTGGAGGCCGCGCGCGGAGGAGGAGAACACAACACCCAGGTACCTGTAACTGGACACAACTTCAACAGGACTATCTCTGTACCGAAACAGTCTGGAATGAGCATCCAGCTGTCAACCCCTTCTGAAACATACTATTTTACTCTTACTCGTATTAACTGTAAGAAGGTTTTTCTGACAGTAATCCGCGAGTAAATCCGGGAGAATGCAAAGATAGTCAGATCGTCGGCGTAGAGCAATATTAACAGATCCTGAGTAAGCGTAATATCCACCCACCCACGCCCCCCGCGCGAAAGAACGCCACAATGTCGGACAGGTATAATATAAATAGAAGGGGGCTAAGGATTTCTCCTTGAAGGACTCCTCTTGTTACTCTAAATTCGGGCATCGCAGAGACGGCCGTTTGTAAACGTACCGAAGCCGACTGATAAAGAGCGGATAAGACTCTTACAAATTTGGCACTGACGCCGAGTCCAAGCAGCTTCCGCCAGAGAAGCACATGAGGAACAGAATCGAAAGCTCTTTTAAAGTCGACAAAAAGACCGAAAAGTTTTGACTTAGGGCGTTGAAGCGAAATTTGGATTGTGGCGAGAAGCGAGAAGATATTATCCTCAGTGCTCCTGCCAGCGCGAAACCCGGCCTGCTCCTCAGGCAACAGTTCCCTTGCGGAGACCCACTCGGACAGACGTTTACATAATACTTGCGAAAAAATCTTAGACACCGCGTTGGTTATGGCAATTAATCTATAATTCGCTGGATCGTTTCGCGCACCTTTTTTCAGTAATGGAAATAACTTCACGTGAGCCCAGCCCGCGGGGAATGCCTCTGCAGAAAAAATTCAATTAAAGAGGTGGAGGAGGCGGGAAAGCCATTTATGGTTTAGCAGTTTAAAAATTTCGGCAGGTAACTCGTCGGAACCAATGGCCTTACCCACCTTCAACACTCTGATACTATCCTTAAGCTCGTCCAGAGAAGAACGTCTCTGGGGAACAGTCCTCCCGGGGAAAAATCTCCGACAAGTATGCCCTCCAGGCCCTCTCGGAGACCCGCTCACCCGGGACGGGCTTTTTCCGGGATTGACGGCACGCGTTCCTGAAGTCTGCTGAATTACGGACCTCCGAAAACCTATCGGATATTGCGGAGGCATAACGGAGTTTTTTCTGCTTTAAGGTAGCCAAGTATACCCTTTTCGTGGAATTAAAAGCAAATGTCGAATTTGTGCTGTACGCATTCTTACGCATTTGGTACAGAGAGCGATGAAAAACTCGTCTTGCGGAGGCGCATTCCCCGTCAAACCAGGGTTTCGATTTATCAGAATACTTACGCGCTTTACAAAATACCGTTCTCGAAACTAAACCTGAGCTTGTTGCCGCTGCGCGAATAGCCCCGATAAAATGCTCGTATACTATATCTAAAGACTCTGACTCCATCGACAGAGAGACTGTCAGAGATTGAGGTAGAACATTTTGGAAATTCCGCGCCCCATCAATCGACATCGAGTATCTTATTTTTACGCAGCACTCCATCGAAGCATCCGTTGTTTCCCGAGCAGAGCTTGCTGAATATTAAAAAAGTGATAACATTACCGGCAAGTGATCCGAACCGTGGAGGTCGTCCTCCGTATTGAGGTCAGCAATAAATGGCAAGTGAGGGGCCGAGACTCATATAAGATCAACGACGCTGAAACCCCTTTGGCCGAGAAAAGTAAAATGTGCTGGGGAATCGCCAGGACAGCGTCCGTTTAAAAGTACAGTTATTTATTTGCATGAACTCGGACAGAAGGGAACCGCGACTAGTTCGAATTTCATCATGTGTCCTCCTTATCTTGAGAATTGATAAGCCCTCGAAAATATGCGCAAAATCATTATAAGGATCCAACGGGCCAACCCGACAGTTAAACTCGCCGCCCAATACAAAAACACAGTCTGGGTACCGGGCATTCATGGTATCAATAACTATTTGAAGAGGTGAAAGCTGTGCAGTTAAGTCAGAGTTGGGCGAAAAATAAAACGAATCAACTATTACGTTGGTCGGAAGTGTGTTAAGGTGAAACAAAATCCAGGTAAGAGAAATATCGAGCACAGTAAAACAAAAATCTGAGTGAATAATAGATAATAGGCCCCCGCTCAAGCGACCGAAGTTGCTAAGGCGGGTGGCTGGAGAGAAAAACCAGAATACCCTGGAGCAAGCTCATCAATTCTCGCTTCACGATCCGTCCACGTTTCGGAAAAATTCACTATTTTAAAAGGTGAAAAAAACGCATTATTTCTTACATTTAAAAAACCGCGAGCATTCCAAAAAATAATTTTTAGTAAATCCGTAGGTTGTTTAGTATACTCGGAGACGCGCAGAGTAGTCGCTTTCGTGGTGCCAGGTGACGACGTAGCAAAATCTCGCTGAGGATGACAGGGGCATACTATAAATTTTGAGGCCGATTTGACTCTGAGGAGCCCGTATCCATAGCAACCGAAGACTGATTAAGGCACTGGGATCCAGTAGCGAAACTCCCGACGTTGTTTGGCACACGGGCGTGGGTCTGGGGTCTTCTGACTGGACTTGGGCCTTCACAAATGACCGTGTAGTCTTGGTCTACTTCGGACCATTTGCGCCAAATGTTATTAACGGCTATAATGTTGCCCTTCTGCCTAAAAATACCGCCCGTAGCTACCGCCACGCGGCCAGCTTCTCTGGCCTCGAACGCCATAAAACGTTCCTTTTCCGTGTAGTCCGAATTTATAAAAATCCTAGTGTTTTTTAGGACCATCTTCTTTGAAGACAGGATTTCGAACTTATCGTCTTCCTCGGATAATTCTATTAATATGGCTAGTGGGTTCGTACGGATTGTTCTCGCTGGGACTACAACTCCTGCCATGGTGAACTTCGTCGCTAAAAAATTTTGAACTTCGGCCTTCAGTGGGGCCGGGCCAGGTTGAAATCCGGTTAAAATTATATTTTTCCTCTTCAAAATTTTTTCTTGAACCTCCAACTTTGCTGCCATCGTCTTGATTAGTTGATCTCGGGATTCAACTTTTTCCTCAAGCGCAACGATGCGAGACGAAAAGTCGGAGCGTATGTCAGCAATTGCGCTCTGAACAGCCCCGATTTCTTTGGCACATTCGTCAATCCTGGGTTGCAGTGCACTGGAGACATTTCTTGTCACATTCTTTTCAGATTCCTTAATTGCCGCCAATAAGGATTTATGCAGAAGCTCTAAACTAGCCTGCGTGACGGGAGTGGTGTCCATGAGTGCCTCTGAAGCAGTTAAGGATTCTGCGGACGAGAGTGAAAATTTTCGGTGCCTGGACGCGTGAGGAGAAGCGTCTTCGACAGTCGATCCGTCACGTTTTCGTTTTACAAAACCAAAGTCCTCTAAGGACCTGCAACTGCTGGTTCTGTACAATAGCCACTTAGATGCTAGAGAGGGGCGACCCGCTAGAATCGGTAGTCGTAGTAGCAGTAATGCCTGCTCCGTCTTTTCGTCAATGCCAGAGCTGACGGGCGTGACAGATGGGTGTGACTGGTCAGTAGGCAGGCTTTTATCCGTCATGTGCCGAAAGTCGCTAGTCCGAGAGGTGCTGCCGTCTATTACCTATCTAGGAAATGAGCAGTAAGCGAATATGCGAAAGCAATGATTGATAAGCATGCGCGTAACGCTACTGATAAGACGCGCGGCGGCTATACAGACCGAGTTGAGCGTGTAGTGGGCCGCACACATGCAAAGAACGAACTCACCGATACGGGCGAGTCAGGTCCAAGAGGCATCAGTTGTTCGAAGAGAATTTTGCAACTATACGAATTACTGCGAAGCTGAAGGTTTCGATAAAGGAACTGCGTGTTGAAGTATTGAAGGTGTATAGTTAACCTCTTGACTGCCGATTCTAGTTTTCTCTCATATAATCGGTTCCAGTTATAGTGAATACGGCAACTCCTAGAGCAGAAGACTGTAGTTTTATTTGAACTGGAGTTTCGCCGATAAGGTGTCGGTGATTGGCTCGCTGCTACTTTTCCAGACGTGTGACATCACCACGAGAGCCGGTGTAAATATGAGCCGGAATAAATGCTTCAAATATTTCGGATTGATGACTCGGACATTCAAAAACATCGGTGTGAAGTTGGCCCCCCACTTGACTAAAAAAAAAAAATAAGAACAATTCTATATGCCCCCCCCCCCCACATAGTTCTGAAGTTCTTTATACACTTTGAAAATAGTTCTGTTGATTTTACCAAAAAACTTGCATTCGGTAATATCGGGGGGCCAACTTCACAAATTACAAAATTTTAAGACCCGTAACTCTCACTTTCATAAGGCAAAGTTGTAGAACTCTTTGGGGGGGGCAAAAGGAACTCCAGAGAAAAATTTGAGTTTTTTAAATTTTTTTATTTTTGGAAAAACAGACTACCTGTAATTCTCCCATTTGTCATCAGATTAAAAACTTTCATAAGGCAAAGTTGTAGAACTTTTTGAGGGGCAAAAGGAACTCCAGAAAAAAAATCGATTTTTTAAAATTTTTTAAATTTTTGGATTTTTGGAAAAAACAGACTACCTGTAATTCTCCCATTTGTCATCGGATCCAAAACTTTCATAACGCAAAGTTGTAGAACTCTTTGGGGGCAAAAGGAACTCCAGAGAAAAAACCGAGTTTTTGAAATTTTATGATTTTTAGTAAAAACAGACTGTAAATCAGAAAGTTTCTTCAAGAAAAGTTGTAGAACTGTTTGTGTTCCGGATAGAATCGAATTGCGGTACCTGGCGTGGGTTTTTCTGCAGTGTTCCCCACGCCGTCGGACACCCGAATGGAGGTACTTGTCACAGAAGTCGGCTGCAGCCGCACAGAATGGTGCCTATTAGTTGTATGTACGAGCCCTTCGTATATGGCGACGACATTCGCGTAAACAGGTTATCAAATTTATTGTAAATGAGTTCAGGAAATCGAGGAGACGTGGGTCTATTTACGCGCGCGGTATACGAAAATGATTATGTATGTGGAGAAATTTCGATTCGGAGCAAGGACGTTTGAAATTGGTTCGTTCGGAGTCGCAGCATATATGGGTCGTTTCGAAATCGGAGCATGGTGGATTTGAGTTGGTTCGAGGATCGTTTGCAATCATTGGTTTTATTATTACCTGCAAGGGACTCGCCCTCGGATGAATAGTACCTGGAGGATGTCATGAGCGGGAACACCTGGAAGGTGTTACGCGCGGGGACTCGAGGGGTCGAGATCTGCCGTGGCTGGCCCTCCGGTGAACAAGAAGTCCGAAGGTTTGTAAACCGGAGATCAACGGTAACTTACCGACACGGATTTCACGAGGAACACATCGTCGAGAGTATCCTTTGAAATATCGTTCAATTGTTCAGAGAGAGTGAGTGAGAGAGACAGAGAGAGAGAGAGAGAGAAAGAGTTGGGGATAGAAGGTTGAAACCTCCGAAATCGAAATTTCTAGAACGATCTGGAAATCTAAAAACAAAAGACAATCTTTCCTTGACAACGAATTGTTTGCGTGCCTAACGACGAACGCGTATAAAAACGAGCGACTCCTCATTTCCCGCCCCATTCGATTTTGAATCGTCTACGAGATTGATTCCTTGCGGTCGGTCGATTTCGTGTCGTCACCATAAACCGAATAAAAACTAAGTTTTAATTTACCGTATTACTGTGAGTTTTATTTCTACGCATTTCCGCCCGGTATTTTACGAACAGTTTGGGAGGAGAACGAAACTCGAGAAAAAAATCTGAACACTAACATTATTCGGAAAAGTTAAAAAATAATATATTTTTTTTTTAATAATTCGAGATATTTGACTCTAGTTTTAGAAATTCAAGAAATTCATTCGGTGAAGTTGTAGAGAATCTTTTTCTTGAAAAAATAAGCCGTCATTCATTGAAATCCATTCATTTTTAGAAAAGTTTTGAATGAAAATAAGAAGAAAATTTGAGTCGCTAAGAAAAGTTGGTTATCAAATTATTTTTGCAAGTTTCAATTTTTTTTCAAGAAAAATAAAGCTCGAACTCTGTTATAATATCATGCATAATAAAAATTTTATTCCTAGAAGTGCTATTAAAATATTTTCGCTAACATATTATATCCTGGGGTCTAACTACCTTAAAAATGGGTACAAAATATTTATGATCTGTTTGGCATTGTTGATTCTACGTCTCAAAAGCTTTAACTTCCATTTTTTATATTTTAAATATTTTATTATTAACATTGTATTTTCCTCTTGATTAGCACAGATATGACTCTCGGGTAGCACTGGCCATTAACAAGTCGGGTAACTTCGGCCAGTTAAAATCGTGTATTCTGTGAACTAATTCGAATACATTTTTCTCATTCTGATAATAATTCAATTGTATGACGTTAATGAGACATTTGCCTCACATTTGCATTATTATTTGCATTATTATTTGAACACATATTCTGACTTGCTTATGACGTAACCTACGTTCATACGGCATACGCAAATTTCGTTAATGATACTTTCATGGACCTCAGTTTGAAACAACGGTACAAATTGTTATCAGAGGTAAGTATTTCTAAAATAAATTGTGTTCAATTTTTATTATTTATCTTAATTTTGTTCTGTTTTCTGTATGGCCGGTGCTACCCGCCACAATTTTGACAGTATCAAAAATTGCTATGTAAATTAATTGGCGATACTGGCGAATACAATTGATTTTTTCAGGTAAATTTGTTTAATGTCTTAAACTGTCTTCTTTCTTCGTTTTGTCGGTCATTAAATTGGGTAGGTGGTAAATAAACCCCGATTGTTAAAAATAATAAACTGTGTATATTTGTCAACGTTTAGACCTCTTGTGAATCTTCTTCAGGACTCAAAATTTGTTTAAGTTATGTTTGTTTATGTATAACGAATACTTCTACCTTTTTATAACGCTTTTTTATGCATTACTTTTTAAGCTATTCCACAAAAAAGTTTAGGTGGCCGGAGCTACCCGACTCTCCTCTAATCTTTCTTGTGTAGAATTTTTAGTGCTTCATTTTTTTGTATAAAAAACTTTGTCTGGGGACTTTCTATAGCCCTCAAAGAGTTCTATAACTTTGTCTTATAAAAGTTTTTGATTCGATGACAACTGGCTGAGTTACAGGCACTCTGTTTTTCAAAAAATCAAAAAATTTAAAAAATTTCAAAAAATTAAATTTTTCTCTGGAGTTCCTTTTGCCCCCCAAAGAGTTCTACAACTTTGCGTTATGAAAGTTTTTGATCCGTTGACAACTGGCTGATTTACAGGCAGTCTGTTTTTTTCCAAAAATCAAAAAATTTTAAAAATTTCAAAAAATCGATTTTTTCTTTGGAGTTCCTTTTGCCCCCCAAAGAGTTCTACAACATTGCCAAATGAAAGTTTTTGATCCGATGACAACTGGCTGATTTACAGGCAGACTGTTTTTTTCCAAAAATAAAAAAATTTCAAAAAATCGATTATTTCTCTGGAGTTCCTTTTGCCCCCCCCCCCCCAAAGAGTTCTACAACTTTGCCTTATGAAAGTTTTTGATCCGATGACAAATGGGAGAGTTACGGGTCTTTAAATTTTGTAATTTGTGAAGTTGGCCCCCGATATTACCAAATGCAATTTTTTTTGTAAAATCAACAGAAATATTTGCAAAATGTATAAAGAACTTCAGAACTATGTGGGGGGCATATAGAACTGTTGTTATTTTTTTTTTTTAGTCAAGTGGGGGGCCAACTTCACACCGATTTCAAAAACCCACAATCAACACAATCCGAGCCGCTCCGGAAACAAGTCACTAAAATTTAAACTCCCAAAAAAAACGATTTAAGTCAAAATATCCAGTCGCAAGTGCGGAGCGAAAGTAAACACGTCTGTTCTACTTACCGCCATTAACGGAATTCTATCCATTGCTAAAAGAGATTTAATATCATATGGAGTAAAGATCTGTTTATTTTGAAGTGTTTCGATAAGGGGATACTTAGTTACGGCCAATTGGGGGCAGTGAAATAGAATGTAATTAGCATCATTATCCGCAGATTCACAAATGCATTGATTTTTTTTAATAATTTGCAGTTTTGTTAAATAAGCTGGATAGAGCCAGTGACCTGCTTTTAGTTGATTAATTATTTTAATTGAATTTTGCTCTAAATGAACGTTCCAGTACCAGGGTTTGTCGGTTTTATCAGATTTGCTGGATAAAATAAAGTGTTTGCCTTTTTTTTAAATTCCACATTGATCTGATTGTGCCATTCACGAAGGATTTGATCTCTTTTCCTAAGGACTAAGTTGGTCCAATTCGTTTTAAAATTGAATGCTTTTGTTGCTTCTAAATGCAATGCAGCCTTGGCTGCTTGATCAACTACCTCATTACCTTTAATTTTCTTGTGCGAAGGCGATCATACAAATCCAATTCTCATTCTTGCCAAATGACTTCAGTTTAACATCATATATGATGTGATTAATGTTTGTTTTTTATATATACTTTTTTTGATTAATTTCAAAGCATCCATGCAGTTGGAAATAATAATTACTTCGTGTAAGTTGTTTAGCATGCCGTATTTGATTCCATACCATATCGCTATGAGTTCTGTCTCTAAGATTGCTAGCTCATTACTTATTCTTAAACTTATGGTTTTTGTTAAATTGGAATGATTAATCGCAATACCATTTTTTCTTTGATTTAAATCATGTAATTTAACTGATGACCCATCTGCATAAATGAATTGAGAACAGGGATATTTTTCATTAAGACTGAACATAAAGTCTACATCTGGTAGTTTTTGTTTCAGCGAATTTTTGCCTGTTTCATTATCTATTTTCGTGATGTATGACTGTACTTGGTATGGAAATTTAATCGACATTGGGAATTAGGTTTTATTACATAAAATAAAGTTATTTTTATTTTCTTTATATAGTCCCAATAAATTTGGAGAAATTCTTGAAAAATTGAGTATTTTATTCGTTAGTAAATTGTTAAGGTGATTTAGCTTGTTTAGAATTGGAGAGGATAACGGCTGTGCTTTGCTATAGAGGAATTTCAAATTTAAACCGTTAATTATATAGGATAAGTATGGTATATTAGCCAATTTATGTACTACATTAGTAGGTGTGGATTTCAGTAGACCCAAGCAAATACGAATTGATGTCATCTGAATAGATTGTAAGATCTTCAAATTGGATTTAGCTGTAATGGCAAGGAAAGGGGCTCCCCATGTTAGAATTGGTTGAATCAAGCCTTTATGAACGTTTAGCAGTTGCGTCGGAGGTGCTCCCCAAGTAGAGGAGTTAAGAGATTTAATAATATTCTTTAAAAGATTGGCTTTATCAGCATTATCTCTTATATGTTTCTTCTAATTTAGTTTTGAATCAAACGTAATGCCTAAAAATTTGACTGCATCCGATGTCTTAATTTCCGTTTGATTCAATAAAATTGTCGATAATTTAGGAGTATTTTTTAAGCGAGAAAAGATAATAAATGTTGTTTTACTGGTTTCAATTGATAAACCCCTAGAATTAAGCCATGAATTCAAGGATGAGAAGGCAGAAACAAGCTCTGATATACATTTATCTTCTGAATTGTGAGGAATATAAATCGCACAATCGTCAGCGAACTGCAAATTCCGAGCATTTGGGCCAATATTTTTTTCCAATTTCCTTACGTATATATTGAATAATAACGGGCTTAAAACCGAGTCCTGGGGGAGGCCCTTCCTTGCCTGAAAGCTGCCTTCTAGTCTACCTTCAAAATAGGTATTAATGTTCCTTTTCTTTATGAGGAAGTCAATATAAGAGTATACATTTGTGGATATCCGCAAATTTATTAAATGGTTTAAAAGAGAATTGGGAACCACATTGTCAAATGCGCCTTTTATATCTATAAACAGGGAGCCCATTATTTTTTTTCTGACAAAATTGATATAAAGGTCTGTCGAAAAGCTGGTTGTACTAACTATCGTAGATTTCTGTTTGCGAAAACCGAATTGAGACTTGGGAATGTGGAAATTCTTTTCTAAAAACCATTCTAGTCGAATTTTTATAAGAATCTCAAAAATTTTACTTAAATTCGAAGAAAGTGCTATGGGCCTATATCCTCTGTTATTGGGTTTCGGAATTAATATGATGTCAAAGTCCTGCCATGAGTCTGGATATGAATGAAAGGCCTAGCAATAATTGTATGTGTCCAGAAGGATCTTTTTTTCTTCGGCAGGAAGGTGGAAAATCGCCTGGTTGATACTGCGTCTCTCCCTGGAGAAGAATTACGTTCCAGAAAACTAATTATCATTTCTAGTTCATTTATTGTAAATGGTGAATCTAATATATGAGAGCTGAGTTTCAATGGGATGGGTGTTTCTATATTTATTGACGGAGGAGTTTTAAGTTTATTGATTATTTTTAAAATATTTGCATGAAGAATATTTTTATGTTCTTTAGAATAAGTATTGATCTTTGAATTTTTAAAAGATGCAATCGTATTCCACACCAGGGAAGGACTCATACCTTTATTTATTTATTGAGTTACTGAAATTGAGTTGCGAAACCTGTTTTTTTTCATTCCTTAGTATTAGTTTGGTTTGTTTGGTGACCTCTTTTAGTATTTGAAAATTTTCTGGAGAGATATAATCGCGTAATTCTTTAATTGCTTGTTTTTTGAGATTTATAGCTTCCGAACATTTTTCGGTCCGCCAGTATTTTAGACAGATATTATTTCTGTTTTTTTTTTATGTTTGTAGGCTCCAGCCTTTTTAGCAGTAGAAATTATGGTTTTTATTAGTTTGGAATACATGTGCGGGTAAATTTCACTTGTAACAGTTCATTTGTTAATTTCGACACTAATTTTATATTTAAAAAGCTTCCAGTCTACCTTATTAAAATTAGTATTGGGTCTAGTCTCAACTGGGCTAGTATAATTATTAAATATATGAATAAAGATTGGGAAGTGATCACTGCTAAAGGTATCCTCTAAGGTGTTCCAACTGGTTTTGTAATACAAATCTGGTGAGACCAAGCTGATATCCGGAGAGCCCATTTTATCGGTTGCTTTGTTTGGCAGTTTGGTGTGTTCTTCAGGTCTATTTAAGGTGATGAGATCAAGGTCATGGAATATTTTTCTTAATTTTGTACCTATATTGTTTTGCTTTCCCTGGATCCACGAGATCTGGTGGGCATTAAAATCCCCACATATGATGCGACTGACGCAGTTGATGTTCAAAACATTGCACCAATCTGCATCAGATTGGGTAGAGTTTGGGTGTATATAAAGATTGGTAATGTATATGGATTCTGAGTTCTCTCGGATTTCGAAATCCAATACCTCCAATCCCTTCAGATTATTGAATCAGCGAATAAGGCGATAATCAAATTTTGGATTTATGCCCACCAGAAGTCCCAGAGCAAGGTTTTTCTCCAAATTGGGATCTCTATCGAACCTGATAATATTATAATTACCCAATTTAATCAGCCGGTTATCTGTCAGCCAGGTCTCAGTAATACAGACAACATCATATCTCCAGAAAATGTTTTTCAGTTCGTCCATTTTGTTATAGAGTCCCCTAGCGTTCCACTGCAAGATTTTGAACCCTAAGTCGGTTGTCATATTATTTAAAAAAAATGTTATACATAAAAAAAAATAAACTTGAAAAAAAGATAAGACTTTAATCAATCAAAGACTCTAAATAGATTACACCAATTTTATTGACTGGAATTGAGAGATTCAATTTGTTGATGATAAATGGGTGATAAAGTTTGTAAAAAAGATGATAATAATATTTGAGTCCTATTTGTTAATTCTAGTATTTGGGCCATCAGTTGGGTGAGCCTGGAATTGTTCACTGATAACTGGTTGTTTTGAACAGAAATCAACGGTAAGTTATTTACTGTTTCGTCATTATTTATAGACATATTTGTGTCTCCGTCAGTTGATTCATTGGATAGGGTTCGTTTCTTTTAAATATTGACTTAGAGTTTGAATTAGGCACTTCGGAATACATTAGATTGGTTTTGTTTACATTCCCGGAATTGATTTTATTATTTATTTGTTTGGCTTCTGAATACGTTAAGTTGAATTCAGCCATTTTCTTTTTAATTATGGATTGTTCTATAAAGGATTAGCAATTTTTTTTGTCATTTGATGCATGTTTGTATGAAAAATTATTTTGGTGACAATTGACACACGTAGGCCATTTGGAACGGCATTCCCCGGATATGTGTTTGGTCTTTGCACATTTAACGCAAATATGTTTTGTAGATTTGCATGCCGTCTCAGTATGCCCCAAAAAACAACATTTTTGGCATTGGGTAACTGAGTACACGTAAGGTTTTATTGCATGTCCTTCCTTCCAAATAGTTATTTTAGGTGGGCGAGTATTTCCTTCGAAACAAAATTTTGATAGCCTTCGTAGGGATTATTTCGTTGTTGGTATTAAGTTTCGAAATTTTTTCAAATTTGATTTTGTCGCTGTATGCGTCCTCAACGCCTTCATATATCTTTTCCATTGAAAGAGTTTCGGAGAAATCATATATAACCCCTGTACGGCTTAATTTGAAACTTGGAATGTATGGGAACCATCCATTTGGTAATAATGAGGCATTTTCCAGAACAAAATTCGCTTGCTCCATCGTTTTGAAAGAGAATTGCAGTCTATGTTGCCTTATGAAAAATTTTGATATTTTTATAAAAGGATGGAAATCTAATATTTTGAAAAATTCACTTATCTTTAAGAATGTTTGCAGCGCCGGATAATTGCGTATTCTGGGTTTCTTTTGAATCTCAGGAACCACCATTCATTTGAAATATAGTTTTGGTATGGTTTAAATCGATTAAATGTAGGAGCGTATAAAGAGCACGTCTTCACTGTTCTAATACTCAAGCGGGAATCTGGTGAATCTTGGAACTCGGAAGCGTGCTTGAAAAGCTGGCAGTAAGGGAACCAGTGTTGCTAGATATCAGATGTACCTATTTCCTACGGGACCCACCGGGAAATACGATGAGCTGCAAGGAAACTACATGGTAAAATCATGATATATTGGTATGAGGCTAATGTTTTGAAAGCATCGACCGTTACTGATCGTAGGTCGGCTATACACAGTAAATTCATTCGAATGCTATACATCCTTAAAATGCATTATTTGGTGCTAATAACGGTTGAGTAACATGGTAATATTGTAAGTAAACCCCTCTATGTATTACGCCACGCTTTCCCTGCTATATTCGTTAGAAATTTCTCTCCGTGCATACATCAGGAAAGGCTCCTGTAGAGATAATATTATTCAATATATGTAAAACTTCTGGTAAACAGTTATTATATATCCTTAGAAACATCTCACCAGAAATCCCATCGGAAACAGGGCTGGAGCAGTACATATTCTTAATTATTTCATCAAGTTTTTGCAGTGAAATTTCAGAAAAATGGAACTCGGAATTAGGAGGGATTTTATCACAGCGTGAAGAAGAAAAATTAATAATAATATTAGTATTCGGAAGAACTTGAGGACAAATTATAAAATATCAGGATCATTAAGGCTGGCGGAAGTTCATTAATGGTCGGTGACGAGATTCCAAGGTGTTCCACTGGATGCCAGAAATTTCTTTGTGGAAGCATATCAATCTTTGTCAAATATGCGGTTCTTTTCCGTCTGCAGTTGTGAAATTTCGCAAATTCTTATAAGAGGCAATGTCTGATGGAAACTTGGTTATCCTCATTTTTGTTTGAGTAGAATTAAGTTTATTTTATAAGAGTCCGAATAGCATCGATTATCCAGGGAGCCAATGTTTTAGTAACCCGGATTGTACATAAAGGTGAAAAAATATCAAAAAGATTTGTAATTGAATTTCTTAAGATAGTGTTGTTTTCAAAAAACAATTAAAACCAATTCACGGAGTTTTGCTGGGAGTTCGCGCAACCGCTCTTTGGAGACAGAAAATCAGAACAACCTTTTCATAGAGTATATATATTTAGAATTACAAACTTTAGTCTATATCGCCATGTTGACTCGTGAGTACAACCACGCCGTTCAATCGATACACGCGACAAATCACAGGCCGACGCGCAAAGTGTGCCAAATATATGCAAAAAAATTACGTCCCTACGAAAATCACACAAGGCGTATCGAAAATGCACACGAATCGCCTTCTACAACAATCGGTACCGAAGCACAGGGTAAATCGAACCGAAAAATATCGCAGGAACGAATATGGCGCAAGCGACGCCGTAAATCCACACGTCTCAAGGCAAGGCAGAAAACCAACGGAACGGGCCGAACGTTCACAACACGGCGTCAGTCGCTACAATGGCGTCCTCGGACGGTCACGCACCACACACGCCGCCGAAGCTTGTTGAGCAACGTCGCGTACACTCGTCGACTCTCAGCGACCAATCAGAAAAGAGGCGGAATAACGACCGATACTAATACGTCGATTACCGTCGTAACCGTTTAGGACAACGCGCCAATTCAAATCGCGTAAGTGCATAGCGCGTACGTCTTAATGTAAACATTACCGCTCGCCTCGTTATACGTAACGAAAATACAATTTCAACTTAGTTAAATTACAAAAAACATACGCCGCTCGCCATGAAATACAATCATAGATGCCGCTCGCCGTGATTAAATCCGAATCACAATCATTCTTATGAACAATTTTATTAATCGGTAGCACAAGGATCTTCCGCAATTGGTAGAACGCATAATTTAGTTATCGGCCTCGTTATCGTCGTAGTAGCTGTTCGCACCTGACAAACTCTAACCAAGCCGTCCTGACCTACGTGGCAATGAACGATGCGTCCCAGGGCCCACTTTGCTGGTGACAACTTCTCATTTAAAATTAGGACGATATCGCCAACTTTAATGTTAGGATATGACTTATGCCATTTACTGCGTTTCTGAAGTAACTTTAAAAAATCATTTGCCCATAAATACCAAAATCGTTCAGTTAATTTTTTAACTAATTTCCAACGCGTTACAATACCCGAAAAATCATCCGGTAATGGTATCTGTACTGGTGGAGCGAAGAGCGCGGTACCAACGAGGAAGTGCCCAGGAGTTAGATAGGACAAGTCGTCCGGACTATCTGAAAATCCTGAGATCGGTCGGGAATTCAGGCAGGCCTCAATTTGACCAATCAGAAAAGAGGCGGAATAACGACCGATACTAATACGTCGATTACCGTCGTAGCCGTTTAGGACAACGCGCCAATTCAAATCGCGTGAGTGCATAGCGCGTACGTCTTAATGTAAACAGATAGAAACTTTATCATTCATGTTGGTAATATAAAAATAGTCTCCCCAAATACGACACCTGGCGGCCTGGTTAAAATTGTTTTTGTTAAAATACTTACAATCGCGTTTTTTAAAATATTGCTGCTCCAACACCACGTATCCCCTGTCTATCAACTCTTAGTAATGAGTAATTGGGAAGAGCAATATCTGAATCAGCAATATTTTCATTCAACCAGGTTTCAGATACACATAAGATGTAATAAAAATACAATGACAATAGTTCTTTAATTTGACTTAAATGTGGTTGCAAAAAACGAACATTGAGGTGGATGATTGACAAACTATTAGAATCACGCTTATTACAATATTGAACATTAAGTGTTGCTTCTGGTATACTTCGTTGAATGAGGACGTCAGATGCGTTGATATTGCAGGAAGTACTTGTGAAAATTGGTGATGAGTTTAGATGATCATTAATCCTTTTTATATTTCGATGTGCTGTTTAACGGTCAAGTGGCCGTGTGCGGGTTATCTTCAAGATCTTTCTCAGAAGTAATGGATATTTCTCAGAATCAAATATTGCACACTCCCATCCTTTGATAATAGTTGAATATGCAAACTTCTACGATGCATTTTTAAGTCATTCTGCTTCGCAAATTGATTAGCTTTTCGTCATAATTAAAAAAAAAATTAAATAAAATAAAATAATATTAAATAAAAAAAAAAGTTCTACAGAAATGTTGTCACGTCCGGGATTGACGCAACATAAGGAAAGGGAGATTCTTCTTAATCATCCTAAGTATTAGGAAGCTCAAGAGAAGGAAAAAGGAAACAATAATAATAATAATGGTAATCGTAATTTAATTTATTTAACGAGGCTAACTACTTTCCTCGGGACAGTCAACTGTAGTTTAAGTTTGGGTCTTCTGATTCGGGGTTGTAAGGTAAAAATTGGAGGGCAAAAAGGGACATTTGAAAAATAGGGGTTCTTTGACAATAAAGGGGAATATTTGGGGTTAGGAAGCATGAGCAACCTAGATATTACTTGGGACCGTTGTGGGAACAACATTACAGAATTGTAATGTTGTTATATATTTGGCGGGCTAGGGAAAAAGGGGGCAACCAGTTGGCCATGGGGTGATTCTGTGGGGCGGAGAGTACACTGTTACTTACGTCGGATTGGATTGAAGAACGAGTTGTTGGCGGGTGGCGACTCATGGCTGGCAACTCGTAATTCGCGGTTGGCGATTCGCGGCTGGCGATCCGTGGCTGGCGATTCATGGCTGGCGGCTAGCGATTGACGACTCGCGGTTGGCGGCTAGCGGGTGGCGACTGGTTGCTGGTTACTGGTTGGGGACGGGTTGGCAACACTAACAATGCACTAACGACGTAGGGGACGGGAATGGTAACTCCACAGTTGACTGACTGCTGAGCAGGGCGAGGGGGCCTCTTTTTATAGAGACACGAGTAGTGTCTGGGGCGGAACTTGGACCCATGTGTAAGGGTCAATAGGGAGCTTTCTTGAGGTGGAAGGGTGCAAAGATCTTCGGAAAAACGGCGAGGGGAGGGGCGATACGAGCGAACTGTCGCCGAGGCAAGACAAATACAATTTTATATTATTAACAATATTAATATCATATGCACAAATAGTTAAAGCCTTGTTTCTAAATCAGTTATTTATATTAATGAACATTGGATTTAAACAAAAACGAAATAATATTATTTACGAACACTAATTTTAAAGTGGTTGTCAACATTATTTCCAAGTGGATCATTAATATTAATAATTGTTACATAATTTGAAACAGGCATTTATAAGTGCGATTCAATATGTCAATTATAACTAAACAAACTTAAATGTTATTTAATATTAATATTCGCCTATGGTAATTGATATTTTGAAATGTAATTGAAGTCGGTTTATGTAATAGTTATTAATGACGAAGAAGATATTATTGTAATAGTGAAGAGAAAGATGTGTTTTGATTTAACAGTTAAAATATAGTTCGGATATTAAAAAGGCGAGGTTATATATATGTGGCTTAAATTTAATTAATAATAAAAGTATTACAAGAGAAGCATCCATTATTATCAATATTTTTATATTAACTATAATCTTTTAGTCTTTGAATAAAGCAATTTTTGACAATATGTACATTTAACAATTTAGTTTAAATGAATAAGGATGATTCTTTTGTAACTTAATAAAATATATAATTTTAAAATATTTTCAAGAAGAAACTTCTGGAACATGAGATTAAGAGGGTTTCCTTGGTGTTTAAATTTAGATAAATTTAATGACGGTTTTTCCGCCAGTTTGCATGTATGAGAATGAGAACAAGGATGCGGTCCCAAAGCGTTCTCACACATGGGCCAGCTTATCGAATATGATATCATTTTTATGATAGTTTTCCGGGAGAAACCTACAGTCCCCAAGTTCTCATTCTCATATTTTCGTTAACTGGAAAAAGGAAACGTATGTTTCTCTTTTCCAAACTGTATTTTGAGATTTTAGAAGACTTCCAAAAAATATTCTAATTATACCGGGTGTTTAAAACGTACGTATTACGGCTCGTACGTTACAATGTAATAATTAACGTATACGTTAATAGCTGGAAAATCGGAGCAGATAAGAGTTTGCCTTTAACGTTTTAGTATTAATGCGAGTTTTAACTAGTGCATCGCGTTTAGCACGTATCGAAAAGCGCACAAATATCTTCCGTATAGCCGTAGCGTTAGAAGCAGAAGATGTAGGTGACGTAGAGTCTTTTCCAGAATGTGCCGAATGAGAAGGGAATTAGATAGTGTCAAATTTGCATTAGGTGCACGCGGGAGTGGAGTCCGCTCCCCGCTCATCACTTCTGTCGGTTGGAGAGGAAAACCAAGTTCCAAAGCAATAGAACACACAGAAGCAATCAAGTTCTCATTAGGTGTTGTAACAATATTGAATTGTCACAAACATATATAGTTATAATTAACATCAAACACATATACGTTCTACTTTATTAAATTCATTATTGCATGGATTAGAACATTTACAAATACAAATGAATTACACGTAATAAATTTGCGATGTTTCACTCGTCATACAAATTGACACTTTATGCACATGATGGTGGTCCAACAAAAAATTAAAATGGCGTAAAAAAATTTGCAAATGGGGTCATTTGACAGAGAAAAAAAAAAGAAAACTTTTTTTCCTTTGGCAAAACTCGATTCGATTAGATTTAGAGGTACCGCAAGCAGCTTGAAGTTTTGCATAAGATTTCTACGGGAAAAATCTAATATTTCAGTTTTTATTTTTTTTAGGCATCAAGGACGTCTAGGAAAAATTTTTTCTCACTCGGAACACAAAGTTGACGGATTTTTCAGTGGACATGAATTTTTTCGATTTCTCAAATTGATTTTTCAGTGCATACACGAGGCATGAACATGATTTTCTTTAACCTTCAAAAACGTGTCAGATGTTTGGTAGTATAAAAATGTATTAAAAATTGATGAATTTATATGAAAATTGGTATCTCGGGGTTTTTGAGGCCGCTGATCACGAATCTGAAGTCAGATTATTAAAATTCAAAATGGCGGATCCAATATGGCGGTCAAATGTTAAAAAATTGATGATTTTATAGAAATTTTCTTACAGATTAGTGGATTTTCATAAAATTTAGTGTGTATGGGTCTTTAAGGCCGTTGATTTCGAATCTGAAGTCAGATTATTATAATTCAAAATAGCGGATCGAATATGGCGGTCAATTTTTAAAAAATTGATGATTTTTTAGAAATTTTATTACAGTTTAGTGGATTTGTATGAAGTTTGGTATCTACGGGATTTTAAGACCGCTGATTACGAATTTGAAGTCAGAGTATTAAAATTCAAAATGGCGGATCCAATATGGCGGACAACTTTTTAAAAACTTTAGTGATTTTTATAAAACTTGGTGTTCTCGGGTTTTTGAGGCCACTGATCGCGAATCTGAAGTCAGGTTTAAAAAATTCAAAATGGAGGATCAAATATGGCATACGAACATTTAATAATTTTAAAAAGTGATTCGCTTAAAAAACGGTACTCGGAGGTTTTCTGTGTTACTAATCGCGATTCCCACGTTAAAAATAAAATAAGGTGGCTTTTTAAAGGAATATCATGGATGGGGAAAGAGGTTAATAATTCAATTTCCCAAAAAAGTTCTTATTCGTCTCAAAATCGCTATTCGAGTATTTTCTAAAGTACCGCGAAACTTTCGCACCGTCGGGTTTACGTCTCTTCGGGGTGTGCGCGGATAGTGAACTTTTCCGCCGCTAGTTGCCGTCAGAGCGTTCGTGCATATTTTTGGTTCTCTCTACAGAAATGGTACTTGGAATTTCAGTAGGGACATTTTGATCATATACTTTACATTGATTTTTCAACATGTTATCAATTTCCTTCCGACAATTAGCAAAGCATGGAGCCTACCTTAACATATGGTAATAATTCCCTTTGTCTTGCAGTAATACAACGATTACCAGAAGAAGGAAATTTTCTATGTTTCGCTTTATGAAAAGGATTGCAACAACCATCTGTGAAAGAAGGCATACTTTTATAGATTTATATCTGAATTCAGTGAATTACTATAAAATACAAATTTACAGCAATATTATATTTTCATTTATAATGATCAATCTGAGCATATAACTTTTTCACCTTTTATTTACCTTTCAGAATATACGTCGTATATAATAGCTAATCAGGTATCGTGTCAGGGAGTACCGACAAGCCTTCTTATGACTATCCAAAAACCCATTGCACATAACCATTTCAATACTACTGGCACTTTTTTGAAGTTATTGTGAGTGAGAAATAAAAATATATAAATTTGGATAAATAAGTCGTGTAGAGCCGTCCAGACCTCTGCTGTATCAGCTTTCTTTGCTCGATTAAATAATCTCCTCGCTTCTTTTCGGCTACGCTTCAATGCTGGTCCCCAATTAAGCCTTCCCCTTTCGGGGTTTACTTTCTTGAGTGGGCAATTGGCTTCGAACGATCTCATCACGGCTCCCCTAAGAACGACCTCTGTGTACTCAAGATCGTTTTTCGCTCCGTACTTGCCTTTGAAGCCCTTCATCCTGGCTTGCAGACTTTCTCTGAACCCTTGCCAGTTCGTGCTTCTTGGATTTCTGGACTACTTCTCTGCAGGGTTAAACTGTTCCGGTTTGGCCCGAATCAGTTTGTGATCGGAGAGCGAGGGTTCATCAATAACCCTCCACTCCTGGACAGCCTCACGCATAGAGTGAGATCAAGGACCTCTCTTCTGTTTGCCGTTACAAACGTTGGCTCAACTCCCTCGTTCAAAATTTCGAGGTTAGTGGATATCAGGTATTCCATGTGGACTTCCCCTCTCTCATTTGTGTCGGTGCTCCCCCACATTTGCACAGCACCTGACTAACCTAGTTAGCTCCCCCGGGGGAGTTTCCCTATCATGCGCAAAATAGGATGATGCAATCATCAAGCTCCTTTCCCCTATTCCCTGAGAGACTTTGGCCGAAGCCAGGTCTCTAGTAGACAATTATTGTAGCAGAATAGCGTCCATGTTTTTAAGAATTACACATGCCCTCTGCATTTCATGAAGTCCACTGGCGCCGAATCTGACCTTTGTAGCACCACGGCTCCTGTATTAGTGACATGGCTGGTTTTGTATGCGTCACTTGCAGGTCCCTCATAAGTTGATCTGAGGCACCTTTGCAGTGATGCAAGTTAATCTGGAAAATTTCCGCACGACCGGAAATATTATATCTCATAAAGCTTCCCGGGGATGTCCAGCATGCAGAGAGG
Source organism: Trichopria drosophilae (assembly GCA_030407085.1). Lineage (NCBI taxonomy): Eukaryota > Metazoa > Arthropoda > Insecta > Hymenoptera > Diapriidae > Trichopria > Trichopria drosophilae. Next base: position 134,077,106 of record CM059582.1, read on the forward strand.
TCGGAACGAGGATGGATCGTCCGGGGATTTGTTTCCCTTGAACAGAAGAACCAATCTTTGTTCCTTCCACTGCGCCGGGAAGCGTCCTTCCTTCAGACAAGCGCTGAATGTCGATGTGAAGATGGTTGGGACATTCATATACATATGCTTCACTGTCATTTATGCTCCACTGTCATAGCAGATACTTCATCCATTCCTGGGGCCTTACGAGTGGAAATCTACTCAGCAGCCATCCTTAGTTCGGCTTCGGTAACATCTGGCCGTTCGGCTGCACCAGCAATTGCCATCACACCAGTGCCGGTCGGCCGTTTGCGTTGTTCTGAGAATAGGTGGCCGACGACTTTGTCAAGGAAGGATGGACAAGATGGTGCGTTGGGTCCTCTGGGCTTGATCTTGTTCATGACCGTTTTATACGGTCGCCTCCCAGGGATCACGGTCCAACGCGGCCAGTTGGTAGTATCGAGGCTTATAAATTGCTCTCTGGTGCAGCCTTCGAGCCCGAAGGCACTCTCGACGGATATCTGCGATTTCCTCGTTCCACCAGTAAACTGGGGGTCGGCCGCGAGGATTTGACTTCACGGCCATAGAGGCATCGCAAGCCGCTGTTATGGCTCGGGAGAGGCATCGGGCTCTCTCCTCTGCTGTTCCCTCCACCTCCTGTCTGTTCCAAGCTGTAGAGGAACATTTCCCGATCGAAGGTGGCCGGTGCCCATCTCTCTTTGCTTGCGCTCTGCACCTTTCCTGCTGCTCTGCCGGTCAGTTGGAGCTGGTACACCAAGGCTTGACGGTCACTGCCCGTGAATCGGTCTCTAACTTTCCAGCCCAACCCTTCCCCCATCAAATTTGGGTCGACGAAGGTCAGGTCGACTACGGAGGACTTGCCGGCCTTGGAGTAGGTCGGCTTTCCCTCCGTGTTAGCAATCTCCAACTCCAGTAACGAGAAGGCCTCAATAGGGCATATCCTCGATGGTTGGTCTTCGCGCTACCCCATTCCGTTGCCCATGCATTGAAGTCCCCCCCCCCCCCCCCGATCACTAATGGGAGTCGGGAGGTTCTTGCACTGGCGACGATGGCCTCCAGGGATCCTTAGAACTCGTCGATGGTAAGACTGGGAGGGAGGTAGCAACTGTATAGCCTTATACCAGCCACCTCCACCCAGGTGAAGCTGGGCAGGGGGTCGGACATCCTTTTGGATATGTGGAGATTCCCACACACCCAGATGGCCGCCTTGCTGGTGGAATCCTTCACCCAGCTCGGTTTACAAAGATCTCGGTAAGCCTCGGTGATGACGGCGATATCGGCCTTCTGCTCCTTGACCAGTTGGAACAGCAGCTCCTGGGCCACCGCACAGTGATAGAGGTTTATTTGGAGCACCTTAGTCATTGTTGGTCTGTGCTCCAACCTCCTGCGTTGCACGATGTTTGGCTACGCAGTCCTCAATCTTGTGGCCCTCCTTGCCACACCGGAAGCACTGCGCCGAGCGATCGACCGCTCTCTTACAACCTCTTGCCAGATGTCCGTTCTCGTGGCACCTGTAACAGCGCGGGGGTCCTTCGCGCAGTCGAACCCGGCAATTAACCCAGCCATTTTTAAGCTTCCCCTTTTGCAGCAGTGTGTTTGCTACTGCGACGGGAAGCAAGATATTGGCCGCCTGGGTTACGCTATATGCTCCCCTGAGCTTGATATTCTCAGGGGTCACTGCTTTCGGTGAAGTCATCTCAATGATGGCCTGTGCCACCTCCTCCCGAGTTGTGGCCTCGCCCATGCCCTTGATGGTGATGGCTTCCTTATGGGGCAGTGCATGTACGACAGCTGTCCCTTTTAGGATGGACGTGGCCGCTGCTTGGAGCTCTTGGGTGCACACGCCAGGCGTTGCAAGCTCTATGAGCAGTTCGCCTGCTTTCGTCCGCCTGATGGCGGTCACCCTTTCTCCTAACTTTCGCAGTTCTGGCGCAGCTTTTATGGTCTTCAGGATGTCGACATATGACGCACCGTCCGCTGCCTTGATCTTGATGGAATCGGGGCGGAAGGGTCGGACGCCGGCTTGTGATTCCGGCTTCCCCCTGTGTTGCTTGCCGACATCCGTTCCCTGCTGCTGCTGCTGATGTTGTGTGCGCGTGTGCGGGTGTGCGTGTGCGCGTTTGTGCGCAAGCGCTCGCTGTGTTTAATAATTTATAATCGCCAGTGGAACTGGCGCATTTGAGTACCTCATAATTTGCAGTTCTCCATCATTGACAATTTTAAATGCATGACCTTGAGATATTTTCGTTACCCATGGAGCTAATGAGAATCTCTTAACTTATGATCTTTTTATCCTTGCATGATCTTGCATACAGTACTCGAAGAACACTATCGATTTGATTTGAGCCACTGGCAACTATAAAGTGTTAAATACACACACACACACACACGCGGGCGCGCGCGCGCGCGCACACCCACGCACACACAGGTGACGCGAGGGGAACTATCTGAAAAAAGCACCCCGATGAGATACAAATATGACCGTGCGACCTCTACGCGGTACATCTTGTGTTACGCTAAATCCTGCAGATATCACCTTACCGAAATATTTTTCGCGCTCACGGCAAAGACCATTAGGGTCAATAATGACTATGGAAGTGACCAGCCAATCTTGACATTCGTTGAATTTTTTATATGCACTGCTACAAAAGTTTATACCAGTAATATGGAAATTTCATTATTCACATTTGCCATATCGGATCCGCCATTTTGAATTTTGTAGTGCTAATACGGGATTCGTCATCAGCGGCCTGATAAATCACCGTAAAAGAAATTTGGAGTAAATCGGTTGATTTTCGAAAATTGGATCCGCCATCTTGAATTTTGCAAATCTGACCTGAGATTCATGATCAGCGACCTCAAAAATCCTCTTTAACCAAATGTGATTTTCATCTCATGACAATCTTTTAAATTTCAACGAGTTCAAGGTTTTAGCCGCCATTTTGAATCGGACATGTTGGATTTTAGCAATTTAACTTACCAACTTTTTGGGGACGTCAAACACCAACAATTTCAGCCCAATACCAATTAAATCGAACTGCAATTTTTCCTTTTTCGATTTTTTTTACTCCCACTTTCTGTTTTTCTTTAGTTTCTGGCAGCTATTTTGGACACCATGTTGAAATTTTCAAATAGGCCTCATCAACCTATAAGGGAGGGCGGATCAATAAGGAACATCTTAAGCCCAAGATCCAACCACATGAATTTTGGGCAGGCAGGTGTACCGGTAGACGTGGAACGTCTGATATATATGACTCATTCTACGTCAAAATTAGACATAACCAAAAAATACGAATAAGGGTTCTACGTATACTTTCAAATGCCGAGTGCGCCTTTGGAAAATCCCATATGGCGGCTCCAATATGGCGCCTGAAATCTCTTAATTTCAATAAAAAAAATTTAAAAACGTACTAAAAATAAAAATGTAGCCCATATGTATCGTGATTTTTATGCTTTCCAATGTATTTTCACCTCCCATATGCGTATCCGGTGTTAGAATTTAGCTGTCACCATTCCTTTTTTTTTAACCTCGAAATAATCGTCGATAAGTTTACGAATATTTTATTTGAAATTTATAGAGTTTCGGAAAAAATGTTGTTGAACGAAATGTTCTTAGAATTGATCAAAGAATACGCTAAATTTTTTTCAGCTTTTTTGAACCTTTTTCTAATTTTTCAAAATATTGGGATTTTGAAAAATTCCAAAGTTGTTAAACAAAATCTGAAAAAATTTCAGTGTGTTCTTTGATCAATTCTAAGAACTTTTTGTTCAGCAACATTTTTTTCTAAAGTCTATCAATTTTAAATATAAAATTCCTGCACTTCTCAAAGATTATTCTGAGGTTATATTTCTAGTTCTTGAGTAATTTGTTCATACAAAGAATATTAACCATTCTCCATTACAAAAGTGAAAATCTTTTCTTACACGGCGGCTAATTTTGAAACATTTAGTGCTTCGAATAGTGCAGCGGCATCATAATTTACGTCATTAATAGTAATGTGTAATAAAAGACAGTAAGATTCTATAACGACCCCGGGTTGCTGAATTGGATTTTAAAGTTAGAATTTCGAAATTCAAAATGAGGTCTCTCAAATGGCGGATGAATTTTTAAAAGTTTTACAAGATGCTTCTAAGGGGGTTATCAAGTCTCTTATTCGGAATCTATCATCAGACGTGTAAAATTCTAATGGCTGCGAAAAATAATGGGGAACCCAGACAACAAAGGTAAGATGTGATGAGATGCTAATATCCGTAAATTTGCCAGACACTTTGTTTCTCGCAAGCGAAGTACGCCGCGGGAAATATAAGGAACGCGCGGTAAATCAGTAGATAAAGCCCGTGGACGAGCACATTCCATTGAACGCGTCATACTGCAATAAAATGCGATCTTTATCGAGTTCTTCTAGGATTACGGTGATCAAACATCAAGTGTTTCTCAGAACAATTATTAAATGGGTTGTATTTGTTTGTCTGTAATGCTGTAATAAGGTTTCATTTTTGTCGAGTCATTCAACTTAAAACCGAAAAATGTAAATTCGCTAAGCTAACGGTGCACAAGGCTAAATTTTTTATGGACTATCAACAACTTGTAACACGTTTCAATTAATCATTTTATCTAATACGGAAAAGGTTCAGGAATTGAAATGGCAAATGCAACAGATGGATTGCACGATGAAATGAAGTTACATTCTAAGAGATGTGCTAACCCGATGGGTACACCTGGTCATGTTGGTACATATTTGAGGACGATTTCAACATCTATGTTAGAAAGGTTTCCAAATGTTCATCCACAATTAAAAATTTGCAACACCTGCAGGGAATTATTTTACAACGAAAGAAGTAAAAAACATTCGTTTGAAAGTAATAGTACTGAACATTCGATGGACCTAGATGAACGTTCTAGTGAACCACTTAGTAAAAATTATGCAAAACTAGAGTAGAGCAATTAGAAGATATTGATGGCCTAAAAGAGAAATTCAAAATGCTACGTGATACCGATCCTGTGCGACAAAATATTCTCACTGTATGCCCCGACTATCGGACTAGTCATAAAATCGTAGAAGAATTTCAGTGTTCTTATAGAATGGCAACACAATCTAAGGCCCTGAAAGTCTGGTGGCGTATTAGCAATACCACCTTTCAAGAAAGGAAAGAATTTGGACGAAAATACAGTCTCGACAGTAATTGAATATTATGAAAATGAAGAAAACAGCCGCGTCGTGTCGAATAAAACTGTTACTGTGAAAATCGACGGATGTAAAGTAATAAAAGAAAAGAGTTTACTGCTTTATGATATCAAAATCCAAATCAAAGTTTAAGGAAAAGTATCCAAAACTTCTGATTGGTTCATCAAAATTTGCCGAGCTGCGACCAAAATGGTGTACCATTACTAGAACTTCTGGAACACATAGCGTTTGCATATGTACAATCCATCAGAACGTTAAAACATTGCTTGATGCTATTAACTTAAAAATGCTAACGAACAATTCTAAAATTCAGTTAAATGACTACAAAGATTGTATCAAATTTATTCTCTGTAACCATTTAAAATCTACTTGTTCTTTTCTTCAATGCGAGAATTGTCCTGGTATAAAGAAGTTTTCAGATTTCATTTTGGGTTTACTGGAGGAAAAAAACATACAGCAAGTAATATTCAGCACTTGGGATTCTACCGATCGATGTACTCTGAAGCAAGAATGTCTTTCTTCAGATTACTTTGTTGACGAATAATGCGATCGCTTTGAATTGCTTATTCCTCATAATTTTATTTCGAAATCACAATTGGAATTTATATCTGCGAGAAAGAACATTTACGCGACGATGAAGTATTACTTCAATGCGACTTTGCAGAAAATTATGCGTACGTTGTGCAAAATGCCGCACAGGCTTTCCATTACAACAACGACCAATGCTCAACATTTTTGCCGTATATTCTGCTGCTCAAATCGTATTAAGGATTAGAGGGGGAAAACTGTACCCCATTTTTTTTTATTTTAGGAGAGCATTCGACTCTATCCCACAGGAATTGCTATGCTTTAAGCTGCACGCCCAGGAAGTTAGTTCTAAATTATCTTAAATGATTGTACGGTGGTACATATCAGACCTCGGCGCGGTCCATCAGCTGCTGTGGAGGTGTCTGAGGGCGTGCTCCAGGATGAGATACTCAGTCCGCTCTTGTTTATGTTGTTTCTCTCTCTCGGATACTGTTTTACATTTTTGCACTCATAGAAGTAGAGGCGTCGATCTCATCCCGGAGTACGACCTCCTAATGCTCCTCTATGAGGACGATTTAACCATTTTCGCGCATTCTCCGATGGATCTCAAACGTAAATTTTCAATCATGGCTGAGTACACCGACCGAAACGGTCTCACGGTTCACACGGAGAACACCCAAATTTTAATATTCAAGCGTGCTGGTAAATACAGTGCTCATGACACTGGTTTTATGTATAAAAGCAACTCGGTGGCTGTTGTTCAGAGAGTAAGGTACCTCGGAGTTGAGATTTCCTCCACAGCCCTGGGTCGTTCACAGCCGTCGATGCAGCCATGTCTAGGGCAACTGGAGCGGCTAGTTCCGTTTTGTCAATTATAAGATCGGCTGGAATCGATTCTTGCATGGCTATGCTCACGCTTTATAATTCTCTAGTTAATACTACTCTTTTGTACTCTGCCCCAGTATGGTCACAGCGCTACTTGGATGAACTAGAAAACATCCAAGCTATTGAATTGGATTTCATCAATCTACCTCATCAACTGTTTGAAAACGTCAGAAACCAATAATTTGAGCCCAAAACCAATCGAATAGAACACCAATTTTCTTTCCCACAAGCTTTTTGATTCGAATTGTCAATTTTTGTTTGGTTTCCAGCCTTCATTTTGAGCCGCCATTATGAAATTTTCCAAAAAGCCAGAACTTTTTTGAAGGCGTTTGACCAGACGAACATTTTGAGCCATTAAACGTCTTGATTGGTTAATTCAAATTTTGGGTACACTGATTATCCGATTGACGTGAAACGTCACATATATGAGATATTCTTTTACAAACCGAACACTTTTTGACCGCCTATTTTTTAAATCGTTTTGTAATTTTTTTGCTAGTTCCTGGCATAAAATAAGCGAACACGTGTAACGGGAAATTTCGAAAAAAATATTTTTTTGAAAGATACAGAGTGGTCAAATTTTGACGTGTCGCGTTTGGTAGTCGTGTTCAAGTCATGATAACTCCCTTACATTTGATCGTAGAACAACAAATTTGTTTTCATTTTGATTGGAAAAACTTCAGCTATCTCGTGAAATTAGTCTCCAGTGTCTATGTTAAAAAATGACCATTGTTTCTTACAAATCAATTGTTTATTGCTAATTTTCACAATGATTACCATGTTTTAAAATTTTTTAAATAATACCATTGAATTCCTCGTTCAATTTCCTATAAGAAACGCATTTTCCAGAATGACTGAAAAATTTCTATTAATCGAAATAAATTATTTTTTCCGCAAAGTGGAAGAGTCGCGCGACGGCCACGGCGCGACACAGCGTTTTGATACGCAGTGGTGCGTTGTACTTCCATTTTATACTTTGTATATGACGTGCAGTATTATAAGTATTACGAAAAATGAAGGGTGTTCTCTCAGAGCACCGGAACGCCACGGTGGCGGTTTTGGAACTTCTAGACCGGAAGTAATCGTAGATCTCCTTCAATTTTTATGGAATCGTGCTGGAAACGTATTATTCATGAGCCCTTTTCATCCAAGAATGGACGTATTTTGCCCTTTTTGAAGGCACACGTACACAGGCTTTACGTGTGTTAGTGAGCACCACAAAAACGTTTAATTACTCATTATCCGCAGCATTTTTGCAAAAAAGGGGAATTTGCGTCCATTCTTGACACCAGCCGGCTTCTATTCCAAATAATTGCATGTCGTTTTATTTCGAATTGAAGCCAAATTGTTGCATCTACGATTCGAAGCGGGCAATGGCGGACATAAGGTGAAAAATGACAGGAAATAGTTCCGCGATTCTGCGAGGTGTGTCGCTTCCTGCGTATACCAGTGCCGTATGTTTTTACGGGTGCTTAGCAGGGCCCGCTTCCCTTATGATACTCACACAAGCAAACTAGCGTGTAAGAGGAACGCACACATGCGTATACATAAGAAATAACTTCGCGGATCGTGCCAGCCTTTTTTTCGATGCGGATTATACTATAGCCACCGAAGTTCGGGCTTCTTGGGTCATAGAACACTATTTCATTTTGTTGAAATTCGGATACTATGTTTTTTAAAGATCACATAGAAAGGATGTATATATCAACGACATTTTATTCATAGAATAATATCACACTTTACCTATATTATGTTTCAACCAAATGTTCATTTTTTATTTTATTGCAACCGATTTTTATGTGGTCGATTCTCAAAATTAATTTTTTAGTATACCTGTACTCACTGTTTATTTTGTGTTTAGGATATAGTGCATATCCCAGTAAACGGAAATAAATTTAAATGGATTCAAATTTTGATTGCATTTTTATTCATTTATATTCTCGTTTTTATTCATTTTATTTTGGTTTTAATGCAACAAATTTTATATTGCTTTTAACCGAGGTTTGGGATTTCGGATACGCATTTACGACTTTATTAAAATTAAAAGTAGAACGTTGAAAATGTAGTATGTCAACGGCATTTTATTAAAGTTCGATATGACATCGATTATAAAATTGGTCGTAATTTGATCTTTTGAAAATATCTATTATGAAAATTTATATAATTTGTAGTGTATATTGCACACTTACAAAATTTCAACGTTCAACCGTAATGCTCATTGCTAGGACAGCAGCGATACTTGGAAATTTTTTGTTTTTAAACATTTTTTAGCAATAATTGCAATATAGCCCACTAAAGTGGGCCGATATTTTTCGATTTGTATTTAAAAATTAGTAGTTGGCTGAAAATTTGGAAACAGGCTTATCTTGTACTTTTTACTGTCTCAAAACTCCTCATCCGTACAAGCTGCCATGTGTCAAAAAAATAGGTTTTTCTGAAATAACTCGAAAAATATCTCTTTAAACGAAAAAAAGAAAGATACAAAAATTGTAGCTACGGAAATTCCGCACAATTTCATTTTTTAAGAAAACTTGTTGAAACTACGATCAATAGAAGCCGAGAGATTTTTTTTTAATATTGACAGTTTTGCGGATCAACTGTAATGAGCGCGAGGATTGCGCGTTTTTCGCTTATAAATAAAAAATAACCATTCGGATCACAAACTGCTTCCAATAAAAGTTGTAGAGGATGAAATTACGAACAATTTTCCTTGTTTTTATGTAATGCTGTACGTTCAATATTTACGGAGATATGAAGGTTTAATAAACAAATACGCACAATCGGAACTTTTTTTTGCGATAATCAATAATTACTCTAAAACCGTGCTTCGTGTGCGAAAAGTTCATAGAATGAAAGGTGTAGATAATGTAATTTTTAATGTATGTGTTTAATAAAAAAATCATTTTGATCGTAAATCCACGACGGTACAAAAGAAAAATATGAAAAATTGCTATTTTCATGCACTTTTTTGTAAATAAGTATTTTTTGGCTACATTCACAAAGTAATAGTATAGTAAAGTGTTTTGAAGAGGATGAGAATATCTGTAAAATGAGCACCGGTTGGAGTTTTTACGATGAACTGGTGAAGTTATAGCCGTTTGAAGTTTCATACAAAAAAGTCAAATTATTAACAATTATGATTTTTGTTGAAAAGCAAGCGTAAAATTTTTGTTTAAAAATCGGTTTTCAACTGAATTGACTAGTTTATTGTAACTAGTAAATTCAACTAGTAAATTCAGTTGAAAACCGATTTTTAAACAAAAATTTTACGCTTGCTTTTCAACAAAAATCATAATTGTTAATAATTTGACTTTTTTATATGAAACTTCAAACGGCTATAACTTCACCAGTTCATCGTAAAAACTCCAACCGGTGCTCATTTTACAGATATTCTCATTCTCTTCAAAACACTTTACTATACTATCACCGTGTGAATGTAGCCAAAAAATACTTATTTACAAAAAAGTGCATGAAAATAGCAATTTTTCATATTTTTCTTTTGTACCGTCGTGGATTTACGATCAAAATGATTTTTTTATTAAACACATACATTAAAAATTTCATTATCTACACCTTTCATTCTATGAACTTTTCGCACACGAAGCACGGTTTTAGAGTAATTATTGATTATATATATATATATATATATATATATATATATATATATATATATATATATATATATATATATATATATATATATATATATATATATATAGGGGAAGACGGGGCGAAGCGGCGAACGTGGCGAAGTGACGAATCTCAAATATTTTCATTATGATCATACTGATTGTAAAATATCATGTGTGGTTTCTTTGTTTACACCATTTTTCACATTTTGAGGCATGATATTTCATTTGTTGTTCTCTTAGCTACCTTTGGAAGCGAGAAATGTAATTTTGAAACAAAATTTTCAATCATTTTCCTGTACTTTGTTCTTAGATTGGTCAATATCTTCATTTTGACAGTTTAATAATCGCTATTTATATATTTATTCTAAAAGTACAGTTTTTGGACTTATTTATAAAACATGAATTGTTCCTTTCTTGTGTGTTTATAATGAGATATCGTCTCTGCAAGTCCAAATGATACTTTGGGGTGAAGAGGCGAAATTTTTTCCTGGATGCCACTATTCCGTGATTATTTTTTAATTTAGAATTCCCTTTTGACGTATGCATTGAGTAACTAAAGACGAAGTTAAAATATGTGATTCTGATATAATATGAGTATTCAAAACTTTCGAATATGCAATATCTTTTTTTACTGTTGTTGGAAATTTTGATATATCTGAAGAGGTTCATTCCACCAACGTGGAAATTTTATTTTTATTAAAACAAACAATAATAGCTTAACAAATTATGACTTGCACTTAATTTTATGATAGCCGTCTGAGAGACCCAAAAAATAAGGATTCGCCACTTTACCCCGATATCAACGCTTCACCCCGTGTTTTTTTAAGTTTTTTAAATTGGCCATAGCTGGTCATCTGTAAAACATATACCGAAAGTAACATGCATCTAAATATTGACTATGAATTACCTATCAAATGATACTTTGCATCATCCTAAATACGAAATTCAAGGAGAGATATGATACATAATATATAAAGGAAATGCGAGACATTAAATCGTTACTGAATGATTTGCTCAAAAGTTGTCAATTTTCAAAAAAAGTGAGTACAAAATTTGTTTCCATTCCTTTTTTTGCAAATATCTTTGTTGGTATTGATTTTACGACAAAATTTCATATGAACAAAATGAAAGCTTACAAAGTGTCTTGCAAGAATAACTTTATCGACATTTTTTTTTATTAATAGCAATGATAAACTTTAATTGAAAACGTGGACAATTTTTTGGCAACAAAGATATTTGAAAAAAAGGAGTGTAAATAAAATGTCGTACTCTCTTTTTTTGAAAGTTGACAACTTTTGAGCATATCATTTTGTAACAAAACATCCATTAGTAACGATTTAATGTCTCGCATATAAAGTATTAAAATCAGTTAAAAACCGATTAAAAAAAAATGTTACCCTTTTTTACACATAAATTGCAATTGTTACTGATTTATAAACCACCAATAAAAAAAATTGTTTATAAAAAAGTAAACAAACACGTATTCCTTTAGTTTTCAAGTAGAATAGTGCATCTTGAAGTTAATTCTTCACATGCCATCGGTTTGCCTGCATCATTTTAGACGTATTCCACATATACTTTTTTCAAATGCATGCAAGAAATCGATTGGTTACAAAATATGCATAACAAATTCGGCGTTGAAAATTATAAAAAATTGTAATAAAAGCGACAATTTTAATAATCAAATTTGACAGTATTTGACTCTTCTGAAAAGTTTTGTTATTAATAAATGCTAAATTTCAACAGTTGATATTTAATTTGTACTTCATTGCCTAGAATATGTTCAATTGAAATATTATTTTGGAAGTAACGTTGAAATAATCAATAATGCACATTTACATTGTATATAATTTTTTTCCGTAAATGGACTTCTTATAATTCTCTGGCAGGTTTCTGATTGTTCTTTCTTTATTTGCCCATCAACATTCATTTCAAAGTTGTTGCGTGACTTCATCAATAGAAAGAAAAACTCCAATTTTTCTAAATATTTATCGACAGTTGACAGTGAAAAACAATAGAAATTGACAATATTACAACAACATTTTTAATTTCTGTATATTCTTTACCAATAAGTATAAAATACTTTCGACATATGCACAGGTATATTAAACAGTGCATAAGAAGTGTCTTAATTACTTCCACATTTTGAAGAATACGTTTATGATTTTATCTATCTTCAAAATCCGTTCTTTTACGAATAATAATTATGAATTTACGTTATTTTTCTCGTTAAACTTTCGATTAATATTTAGAAACTGCAGAGCGTCACGATTCAGGGCCCAAAATAAAAAATTTAAAAAAAATTTTCTTATCGAAATTTTTGTAAGTTACATCAGGGTATTCGTCATAATTTTTTAAGATTTTTTAATTCTCCACCTTCAATATTCGTTTTCTAAATTTTTATACATTTATGATGTTATGGAATATATTCTCCATATTAATTACATTAGAAAGTGCGTTAATTAAGGCCCATCAGATAGCATCAAACTAACTATTGGAATTGACGTCAAGTTTGATTCGATGCACTTTTTAAAAGTTCAACTCATGTAAACATATGTAAACTACCTGTGAAAGTATAGAAATATAACCAAAAAAAAAACGTTGGTCCTCATCAACGTGCAGGGTCCCGTGCTACGCCAAATTGGAAAATATCATAGTAGATATCTTCTTTAAACAAATTAAAAACATTAAACAACATTCCCGAGCGTGGGAGTTTAAAATAGGCCGAAATATAACCAAAAAAACCTTCGTCGTCATCAACGTGCAGGGTCCCGTGCTACGTCAAAATGGAAAATATCGTAGTAGATATCTTCTTTAAACAATTTACATACATTTAGCAACATTCCCGAGCGTGGGAGTTTAAAATAGGCCGAAATATAACAAAAAAAACGTTGGTCGTCATCAACGTGCAGGGTCCCGTGCTACGTCAAAATGGAAAATATCGTAGTAGATATCTTCTTTAAACAATTTACATACATTTAGCAACATTCCCGAGCGTGGGAGTTTAAAATAGGCCGAAATATAACAAAAATACGTTGGTCGTCATCAACGTGCAGGGTCCCGTGCTACGTCTAATTGGAAAATATAAAATATATCTACTATGATATTTTCCAATTTGACGTAGCACGGGACCCTGTACGTTGATGACGACGAAAGTTTTTTTGGATATATTTCGGCCTGTTTTAATCTCCCACGCTCGGGAATGTTCCTAATGTATTTAAATTGATTAAAGAAGATATCTACTATAATATTTTCCAATTTGACGTAGCACGGGACCCTGCACGTTGATGACGACCAACGGTTTTTTGGTTATATTTCTATCCTTTGACAGGTAGTTTACATATGTTTACATGCGTTGCACTTTTAAGAAGTGCATCGAATCAAAGTTGACGTCAATCTATTGGAAATACGGTATATGACAAAAATAAAATACCCGTGTTTTTTTGTGTTTAAAAACACTTGTTTATAACAATTTGTTATCAAGAATTTCATCAAAAGTGGTTTAAGGGAAAATCTGACTGCGCGAATCGATTCTACGGGAAAAATTAGCTGCAAATCATGCATAATGTTATGTAAAAAATCGTCAATTGTGAAAAATAATAAGTAAACAATACAAACGAAAACCCGCTTCTTCTCATGCCAAACATATCAGAGTTAGCGCCAAACTAAGCATTGAAAGTACGATATATGTTAAAAATAAAATACCCGTTTTATTTTGTTTATGAACAATAATTGTTTATAATAATTTATTGGTAAAGAATATACAAAAATTCAATAGTTTTCTGTATATTGTGAATTTACATTGTTTTCCATTATCAACTGTCGATAAATATTTCGAAAAATTGCAGTCTTTTATTGATAAAGTCCCGCAATTTATTAATAAAAAGTCTTTTAAGATGGTTCAAACTCTGTTTGGCGTAAAAAATGTAATATTGGACTATTATAAATGCATTTTGTCTTATAATTTGTAATATTTTTCAGCGATGATTTTTTTTTCTATGCATATTTTGTCATTTTAAACTTCTGACATGGATTTGAAAAAAGTGGTAAAGAATGGAAAATTATGAACTGATAAAAAATTTGTACATTTGTACCACCCTGTATGTTTTTAGGTCCAAAATGATGAGAAAACAAATAGAACTATAGTTGAAAATTAAAATATAAAGAGGTAGAAATAATTGTGGTAACACCCTTCAATGAGAAAAACGACAGAAAATAAATTGAATATGTGTAAAACAATTTCCTATACAACAAAACAGTAAAATTAATATCTTAAAAATATATAAATATAAAACATTTTCAACGCGATTGTCGAGTTTTGAGGATTAAAATCTACAAGAAAAAAAATGTGGCGTTGAACGTACAATTAGGATGTAAACTAATGTTATTTTGACAAATTCGTTTTTGCCATCTATTCTATGCAATAACTTCGTACGATTTTCCGACGGGAGACGTATGTACGAGTGACCTGTCCGAATCCGTCGGATTGCTGTTGGGAAAAATTCTATCGCACGACAGAAAATGAGCTTCACCGTCAAAACATTCGGACGATCGCGGTAAATGTATATATATATATATATATATATATATATGCTGTAGCACCGAATTACGGGTGGACTCTTGGCGATCTCGGCCATCTTCGGCCTTCCCCGACTGACATGTATGAATATCGTCGCTCCTATACGTGTGTATGCATACACATGCAAACAAAATTTTGGTGCCCCGCTAAGAACCCCTCGAGAAAATTTTTGATACGATACTGACGAGAGGACGAAAGTCGAACTTCGTAATACCGTCGGCAGATGCCATTCCAACCAGTACACTTAAAAGTTGTTGGTGTCGCTACAGTAAAATCTGACTTCCGACTTTTTGAGAGAACACCCTTAATAATACCGCTCACATACTGTTTGTAGTTAAAACAATGAAATTGAAGTTGAAATAATTTCAATTGAATTGAGAGAATGTGTTATAAAGTTTTAAATTATGTTTTTCGAATATGGAAATTCTGCGCCAGCGGCAGAATATATCCACAATGGAAAGTTCCTAGAATCTAGCGACTTCTGAAATGGGAGCAAAATTTGGCACCTACATCACTACATACCTTAATACTATGTACATGCGTTGTGGATGCATAGTGCAGAGGACAACTTTCATTTAACGGTTTTAACGGGTACGCAAGTGTTTACACGAGGAATAAATTGACAGCGTTCTTCGGTTCTATTTCGACCATTCGAAAAGCATACGCTCTAAAAATTACAGATGTACATTTTATTGTTGTAATATTTAGTGTTCAAAAAACGTTTTGGGATCAGAATATACTCGAAACTAGTAAGTATGCAAATATTATTGAAAGTGTATCTATTATAACATTACACAGCCCAACTCAAGGATTGTTTACAAACTTATAGGACAATGCCTAAACTACTGACGAAAAAGATAATTAGAAAATATCGGTTTGACGAATGTAGTAATCCGCATAATAAGCCTAATCACTCCAAAAAAGAGGAATTTCTCTTAGAAAAATTTTAAAGGCGCAGTTCCTGGCTTGGAATATACCAGTAAATTATGAAACATTACAGATGAAGATCTGTTCCCTCTGTCGTATTAAAAATCCGTTACCATCGACTGAAGTGAAAATGAATACCAAATGTCGTACAATAATTAATAAGGCATTTGCTATTTAATTGAAATATATTTGTTATTTACAAGAAGCAGTTTCAACCGTCCAAGAAAATATGTTGCCTACCGGCGAATCTAGTGCGGAAACGACAGAAATAAGCTCAGATACTTCCGATTTATCTGCAAGAGAAAAAGAATCACTTTCAACAGTACTTACCGGTATAAACGATGGATTACATTTTCTTGAAGTATCGCCTATTCAAAATACTCAGCAGATAAAATTGACAATATTTCAAATGCCTTGCGAAACCATATTTTTAACAGAACTCATGAATGTTCAAATGACGAAGGTAATGAACCTGGTAATGAATCAAATGTTCTGAAAGTTTTTCAGGAAAAATTTAGTTCGACAACAGATAGTAACATAAAGATACAAATTTTAACCGTAATTCATCAATGGTCATATTCAAAAATGAAAACCTATTTTCCGAATGCGAAGAGGCATATGATCGAAGTTGGAAAGAAAATTGTGGTTCAAAAGGGTATTTTAGAAGGACCAAACCCTAAAAGTCATCAATCATTAGAAAAGAGTTTTATTAATAAGGTGCTTGACTTCGATCAATCGGATGAATATTCTCGATTAATGCCCGGACAAAAAGATTACGTGTCTGTTAAAATTGGCGGAGTAAGAAATCAGATTAATTTTATTGAACTTAAAAGAGCTGTTATTGTGCTTTTAAAAAGAGCAATCCCGAAATAAAATGCAGTTTTTCAAAATTCGCATCTCTACGGCCAAAGCAATGCATCCTGGCAGGAGCTCGTTGCACACGTACGGTTTGTGTTTGTGCCACCTACGAGAACGTAAAGTTAGTAATTGACGGAGTAAATCTACGCAGACTTTCAGCTGATAGACCGCAACCACTTCAAACTTATCATGACTGTTTATATAGGATGATATGTAATCCAGCAAATACGGATTGCTATACGGAAACTTGCTCTGAAATCCGGGAATCAACGATTTAATAAAAGAATTGGAAATTATTTTTGAAGCGAATTGCATTGACCAAGTAACTTACAACATGGTAATTATTGTGAAAATTACCAATAAACAATTGATTTGTAAGAAACAAAATGAAAAAAAAAATTTGTTGTTCTACGATCAAATGTAAGGGAGTTATGGTGACTTGAACACGACCACCAAACGCGACACGTCAAAATTTGACCTCTCTGCATCTTTCAAAAAAATATTGTCAAAAAGTGTTCCTTTTCCTGCCTGACGCCTTAGCCCGCACGACCATCACGCCGACTACCGAGTAATTATACTAAACTAATAAAATACCACACGAATAAACGCACCATATATTAGGTTTGATTCCTTCTTCAAAAATAAAATACTGCAAAAAATGTTGTATAAGGAATTGCGTTTGATTTACTATTTAATAACGAAATAGCACACGGATCATATTATAATAAAGAAAATCTTCGAATAGTTATTAAAATTACATCGTCATGGAAATAACCTTAATACTGAAGTTAATACGATAAAAGAAACTGTGCCGCGAATTTCCTATCTATATAGTTAATAAAATTAATTCCAATTTATGAATTATTAAAAATTTATTCATTAGTATTCAAATAGATTTGGATTTTTCAACATGTCAATAACATAATAATAATTTTTTGTGAATTTATAAATAACTCGGTCGTAGTTGTAAAGATCATAGTAGACTAAAAGAAACTTTAATAGTTAAATATTAATAAATAATTTTCTCATTCGAATGATTGTACGACTGAATGAATGTCTTTCATTACTGTTAAAGCGTATTTTTTGTGAATCTAGATTATTTTGTAGAAATGTTAATGTGATTTACCATACCACTTAAAAAAGTTATAAGTTAAAGATACGCGCCTTTTGGGAGTTAACCCTTTGAAACATACATTTTTTAACATGCAAAATGGCTGAAAATCATTACTCGGGGGTTTTCGGGGTCGCTGTTAATGAATCTGACGTTCGATTTTCAAAATACGTGGAATGGCGACCCAATAATAAAGTTATTTATTTTCAATAAACAATGTAGAACTAAACGGCGAATACCTGTGAGTTTTACGGCCTCCAATTATAAAATGTTAACATTCCGGTTAATATGAGGCCAGCATCATAATCTGCGACATTCCGGTTCGCCATTTTGGATCCACCATATTGAATTTTGAAAATCTGAGTTCTGATCAGCGACCCCGAAAACCCCCGAGTAATGATTTTCAGCCATTTTGCATGTTAAATAATGTATGTTTCAAAGGGTTAACTCCCAAAAGGTGCGTATCCAGCAGATCCGATTCCTCCGGTGTGGACGACACTGCGGCGCTAATCGCTAACACGAACAATAAAACAAAACCAGATTCACGCAGAGTGTATCCTCTGATGATAAAGTAGTTCGTCAGCTGTATCTGTCTGGGTTTTCCGTAGTTTTCCCAGACCCCGTGCAAATGAGATACAGAGGGTTCAAAGTCGTTCTACGGGGCGCAGTATTGGCGGGACTGGCTCTGGGTGGGTGTTACCTTGTATTGTCAATGTATTGTCTTCGAATGTCTGTCCGACCTATCCACCCGACAGCCGACCCGCAAATAGGCTAAACATGTTATTAAAGCGGGGGATAATTCCTTTCCTTTATCCTTTTTAATTTATATTTTAATTAATAAATTATTTTAATAAAAAGTTTCACAAATATTTAGAAGAAACTGAACATATAGTTAACGACTATAATATAATTTTAGCAAGAAAACGGTTGATGGTGACAGTGGAATTAATTGTATTGTGTGCCAGGCTTTGTATCATAGAGCTTGCAAACCAATGTCTAGTACGACAACAAATACCAATTTGTTTATATGCTGTTTAGTTTCTGCACCGCCTAAACCAAAGAAGCGCCCTGGTGATACTCTCTCGCTTCGAATTCTGTTACAGGAACTGTCACCGGATCTAATTCTCCTACGCAGAATAACTCTCAACAGTGTTGTGGGAGATATGGCGAACAGTTTGCTCTGTTAAATGGTAAACTTGATAAAGTCTTATTGCTACAATCAGACGTAAATTAAATCAAGCAATCTGTATCTGTTTTGCAGACCCAAATGAGTCAGATGAATTGTGACCGGGCAATTTCGGCATTTGAAGGAAGGAACTGTGATCTTGTTGTATCAGGACTCCCTAAAAGTGTAGATGAAGACCGATGTTCGATTTTAATGAAAATTGGCGAAATTGTAAGAGTGATGCTCGAAGGCAGGGATATTATATCTATTCACCGATTTAAGGCTGGTCAATCTGCTGATTCGAAAGCATCATCAGTTTCTCAGCTAAACTTTAACAGTCCTATCAAAATACCAAGAATGCTAATCGATAGACTTTCAAATCATCGTCTTCGCGCCGATGTTGTAAAAGCTACTCATACTTCTGTATGCGTAAATCCCTGAATGCTGAAGAAATAAATAATTTGTGCCCTAATTCGCCTATATATTTAAATGAATGTCTTCCGGCCGAGACAAATGATTTATTAAAACATCTGCGTGCTTTTACTAAAGGTAATCCAAATGTGTCAATTCAAGTTAGAAAAGGAATGCTCAATTATCGACCTTTCAAGAACTCCGAATTTGTGGAAATCTTAACTGAAGATGATCTTTCTAAGATCATTAATAGTTTATGACAACCTTTTGCTCCAATTTCTACGCATTATGACTACACTGAAAATAGAAATGGTAAACCAACTGAAGCTGATACCGTATTAACTCCTTCATCGTCGACCTGCATGGATGCAGTCTCATGTTTATCTTCATCACCCAAACTTGGTGCAATGTCCATCAATACATCGCTTCGAACGACGGTTGTTCCAGCTCTATCATGTCAAAAGAAGAATCTTAAACGTTTGTTGAAAATCGCGCACCTTAATGTACGATCTTTATCAGCACATTTTCCACAAGTATCGGAGTTATTATTATCTGATGGTTATGATATTTTTTGTATTTCTGAGACATGGCTAAATAATAATAATGCTGATAATGATTATTGCGGGTCATGATTTATTAAGAACGGATCGGTAACACTCAAGGGGTGGTGGGGTATCTTTTTATATTAGATCGGATTTTAATTATTCAGTGCTTAATCTCAAACCTGATAACTTCGGTCTTTAGCAACTTTGGATTAATTTACATTTTCATGGACTTCGTTACTCATTGGGAGTGTTATATAGACCAGAGAAAGTACCTCTTAATTGTTTAGACAACCTATACTCAACAATATCGTTGCAATTATCCTCAATTGATCAGGTTCTTATTTTGGGTGATCGGAATGTTAATATGTTAAATCCTGAGTCTTACGCAACTAAAAAACTCCTTGAGTGGATTCGTTGGTTGAATTTGCGTCAAATTATTAACAGATCTACAAGAGTCACCCTCACTTCTACTACTCTATTTGATGTTATCCTGGTCTCCTCCTCTGTAAATATTATTGATATTTTATCCTCTGATGAGCATGAGCTTTATAGTAGGTTTTAATTACTCTTTTATGTAGGTTTTAATTAGTCTTATTATTATTTTAAATATTGTGAATTTATTTTTGGTTGTTTTATATATGTGTCGGGATAGTATGTTTTTTAGTAGTACGTTTTTATTCTTCTAAATGTGTTACTGTTCATTACATACTTTTAATTCTTTTTGCATGATAGTTACGTAATTACGGGTCAGGCTGTAAAATAGCAATTAATGCTGTGTCTAGCCCCTTGAACGATGTATATTAATGTATATTGTGTCAATAAAGGCGTTATTATTATTATTATTATTCCAGCCACTGGAAGACTTCTCAATTACTTCTTCTTCGGCAAACTTTCTAACCTCCTGTGCTTTGTCTAGCATAATCGGTGACATCCGTCTTGGGTTATCTCCAGCTGGGGCAGCTCCTTCCACATTGATATGGTGTTCTCGTTATTTATCAATATTCGCTCAACAAGATTGCTTACCCGTTGACCTTCTTTTGCGCTCAACTCGCAAATATCTGCTTATGTGGCATGGATCAGTTGTTCCCCAAGTGATTTTCCCTTGAAATCGTGCCAAGTCTCTTCAAATGCCCGCCATTGTCGCCTATCTCGCCTTATATCCAAATCGAAGGCGTTGCCGAAATTTATTCCGAATGATATCATTAGAGAATGTACCAGTGGCTAGAAATTCGATGACCTTTGAATACCCGTCTATCTCCATTTTTTTTCTCCTGTTTATTTACAATCTGTCAACTCGACATTAAGTAAATTTCATATAATAACTTTAATTATCTAAAATAAATTAGCACGCGAGCATCTAACCCAGTGGTGAGCACTCATTAAGATTAAATGTTTTGAAAATTTACATTCAGTTAATAAAAGAGATGATTTCTTGATGAGTTTTGGTTTCTTCAGAAGAATTTTCTAAATCTCTTGAGTCTTGAGTTTGTAGGATTATTAAGCAGCACTGTAGCTAAATCTGGATCGTAATATAGTTATTTCCTCTTCTACCGTTTTGATGTCCATATCTTTTCGGATAATATCATTAGGTACAAACCAAGGTGCATTCGTTATTGCTCTAAGACATTTAGATTGGAATCTTTCAAGAATATTGATGTTAGATTTTGAAGCACTTCCCCAGAGTTGTGCCCAATACATCCACACTGGTCTAATGATGGATTTGTAGATGAGTATTTTGTTATTTAAATTTAATCCTGATTTTTTACCTAGTAACCAGTACAATTTTCGAATTTTCAGATTTAGCTGTTTCCGCTTCGTCCAAATATGGTCTTTCCAAGTCATACGACGATCTAATTTCATGCCAAGATATTTGACACAGTCGCCTTGTGGGATAGAATTATCGTTCAAGAAGATTTTAGGGCAAGTCAGTTTGCGAAGAGTAAATGTCACATGACTTGACTTATTTTCGTTTATCTTAATTCTCTACAATTTAAACCATCCTTGGAGTTAATGAATATATTCTTGTAAGTACTGAGAAGCTACTGTTGAGCTCGAGTTTATAGATAATAATGCAGTGTCATTTGCGTACGTTGCAGTTGTAATATTTGATGATGAAGGTAAATCAGCAGTAAATAGTAAGTACAATGTCGGGCCCAGGACGCTGCCTTGAGGGACTCCAGATTTTATGGGATAGAGTTTGGTTATTGCTTCTTGAACTTTAACTTGATATGTGCGATTGCTCATGTAAGATTTCAATAGTACGTAATAATTTGTTGGAAACCAGTTTTTTAATTTGTATAACAATCCCTCATGCCATACTTTATCGAAAGCTTGCGCCACGTCTAGAAATACTGCAGAGCAATACTTTTTGCATTCTACAGCTTCTGCAATTTTACGTGTAATCCTATTAATTTGCTCAATAGTTCCATGGTGATTACGGAAACCGAATTGATGATCTGGTATAAGATTTCTTTTAGTTATGTAAGCATTTAATCTATTCAGCAGAAGCTTCTCATATATTTTTTCCAGGATAGGAAGTAGACTGATGGGTCTGTACGACGAGGTAGTACTTGGGTCTTTGCCAGGTTTTAAGATCATGAGAATTTACGCTACCTTCCCCTGATCAGGGAAATAGGATAAACCAATGCTAGCATTGATCAATATTGTGATGAATCTTGTAGCTATTATTGGAAGTTCTTTTATAATCATTCCGTCAATATTATCATAACCAGGTGTTTTCTTTATTTTAAGATTTTTAATGATACCTTGAACTTCGTTGATTTTAACGTATGGAATGGATGCATCGTCCTCAGGAAATGACTTGATTTCTTGCATTAGTCTACTTTCTTCTTTATCTGGGAGTGTTTTGGTTGTAGATTTGAAGGTTTCGCTGAGGTGAGTAGCAAACGCCTCAGCCTTTTCAGGGTTCGTTCTTGCCCAGTTATCATCTTTCTTCTTTATAGGTGGAACAAATTTTTGAGGTCGTTTTATTTTCCTTGTACACTTCCAAAGCGAGTAATCGTTATCTTTAGTAACATCAAGAGCTTTAACAAAATTTTGGAACTGTAAGTTGCGATATTCGGACAACGCTGCTTTGAGTATCTTAATTGCCTTGTTCAGCTTACTTTTATCACTACTTGATTTTGTCGTTTGCCATATTTTCCTCACATTTCTTTTCTCCTCGACCATTTTTTTAATATGTTTTGGTATTGTTTGATTGTTTTTATTTATATTATACATTTCACGTTTCGAAGTAGATGCATTCATAGCTCTATGTATAAGGATGTTAAAGTTTTCAATTTCATTTTCAAGTTCTTCGGGACTTTTTAAAGAAACGTTACAGATCAAATTATTGGTTATGTAGGATTTGAACTCAGCCCAGTCAGTATTATTATTGTATAGTTTGTTGTGTTTATTTCTGAGAATAATTTCAGTTTCTACAGTGACCATAACAGGAGAGTGATCAGATGATAGTTCAAGATTAGATTGCCCATTTATATGTAACGGGTTAAGACCTTTAGCTATTGCAAAGTTAATTAAATCAGGTAATTTATTTGGATCCGAGGGCCAGTAAGTAGGTTCACCCGTTGATATTGTGAAGAGATTATTTTTCTTGATGGTTTCATAGAGCTGGCGCCCCTTAGGATTGGGAGTGAATGACCTTGAACCCCACCAAGGATGCTTCGCATTATAATCACCACCGGCTTTGAAACGATGCCCCAGCGAGTTAAAAAATTTAGTGTACTGTTCTTGTGAAACTGTAAATTTTGGCGGTGAGTAAATTGAAGAAATAACGATGGAACCAAACCTATCTTCCAGCATAATATTAGTAGCCTGTAAATACTCTTTACTGTAATTTTCTATTTCATGGTGTTTAATAGACTCTTTTATAACAATTGCTGTACCACCATGCGCCTTATTACTCGGATGATTGGTTATATATTATACTTTGAAATTTTAATAAAAATTTTTTTCATAAAATGTGTCTCTGATAGAAGCATAATATCAATGTCATGTAAATTTAGAAACAATTTTAGTTCATAAATTCTCTGGTTTAAACCATTCGCATTCCAGATACAAATTTTTAAGTTCTTCATTTTGATATTTTATTAATGAGACTAGTGATAATATTTAACATTGTATCTATTCTTTTCATTAATTGTAGCTTCATATCTTCTAGTTTATTATTATGTGTATTTTCGATCGAGGAAATACTTGCCATATTATTTTGATTTTTTTGTTCCCGTTGGTAAACACTGGGGGCAGCAACATGAGCGTAAGTTGTGTTTTGATTTATTACATTATTATTTCTATGCATCTGTTTTTGATTAATATTTAAATTTGAATTTGTATTTTCGTTTAATTTCTTTTCCCTTAAAGCTAGATATAATTTTTGCTTTAATTGCTTACGGACAATGCAACCTTTGTAACTTGCAGGATGATTCCCATCGCAATTAGCGCATTTAACATCGGATATCTTTTCTTTAATTGAACAGTCGCTAGTGAGATGTGTTCCAGCACATTTTACGCAGATGGCCGTTTTATGGCAGTAATTTTTGGTATGACCGTACTCTTGGCACCTTATACACTGGGGAATCTCTCTTTTCTTACGAGGAGGCTCAATGATCACAACTGTATCCATGAGTCTGTTGATTTTATAGATTTCCTTGTTGTTTTCACTAGTTAAGATTTCCACAAAAAATAGAGACAGAGGGCTCTGGTTGATATACCCTTTGATGTTATTTATTCTTTATACTTTATGACTATAGGCTTCTATTTCCTCAGTGAGTTCTTTAATATCAACCGATGGGTGGATGTTTTTAAGGACAACTTTATAATTTTTGTCCTGTTTGCGTTGATATGTGTAGAATTCTGTTTTCCTATTTTTTAATTCCTCCACAATTGGTAGATATTTTTCGGAAGTACTTGGTTGAATTTTGATTTCCGAATTAGATACTGTTTTTAATGTAGACTTCTCATCAATTTTTATTAATAACTGTATAAGTGGTTTAATATTGTGCACACCGTTAACGTATATAGGCGGCGATTTCTGGTAATTAGGCTGTTTATTCTCAGATGGGGTTTCAGTTAACGCTTCAGTTTCCGATTTTTCATTTAAAGCGCTAAAAGAATATTTACCGGAATTGGACTATTTAGACAGTAATTTTTAATTGTAGTTTGTCTTTTTTTAACTACTGTGGCACCTGGGCTGTTTCTTATTCGGTTGTTTTTTCCTTTTGACTGAGTCCAATTGTCCTCGGTTTCTTTTTGCTGGGCACATTTACCCGAGTATAGATCCATTTTTCGGTCGCTAGATGCTTCTTGCTTGGAAAAACACCACACAAAAGCTATTAATTTTCCAACTACTTTTCGACATTAGCGGTTATAAACGTTAGATATCATCCGCGCGCAGCGGAGCACAACAATGCTTCCGAACACGACGAGAGCTAATTCGTAACTTAATGTACGATCTTTATCAGCACATTTTCCACAAGTATCGGAGTTATTACCATCTGATGGTTATGATATTTTTTGTATTTCTGAGACATGGCTAAATAATAATAATGCTGATAATGATTATTGCGGGTTATGATTTATTAAGAGCGGATCGGAAACACTCAAGGGGTGGTGGGGTATCTTTTTATATTAGTTTTAATTATTCAGTGCTTAATCTCAAACCTGATAACTTCGGTCTTTAGCAACTTTGGATTAATTTACATTTTCATGGACTTCGTTACTCATTGGGAGTGTTATATAGACCAGAGAAAGTACCTCTTAATTGTTTAGACAACCTATACTCAACAATATCGTTGCAATTATCCTCAATTGATCAGGTTCTTATTTTGGGTGATCGGAATGTTAATATGTTAAATCCTGAGTCTTACGCAACTAAAAAACTCCTTGAGTGGATTCGTTGGTTGAATTTGCGTCAAATTATTAACAGATCTACAAGAGTCACCCTCACTTCTACTACTCTATTTGATGTTATCCTGGTCTCCTCCTCTGTAAATATTATTGATATTTTATCCTCTGATGAGCATGAGCTTTATAGTAGGTTTTAATTACTCTTTTATGTAGGTTTTAATTAGTCTTATTATTATTTTAAATATTGTGAATTTATTTTTTGTTGTTTTATATATGTGTCGGGATAGTATGTTCGTTTTTTTCTTCTAAATGTGTTACTGTTCATTACATGTATATTAATGTATATTGTGTCAATAAAGGCGTTATTATTATTATTATTATTCCAGCCACTGGAAGACTTCTCAATTACTTATTCTTCGGCTAACTTTCTAACCTCCTGTGCTTTGTCTAGCATAATCGGTGACAATCTTGGGTTATCTCCAGCTAGGGCAGCTCCTTCCACATTGATATGGTGTTCTCGTTATTTATCAATATTCGCTCAACAAGATTGCTTACCCGTTGACCTTCTTTTGCGCTCAACTCGCAAATATCTGCTTATGTGGCATGGATCAGTTGTTCCCCAGGTGATTTTTCCTTGAAATCGTGCCAAGTCTCTTCAAATACCCTCCATTGTCGCCTATCTCGCCTTATATCCAAATCGAAGGCGTTGCCGAAATTTATTCCTAGAATGATATCATTGGAGAATGTACTAGTGGCTAGAAATTCGATGACCTTTGAATACCCGTCTATCTCCATTTGAACGTGTAATATTTCCTGGAAAGGAGTGAATCCCCTCGATACACTCCTCATAGTGGTAGTCACAGGTTTCAATCTGTCCTTGAACCTATCTATGAGCCGTGAACTTATTATGAAGATCATCGCGCCACTATCATGCATCGCCATGAAAAGATTGACCTCCTAAATGGACTTCCACGAAACAACGAGTTTCGTCCGTCGCTAAGCTCTCTTCGTTTCTAATTGGTACTTGCCCTTTCTCCTCGCATTCTCTGTTATCGCTCGGCCCTCCTTGTGCATTCGCTAGGTGCCACTCTTTTCGCGTCACGATTGTATTATCTCTTTCATTTCTTCCCACACTCTCTAATCGCTCTCCCATTTCGCTATTATTTTCTTCTACCAGCGGAATTACCCCTAGGGATTGGCTGCGGGAGGTGCGGGGCTCGGTTACCCTCTTGCCCTCTCGTTTTCCAAACTTACTCGTAATGGTGCACATGGCTCACATGTCGCAATGGGGTTCCCTGAATTTCAACAAACTTGACATTTTCCATCATTTGTGGCGCTTTATGCATCTTATTCGGATAATTATATGATGAGTGCCCGTTTTTTTGGTCAACCCTCACTCACACTCGGTAGGATACCAACAGGCGGAGCCACCTATACCCTTCCCTGGACAACTATTCTGTTATTCGTTTGCTTTTTTAACCCCTGGTTGTTTATTCTTTTTCTCGTTTACTTTGGACGCAGGCTATCTTCCGAATTTCCCGTTATGTGTATGCTCTCTAGTCTTTCTTCTCACGAGCGCTCCCATTCTCCTATTGTGGAAATTGGTACAGCATTGGCGACCTTAGTGGAGGCTCCTCCTGACAATGAAACTTTTCTCTACTAGGCGTGTCTCTATATCTACGATCTAATTCCTGTAATCGCACATACCGCCCGCCTCTTTTCTCTGAACTAATAAAATCCTCTACTTCTTTTCCTGCTAGATGTCTTCGATATTCCGATGTCAGATTCCGAAATACTATAAGCAATTGATTTTTTGTCGATGGCGGTCGCTTAAAATAACTCACGATGTGTTTTATACACGAGATATATAGGGCTATCGGTTCCTTCTTACCTTGAGTGGGGGTTATCAACTCGTCTTCTAGTAACTCCCTGTCTTCAAACTTCCCCGCTTGTTCGCTTGTTGTTCGACATCAAGAATTGTTTGCTGGTTCTTTCTCGTCCCCTGCAAACCTGAGTACCCATTCACACAATACCTTTGTACACCGACTTTCACGGTCTGTATCCGCGTTACTTCGTAGTTATGGGCCCTTGCCTATCAAGTTCTTCGATTAAACGCAATGGCTCCAATTTGCGGATATTATTCCGTACTTGTTTTAATTTCTGTGAATCTTTCACCATCTTTTTCATCCTTACTAGATGTCAACACTCTTCGCCCGCCATTGTTTCTTTTTATTTTCTACCACTACGCCTCTCTTTGCAACTTTCGTTTCCTTTTTGCTAACTCTGAATACCAATGTTTTTCGATCGTACGATGGAATCTTTGTTCTTTCACTATTAGAAAGGTGATTTTTCAAAAAAAACAAGACACGATGTATGTGCACAAAAGCCTTCATTCTAATAATTTTTTTGAAGTTATCGCGCTGAAATTTAGACACGGAATGAAGCTCGCGAATGACGGGCCCACGATATGACCCCACTCGCGATCGTTTCCCCCTCTCTGGCTTCGCCCAAGACTAATAAATAAAAGATAACAATAAACCATAAACAAATTACTGCCGTTATTGGCTACTTCTTTTCTCCTCCTTGCACCTATCACAGCCTATATCGCCTGGATAGAACCTAGTTTCTACCAGCTTTTTGTGACCCACGTGTCAGGAACAAGTTCCACGGGGGGTCTAAAGGCCTTGGGTGCAATTGCAGTCGAACCAAAGTTCTCTCGTGATACGTGATTATGCGTAGGGGGGGGGGAGAAATATGCAAAGAAAAGGATAACAAAAGCAAAACAAAATATGCAGAAAGCGAAACCAGAGAAAATGAAACGATAAAATAATAATCGGAATTCACGTAAATTCGCCGAAATTAATTTCTACATGTGTATAATTAGATCATTACCAGAATTTTTGTAACAAATTCTTAAAATTTAAATAATAAATAATTTTCTTATTCTAATACTATATTGTAGAAATAATAAATCGCAATCGCATCTAAATAATAGAAAATTAAATAGTAACCAAGGATGAACCGGGAACACTCTTGGCACCACAAAATCTTACCAATAAAGTTTATTGCTAACCCAGATATATATTCGTAAAAGTTATTAGTACATGTATATATTTTATTATCAATTATTCATATATATATATATATATATGATGATGAAATTTTCCGATAATCTACTCACGGCTGTCTCATTCGATTGCGTCTTCTTTCTCTATCTGGGTCTCACTAGGTATTGGGAATAAAATCATGACTTCTTAGTTGTAACAAAAAGGTTTTGGTGTTCTGACAATGTATAATGTTCTTCTAAATGTTGAAGTAATTGGAGTATAATTTTCTGGAATGATAGTTGTTCAGCATGTTGTGAATTGGTTTAACTTTTGCTCGCCCAGAGTCCATATTAATATATTATATAATAATATTTTATATTACTATAATTATGGTCCCGGAATACAAAATGGGTGGTTTCAAAATAAAGTGCAATTTTATGAAGATCCGCTTCTTTTTTTCTTTACAACACATATTAAATATTCAAAATAAGCCTAATTTATTTGTTGTGCTTTCCATTATAATATCGTAATATAAAAATATCACCTTTCCCTATTTTATATATTACAAAATCAATAAAAAAATGGAAATGTAACGTCCTGTGGCTGAAGAAGTTCATGAATTTTATTTTCATTTGTGTTAATTATGCTATTGCTACTAGTTAAACAAATGTTTAATGACTAAACATTATTCCTATTATCGTGAAAAATGAAGTATGCTATGTGTCTCCATATAATTTTTTCATAGACTTGTAAAGTATGTCGTGTAATTTTGAAGACTTATTTTCTTCTCACGTGACGTTATACAGATTTCTCTTAATAAAAACCGATAATTACTTTCAATTAAAATAAATTCCGTGGAAAATGAGTATTGAACTTTTAAATTAAATCGTCTTCAATTTATTACACATACAGTTACCACGCTTCGCACGTATTCTTTAGCGTGTAACTCCCTTAGTATGTCGTAATTTTATAAACAATTGCGGTTTTAATTTACTTTCAATGAAAAAAATGTAAGCTTTTGCTGCATCTTAATGACACTATATCAAATTTTTAATTACTTAAATGATAAGAGTAGTATAGGGGTACCGATAGCCAGACGTAAACACCCCCCACTCCTCCACCTTGAGGTAGGTCTGACGCCAGACGGTAGAGGAACATTGGGATAGGTCAGGGGTTAATAACCTCATAAAGAGGTGTTAATGGTTATTAATGGGTAATTAATGTCAAAATAAATAATAAAAATGTCAATAAATAATGTTAATTGGGTGATCAACGCCAGATACGTATCAATTTATGATCGTAAATAACACTACTCCCGTCTTGTACGGTTTGTCAATATTCTGACATATACAAAAACGTACGGGGTACCTTTGTCCGCTACGCGAGACTGGCAGACAAATCTTGAGATAGGTCATGGGTTAATGGCCACATAACGAGATGTTAGTGGTTATTAATGGATAATTAATATCAAACCAAACAATAAAAACGCCCCACCTTGCGAGGTAGCTCTGTAGTCTGGCGTAAACAAACCTGTACGGGGTCCCTTTGGCCGGAACGTGAGGTAGGTCATGGTTCAACGACCTCTCGACGACTATTTGTTAGTTCTCGTATTTGGCTTCTTATGATGATTCAGCCCCCACTCCACCTTATTATTTATTAAGATTTACCAATACATAACGCCGATGACCTTTATATACTTGTTGCGCACGTATCAGTCCGCTTGTAGGTCGAAAACGAGAGACTGTGATTTCATACGACGTTGAAGCACACACATGGTGTTTACTCGAGGGGACCCAGTTTTCTAGGAAAAATTTGAATACGAAGGGGAGATAAGACGTTGACAATACGAAAGAGGAGATATGAAGATTTATACGGGGAAATATGTTGCGTAATATGCAGGAGGTCCGCAGTCGTCCAAGTTGACTGTGACCTTGTATTAACGTATGAATGATCTGTACTTGCGTTCAATCGTAAGGGTAAATGAAATATTGTAATAATTTTTCATTATTCTTATTCTTATTAATTCGATTACATATATGTTCAACCTCTTATATTTATAATTTTCCACAAAAAACGATAAATCTTTTGAATGTACAAAATTTTACAATGACCAAGTGTGCTACAATTATGATCTACTTTACTGTTTGTACCCAAAAGGAAATGAGTAGCGAGTCGAAACGTGACGCCGTTTTTTCAAAACTATTTGACATGTTTTTTCTTCCGGTCGCGTTACAATTTCATGTACGGCGGTGCGTCGTATTGCATTAAATCTAATGCGCATTTTTGGACGTGTACCACTGGTCGTAGTGGTATTAGTAGTATTATTACAATCACTTTCCATAATCATTTTATAAATCGAATTAAAGTTAATTTTTTTCCCATTTTCGTAATTTAATGAAATACCCTTGACTTTAGACGTGTCGTAATACTGATCGTTTTCAGTTCGCACGCGAAAAGCTTAAAATTTAGGACCCCCTGAGATAAAGGTCTCAATATACGCGCCCGACCCGTAATCCGCTAGCTGTCGGTCAAGTCACCCAGAAAATTACCCAAAGGCGGTTCATAATCTTCGGGTGACGTCATCGATTTATTAGATATATATATATTACTGAATCGGTATCGAAATAAAGCACGCGACGATCCAATTTTTCTAAATAACTGTATAGTTTCAAACGCGCTTGAGCTGTCGTATAAGCCGTAATAACAACGTTTGTACAATTTGATGGTGTGACCGTTTCGCTTCTGTCGACCCAATTGACAAATATAATCTTGTCATTTACCGGAAGAATCTGAGTAACCTCTTTTGTCACATCTGTGAAAATTTCAAGCAAGTCTTGGCACGTGGAAATAGTCTTTGTACGCTGCAGATTTTCGCGTTGCCCCCCCCCCCCCCCAAAATGAATTTAAACACAGTTTAGCAACGGCTCTTAAACCGGGATTTTTTGATATATTATCTTGTTCGAGCTTTATCCCTTCGGTCCGCTCATAAGATTGTACGCACAAGCTTTTTGTTTGCTCATCGACACATTCTGCAGGACAGCCGCTCGCTTCTTGCTTCATTTTTAGGAACGTATCAATGTATTTCGAAAACAGACCACCATCGCGAGTCTGAAGATTGTATTGAGTTATATTATACTGCCAAATTTCGAGTATTTTTCGGATTTTATAGCCTTTCTGAATAGCTTTCTTTCCCTCATCGAGTACCCACGCCCCAGTTAATACTCTATAGTCGTCATTCTCATGTATACAGTCTGATTGCCACTCGATCTCGCAACAGCTTCGGCAGAGAGGAAATAGCAACCGAGGATTCATTTTAACTGGCAGTACCGCATGATAAAGATTTCGGGGTGGTAGTACTTTACATATGATAAGTCCTTCTGCCCCGTCTAAATTAATTGGATCTTCTAGACTCGTGATGTCAGCACATTCTTCTCCAACATAAATGGTTGGATGGCCTACGGGGAAGCGACCGGTCTTGCAGATGTATGGATATAGCGAACATACATCTACGTACTAAATTTTTTCATTATTTTTGACAGTGTAATATGTTGCGGTATTTCCCAATCGTCCGCCAAAAAATGCAGCGCGCGGATCGAGAAAAATGTAAGACGCCATTGGATGATTTTCCACGTAATCATAAAGTTCTCTACTTGTTTTTTTTCTCCCGATTAAACGTACATTCCCATTTTTCGGTAAGATTGTATCTGAACGAGTGTATTAGACGCGATGTATATATTGTATTTGCATAAGCTGTATTGCAATTTTCACCGTTTGAAAAAATAGGTTTATCTCTAAATTCCGAAAAATAATATCGACAACCGTGGAAGAAACACCCATGAAATTGAAACACGTGGCCTTTGACGTTATTAGTCACATCGTTTACATCTGGTGGTAAGAAAACATCTACTAGTGGACCTTCGAGTAGTTGATATTCTCGAGAACGACCTGCGTGCACAATTTCACAACCGTGCACCTTTTCACACCAAAGAAGCCACTCTGTAGCCACCTTCGATTGGCGATTACAGCGTCTGTAACTGTTCCCCGGTGGTAATAGTCCGATAGTGTTGGGTTTCAGAAAATTCTTCCTATAAACGCGCGAACATGCTGATGCTATCGTTACCGCCTCACTAAAGGGGCAAACATTACCTTTTTGGAGAAATATTTTACGAAAAGCAACGCATGCTCTTCGTAAAATATCGACATCCCTTTTGCAATATACTTCCATTTCGCGTTTTATATCAAATACTTAATTTCTAGCGATACAGTCGTTATACCAGCTGAAAAATTTTCCTCTCTCATCAGGCGACATTTGATCGGGGGCGTAAAAATGCGCTTCAGGAAATACTCCGACATAATCTGTATTTTCGAGAGTATTAAATAAGTTAAGGAAATAACCTTTCTTGGTGTGTTCTGGAAGGCCAAATGCTTTAGGCAAAGGACTTAACTTCATATGGATATAATTTAAACTGTCTATAAAAATTGTTTTATCGAATTCTATTTTTATAATGCTTTTTCCGTTTAAAATTACACTCGGTTTTAATGATTTATTGAAGGCATTTTCACGTTCGATCAAATTTCTCAGGATAAACTGTGCATCAAAGCCCTTCGCGTTGTGCGCTATACAAACAACTTTAGAAAAACTCGATTTCTCGCGTACTGCAAAGTCTATGAATTCTTTAACTGGGTCGTGTTTGAAAATAAATTCATGTGTTCCGCAAAACTCACAAATTCCGCTTGTATCTAATAAATCGATGCATGACTCAAATACTTGATGTGCGACGCAAAGGTTTACAATGTGGAGGTTGATCTCTGGATTTCCGCGATACGCCACGTCTTGTCGGGTTTCAAAATCATAAAAAATAAAACGTGTACAGGGGCGACTTGTAATAATATTCGGCGAGTTGCTACTACTAATACTACCACCATTATTGATACCACGCTCATTAGTATTTAAAGCTGTGGAAGATGACAAAGACAGCGATGGGAAGACGACGACGACGACGAGAACGGTGATGATAATGTTGGTTGGGGTCTCAAGGAAAGATTCGAATTTTTTGTAGCAATTTTTGCATAAAACAATGCGAGATGATATCGTGCTGACTTTTGCAACATCTGCATTTCGTTAACCCGCACATGTGAGACCCGTAATTAACATCTACACATTTGTTGCAGCTTTTACAAATTTTTATAGTACCGCAAATACTACGCATAACTTTACCCAATTTAGAATATGAACCGGGGTACGATGCTTATTGAAGCAATCGTAGTTGTAAAAATGTCTGTTGCAAACGGTGCAGTAAACAAAATTATTCCTAATCTTCTCGCATGCGGGTTCCGAAAAACACATGTTGCAGGTATACGGACACGAGTGCGAGTCGGGTCTTGTATAGCGTTTATTACAACATCGACAATATCTGCATTTTTTCCCAACCACGCCCATTAGATTTGTGATCGTCGAGAAATGGTTCGCTTTTGCGTGATAGAGTATATTTATAGTATCACCACGAAACGAGACGAATTCTCGCCGACCGTCAAATATTAAGTCTTCGCCGTTGCCGATACCATTACTGTCGTATATGACAATGGCAACATTTTTAACCGCGTAATATCGTTGAAATTCCTGAAATCGAAGCGTTGAACAACCATTTTCAGGGATTTGAACGTTAGCCTCTGATATAATTCGTTTCGCGTTTTCTAATTCTGAATTACTTTTGGGGCGACATATGCTTTTCGACGATTTACGCCATATATCTGGGGAAACTAAATTTTTTTTTTTAAATATTCGGCTATAGCAAGAGCCCTTGGCAAGCAGAGATTGTCATCGTTGCAAATCGACACGACTGATTTGCTACGGTAAGCAGCTTCGTTCATTTTGTTATTACTCCGACCGCGGGGAACACGAACGTGATGCACTTCAATAACAAAATCATCATTTAATTCAATACCCGACGCGCTTTGCGCAACAGATGTTATAAGATTTAACATGTCCGTTGCGTTGAAATTACTGATAGTTCGGAAAGATAAACCGGCAGGTTTTGAAAAATTAGACGCGTTAAAAGTTAGACCTATTAAGTCGGAATCACCGCTATCGTCGCGTAAAACTATAGTTGACGTTATCAAGTCAAACAGTTCTTGTATAACGCCTTCTATATATTTGATCGGATTCGTTTCATCGCTCGGTTTTATTATTTTAAAACGAATCTCGCGACCTGACAGTTGAAATCGATTATAGTACCGGAATGTATCCTTAGCAATTTGAATTTTACTGGCCGGTGGTCCCGATGATGATGATGATGATGAAGCTGCTGGCGATGATGAGGAAAACGCTGATGCTGGTTCATCATTTCTAGACTCCTCTCCAACGTCGGTGTCATCATCCTCGTCATCATATTCTTCGTCAGCGTCGGGGGTATATGCTGCATCACCGGTACTGACACTGCTGTTGGAAAAGTCGTTGTCATCATCGCTTTCGTCGTCGGCCTCATAGGCGGATGTTGCACCTTAACAACCTCCACCGACTTGTCCTTGAGCGCCATCATGATCTGAAAACAAATTATTAACGCTTACTAAATAGTCTTATACATTAGACAATGATAATAATTTTCGAAAAAAACGAAAAGTTACATTTTTATTCCTCGAGACTCGAGCAATACGTCGTATCGACATATCGCATTATTATCCCGAGATTAAGGGATGGAAACGTTTCCCCATCCGAATATTCATAATGGGTTGCCAACCATTTGGCCACCCTCTCCATTTTAAGGCCATATTCGGCGTAATCTTGCACGAGTCGCAAGCGCTTTCTTTTTTCAAAGTCTAAGAAAATTATAAAAAATGTAACAATGACGTTAAATATTTTTAATGTACATGTATCAATATTATTGAAAAATAAGAAAAAGCATTACCACTATTAATAGCTGCGATATAGCGTATACAGCTATACTCTGGTTCGTGTGCAACATCCTGCATTTCTACCGTTAGATCATCGCTGCGGATGCTTCGCGCGCCATCCGTTGTTAACGAATCGAGCTCCGAGAGAAGTTCACTTGTATTGATGGACGACACATCGTCCAATACGCGAACAAAATCTGCAAAAACAAACAAGATGTCGATAAACAATTTTCGTAATACTTCAAACCCGCTCTACGTAAATGTAAAGTTGGGAAATTCCACCAATCACAATTAATTGCGATATCAAGTACGATACCTCATTGGTTGAAACTCCTTACGTGACGTTTACATTTGTCTATCCCGCTTGCGTTGACCGGAGGGGGCGTTTTTTACACCATCTTAAACGCGAAAGAACGAAAATTAACATTAGTATTACAAAAAAATACACAAACTTACCCGTAATCACTTCGCACTCTGCGATGATGCGCCTGTAGAGTCTGTCATGAGGCTTTCCTCTGGAAACGAGTACGTTCCCGGTTTGACGCATCGCGACATCGCACTTTACAATAAACTTTTTATATATATCACAAAACACTGTATGCTCGCACTCCAAAAGGTACCGCACCAATTGTCGGAAATCGTGGCACAATCTCTTGTACGATTTACGATGAGCACTAACACTGTAGCGTAAGCCGAAAACACTAACGACGGTACGATTTGTTGTCGCAACGTACCCCACGATTGCGGATATTATTTGGCGGACCTCTAATTCCATTTTTGCTGATTAGAAATACTTCTCGAAAAAATTACGAAGACGTTCGAGGCGAAAGAGATTTTCACAAGTGAGGACTTGGAACTATGATTGCTGGTTTTATACATCTATGATGTCTGTGATTGGAAAAAATATATTTTTCTCACATCACATTTGTAAAATATTAAATGTGCCAGCTTACGAGATGGTTCACATTCCCCAAAACTGTATCGTGTATGGTAAGCTTCCGTTTCGAGTGTTTCCAAAAACTCTCAAATTATTTAGACATTTTATGATCTTCTTTCTTGCAAAATATAACTGATAAGAAATGTCTCAAATACAAGATGAAAACTATTACATAAAGCAGAGTAGATGGCTTTTCTCGAAATGATTTCGTTTGCTCGCAGAGACCCGTCGTTCGACAGAGTCGAGAGTTTTAAAAATTTAAGAAAGGAAAATATATTTGCTACTTTATGGGCTCTTACTCCGTTTAAGTCTTCTCTTTAGGACATTTACAAAAACTTTACACATAAAAATACTATGATTTTATTGAATTTTTTTCGTTATCTTCGCTGAACCCGAGTTTAAATGCTTTTCATTAACAATATGTGTTTGCGCAGTAAAGTGTGTGTGTGTGTGTGTGTGTGTGTGTGCGTGCGTGCGCGCGCGTGCGTGCGTGCGTGCGTGTGTGTGTGCGTGTGCGTGTGTGTGCGTGTGTACGTGTGTGCGTATGTGCGTGTGTGCGCGTGGGCGCGTGGGCGTGTGCGTGTGTGCGTGTATTTATATGTACGAGTTACTTTTAGGGTCGTTGTAACACTAGCGTATTTAATCAGCGGCCTCAGCAGGAAAAGGCGCAGTCGCTTGCACGCAGTTATATCGAACTTTACGCATTGCGCTTATACTCACTTCTCCTAAAACGTAAACACACAGTTATTGTGAGCTATTGTTAAAAAGAGCGTGCAGTGTAGCATATTTGATTAAAATAGTAGACGTGGTCGTTACATCGTGTTGTTTGAAATTTCTAACAAAAACTGTGGAAAGAACTTGCGAGATTATGGAAATGGTTCGACAGGATCCAGCCCTTGATAATGAGAAACATACGGATGATACGCATTCACTCGCTACTCAAATTGTGCATCAAGAAACTCAAACGTATGACGAAAACGATGATGGAATGTCGTCGATACCGCTACCACCAATATCATCATCGTCATCCACAATCGTGAGCGAGAGCTCCTCTACCGAAGCATATCAATCTCCTAATGAAAAGCGTGCTCACATGTCACCTACAGTGGAGAATGGTATTCGCAATACACAATCCTTGCTTTTGTCAACCACATATTCATTGAACAAACCATCGAGCAAGAGACTTTCCGTCGGAATGGCACCTACCGATGTGGGTTTATTCGTACTCGTTGTAAAAATTTTCAACAATCAATCATCTATCGGTCTAACAATGCAATCGGATAGTTGGTCAAAGTTCACAAAGGTCATTGATACCGTTTCTTCATATTTCGACGACTCGTATTTTAAACGAGCATCAACATTACGCGATACGAAAATAAACGTCAAAGATTTTAAAATCATCTGTTTATCCAATCTTTAAAGTAGCTCTCTGAGAGATTGAATATTATTTGGGCGTTGAACAGACGTTCCACGCCGTAGCCAGGTGTATCGCCCAGAAGGACGATCCTCGGAAAACTTTAACTTACGCGGATTTAACAACACACGTAAAAACAATAGTGAACAAAATGAAGACACTAAATAATCCACAAAAAGGTGCTCAGTTAATCGTATTTTATTGAATACACGGAGATACTACATCGGTTCGGTTCACCAAACTTAAACGAGCTGCATGGAGTTGCGGTAATAATCAAGTCACTCGCGGAAAACGATGCCACGGAGAAAAGACTGTTTTTCGAAAAATAAAGCAGATGCGTGCGATACACACGTAGCAATAAGACTGCTTCAGCCCAGGATCCGACGAAATTCGCTGATTCCCACCTTTTGCAATTGCAAACATAAGGGGGCCAATTTTAGCACGTGACCGAGTCGCGTGACATCACATATACTCAAACATCATCTTTACGACATCGTACGGTGCGAAAGCGGTCGTTTTCGAACAAATCCCCACCACTACCACCGCTGAAAATGATAATGAGGGTGATGATGGTGAGAAGGTAGCAGCGACAGCAGTACCCGCAACGCATGAAAACAACGAAATGCAGAAGGCGCCGACATCACTAGCTAAGAATATCTTAAAAACACCTGAAAAACATAGGGACATTGAATCTGCAAACCAATCACCGCCATCACCACCACCGCGAAAGAGGGCAAAGAAGGAAGCATCTGATAACAGAGTATTGAGAAGGAGAACTTTTACACCATCGATCGTAATGCACAAAACCACATTTGATGGTTTGAAGAGACTAGTGATCTGTGTCGATGAACGAATGAAGAAACTAAACGAAATTTTCGAGGAAGTACAAAAATGCAGATTTCGAATCGAGTATGAAATTCTGCGGTATCTTCTTTCTCAATATTATAAAAACTTACCGTGCGATCTATGCATCTAGCAAATTCTTCTAAATGAACGTGAACAAATTTGTAATTATATGAAAACACAAGTGTCAAAGGCTTTCTTTGCAGACGGACTATTAAACATAACTATGTATGAACTTGTATTATTTTTAGAAATAATCATCGAAAATACAAAAACCACGTTTAACGCGGTACTGTAAAAATTGATATGAATAATAAAAAGGATCATCATACATGAAATAAATTATCTATTAATATTTCAACCTATTTGTAAAAAACACCACTTCTTCACCTGCAATCTTGAAGCAAAAGATCCACTTGTTGGCAAGAACTACTCTCGTAAGATGGGTGGCTGTCTTTGATGTTGTTTGATCGTTTTTATCGTTGCATAATACATCTTTTCTACGGAATATTCTCTGTAGGTGTACATGTATCTGTATTTATGTAAGTATGTACGGATATTTCTTCAAAGAGGTACAGGAGCATATTTTATGAAATTTTTTTAAACCTTCCACACACACACCCACACACACGCACACGCACGCACGCACACACACGCACACACACACACACACACGCGCATACACACACACACACACACACACACACACACACACACATTACATGTATAACGCGGGTTTGTTGTCTTACAAGCGGTGCTATCGAAGAGGGGGCACTGATGAGCTTGTTCAGCGCGGCCCCCTCTTCGATATTCGCGGTTGTCAAGCTCGCGAAAGCCACCCGGAGGGAGGGGTAGCTCCCCGCGGTAAATGCTCACGATGCCCCAGCCGTAAGAGCTACTCGCGATAAATGAGCTTGCGAGAGACGCGCGCCCCGGGGGCCGCCGGCGCCGCCGCCGCAGTTGTAGGAATGTGTTTGCGCAAAGTATATTTATTAGTGCACAACTAGTTGTTATTGTTATTATTATTATTATTTTTCTTTTAACATTCAGTCGTTTACGGCGGAGTACAGTGCACGGTTGCTCTGCAAACAAAAAAATGTCTTCAAGTTCAAAACCCTCTATGGACACGAGATGGAAACATCCGTGGACGTGTATGGCATGCGGTCCCACAGGATGTCGTAAAACAGTTTTCGTGACAAAATTTTTAAGAAATTTGTCATTATTAGCGGACGTTTCCTTCGATCGGGTGATTTTTTATTACGCCGAATGGCAAGATGAGTATCGTAATAAAATGGTCTTGGGTGGAAAATCGCCTGCAGCGCATCGTGGAATCGAATTTCTAGAAGGTCTACCGAACCCCGATGATTATTCAAAGGACACAAATAGTAAAAAATTAATAATAATCGACGGTCTTATGCGCGAATCATTGAATAATACCGTCACGGATCTCTTTACTAAAGGTAGTCACCATAAAAATATGAGTGTAATTTTCATTACGCAAAATATTTGTCATCAGGGTCGTGGACAGCGCGACATATCACTTAATACCAATTACCCGGTTTTGTTTAAAAATCCTCTAGATAGGGCTCAAATTCAGCATCTCGCACGTCAAGTTTACCCGGAAAATTCAAAGTTTCTCCAAGATGCGTACAGAGATGCAACTTATCGCCCACATGGTTATCTTTTCTTAGATGGTGGTGGTGGTGGTGGTAACCGTACCTCGAAACGAAAAAGACGGCTTATTTTACAAAGAGGTGGATACCGCTTCTTCTGGCACCGGTTATCAGCGCCATTTTTTCGAAATTAATCGGCGGCAGCGGTAGTGATTAAAAAACGTGGACTTTACGGAGTATGCAAAGAAAATGATACTAGTTCCCGAAAGTGAAGTACACGGAGCAAGTGAGGATAAGAGAACAGCGCAAACACCCGGCACAGCGCTATCGCGATGTGACGAGGAATTGTCTAATATCCTACGGGGTGGAGATAATAATAAGACGTTTGATTGTGATAATATTTCCACGTTTAATATTAAAGACGGTGAGGCAGCACAAATTTTCCACGAGCGTGGTAAACTCGCTCGGTACATTCGAACGCTTCAACGATATCTTCATTTTTTCACCAAACAATTACATAATGAAAAACGAACAAACTTACAGAATGTAAAGGATATTAGCGATATTGAAGATAGTGCTCATATCAAGAATGAGTAGAACAGCAGCAGCAATAACAACAACAACAACATAAGCCGCTAAACAGTGGACAGGAAATTTCCGGAGCTCGAAATTAAGTAACGTCCAAGGAGAAGGATATGATTCCGATTGCTAGCTCCGAAATTCTAAAAAGTGTCCCTTTCTCGTATAGAGCAAAAGCTTTGAAATTACTGAACCATAGGAGGATAAAGGATAAAGGAAAGGAATTATCCCCCGCTTTAATGACATTTTTTTAGCCTATTCGCGAGTCGGCTGTCGGGTGGATTGGTCTGACAGACTTTCAAAGACATTACAAGACAATACTTTTTTTAGACAAACATATGGATCACCCACCCAGAGCCAGTCCCCCCATTACTGCGCCCCGGAGAGCGACTTGACCCCTCTGTATCGCATTTGCACGGGGTCTGGGAAAACTGCGGAAAACCCAGACAGATACAGTCGACGAACTACTTTATCATCAGAGTATACCCTCTGATGGTAAAGCAGCCGTGTCTCCCACTCAGCAATCGGTCTGCTATCTTTGCCGTAGCGGGCGCAACGCTCGTTTTTTTATTTTTCATAATCACCCTTCCAAGTATGGATCCTTATCAGGAACCTTTCACTTGAAAGAGCGACTGTGCGTCGCACCGACCACAGGGCAATTGCTGTTGGTTACTGAACCATATACATCGCTCGAAACGTATTTCGTGGGACAATGAAGGCGTTGTAACTATCGACGGTTATGAGGTCATCGGGTCTGACATTGTCGAGCTTGTCAACGATGCAACACGTGCGCGAAAGTCCGCACAACCAGTTGATCGCGAAGAATTTATTCGTACTCTTCGTGCGGAACGTATCCCACCACGTTCCATCGGCAACAAATCTTTGTGGAAGCTTGCCGCTACTCCACGATTTGGTAAAAAATCTAGAGATATTATAAACGCTGCGAGATTCCGAAAAAACTTGTCGAAAAGTGTCGTCGTCGACGACGACAAGGAGGGCAGTCACAGGGAGAGAGAAACAGAAAAAACGCAACAAGAACGAAAACGCGATAATTCAGGACAGATGGAATGGCTGGATCTCGAATTGTAACGGAAAACGATTTGAAGCGTATTTATTACGATCCTTCACACCCGGTAGGGTACTCGGGCGCCCGAAACATTATTCGTCTCAAAAAGTATCACGTTCCCGAGAAAAACATTCGCGAGTGGTTAAACCAGAAAGATGCCTACACTCTACACAGACCTATCAAAAGACGTTTTCAGCGTTTAGTATATTCCGTTACAAATATTGATGACCAACATACAACGACAATAAAAGTTACGTGCTTGTCGTCATAGATGTGTTGAGTAAATATCTATGGGTCGAATCACTTCTAGATAAAAGTGCCCTTGAAGTTCTGGCTGGGTTTAAAAGAATTTTCGGTAGAAACGATGGTCGGTTACCGGTCGTTCTTCAGACAGATCGCGGAAAGGAATTTATCGGTAAACCAGTGCAAAATTATTTACGTGAAATGGATATTCAGTTTCGCGGTACCCGTGGCAACCCCGATGTAAAAGCCGCAATCGTCGAAAGGTTCAATCGTACATTTAAGGAGCGAATATGGCGCTATTTCACGCATATAAATACCAGGCGTTACGTTGATATTTTGCAAAAAATTACCGTTGCCTATAACAATTCTTTTCACACAAGTATAAAAATGACACCGGCTTCAGTAACCTTATTCAACGCGCACGTTGCACGTCAAAATATCGATTCCAGATTTCACTCGGAACGACGAAACAAATCATATAAATATGATGCAACGGGGCGTTTCGCCGGCGGACCAGGTACGTTCGCCGTCGTTAGAATGTTGCCATAGAGACCGTTTTTCGTGCGTTTCCGTGACGGGATCGGGAGTTACAGGAACGGCCCCGCACCAGCCCGAGCGCCGCCGATCGGGGCGCTCGGTGGACTCCGGAATCGAGCGGAGAGGCCGGTCGAGTCGAGACCAGATAGTCGAGAGAAAATCGGAGTTAGATGGCCTATGGGCTACTAGAGTAGGGTACTATAGTATCGTCAAGGAGGATAGTCGAGGTAGTCGAGCAGTATAGTCGACGTATCCGAGTAGTCGAGTATAGTCGAGTCCCGGCAATCAACGAGTACGGAGCACGCGGGAAACCGTAAATTGTACGAGTCGCGAGAGTAGCGAGCTCAGTAACGAGGCCTCCAGTGAGAGCGAGACGAGGAACACGGTCAGGACGAGCCCGTGGGTCTGTACCGGCGACCGTCGCATTTTGCTCAATCCACCGCCCCTCCGCGAATTTTCAACCAATTTGATTAAATTTTTTTTTAAGTACTCAGGAATGATTGTAGAATGATTGTAGATTGCAGTTTTGGGATATTTTCATTTTTCGATTAACAGTGAGTTCCCGAAGACGCGACTCTTTAAGGTCGCATACAACGCATGGCAGCATGCGGTTTTCGATCAAATTTAAATTACAGACGTGGAACTTTTGCGCATTGTAAGGAGCTTTTGAGTCTCTGATAAAGAATCTTAGGTCAAAGTGGCAAAATTCAAAATGGCGTCTCCAACATGGCGGACGAATTGTCAAAAAATGCTTAGAATGGCTTCCAATTTGTTACTCGTGGGTTTTTTTGGTCGCTGAATGCGAATCTTGTATCGGACTTTCGAAAGTCAAAATGGCGGTATCCAATATGGCGCCCGAATTTTCAAAAAATGATTAGAGTACCCTACGATTTGTTATTCGAGGGTTTTTGGGAATCCGAATGTACGAAAAAATATTCTGAATGCAAATTTTTTAGCAGATTTTCAAAATTTAGAATGGTGGTATTTACTGCGATGGCGACAATGTTTAAAAATTATTTAAATAGTTGTTAATAATTTTTAAAAATTATTTAAGTTATTTACTTGGCAAGTCAAATACGTGAGAATTAAAATAAATAATAACATGAAATATATAAATCGAGCTTGGATATAAGCAACTTAATATAATTCAAAATTATCGAGAGATTGAACAATGTGAAAATTAGTGCCTTTGAAACGATGAAACCGTATATGACCAAATTAAAGTGCAGTTTATAGAATGATACTATTATTAAATTGCACTTTAATTTGATCATATACCGTTCCATAGATCATCTTTTTTAATTGTATTAACCCATTAACGAAGGACACTTTTTTCACTTAAATTTCAATCAAAAGTACATATCTTACTATTTTCGAGGTCGCTCTTTTCAGCGCTGTTGTCAAAATTGAGCTATCTTAATTAGAAAATTAAATATGGCGATTTAAATGTCAAAATAATGCGAAAAGTCGAGTGTTCTTTTTTATAAAACATTTTTTTCTCATCGAAAGAATATTTGTCGTCAGAAAATTTCTTCCTTAAACGTGGACCCAATAGTTACACTATCAAGATAATTTTTTTAAATATTTAAAAACTAACATGGTGACCACAAAATGGCGACGCCAATGACAAATTTCTAATTAAAAATTAACAATTGTTTTTTTTTTTAAACTATAGACTTCAGAAAAAATTTTCTAAGAATAAATACGTTTTAGAATGAGTCAAAAAATCCTCTCAAATTTTTTCAGAATATATTGTTATAATTTTTTATTTTTCGAAAATTCGAAAAACCGAAGTTTTTAAAAATGTCGTCCAAAAAATCTGAAAAAATTTGAGAGTATTCTTTGACCAATTCGAAAACATTTTTGTTCTAAAGAAATTTTTTCTAAAGTCTACATTTTTCAAGAAAAAAATTACTAGTCTTGAAATCTAGAAAAGTTTAATAGTTTTTTTGCTTG
The DNA here is from genome assembly GCA_030407085.1 of Trichopria drosophilae. Lineage (NCBI taxonomy): Eukaryota > Metazoa > Arthropoda > Insecta > Hymenoptera > Diapriidae > Trichopria > Trichopria drosophilae. The sequence goes on from CM059582.1 coordinate 134,121,945, forward strand.
AAAACTGTAGACTTTAGAAAAAATTTCCTTAGAACAAAAATGTCTTCAAATTTGTCAAAGAATATTCTCAAATTTTTTCAGATTTTTTGTACGACTTTTTTAAAAATGTCGATTTTTTGAATTTTTAAAAAATAAAAAATTATAACAATATATTCTGAAAAAATTTTAGAGGATTTTTTGACTCATTCTAAAACGTATTTATTCTTAGAAAATGTTTTCTGAAGTCTATAGTTTTCAAGAAAAACTATTGTTAAGTTTTAATTAGAAATTTGTCATTGGAGTCGCCATTTTGTGATCACCAGTTAATTTTTAAATATTAAAAAAATTTATCTTAATACTATAACTATTGGGTTCACGTTTAATGAAGAAATTTTCTGACGACAAATATTCTTTCGATGAGAAAAAAATGTTGTATAAAAAAGAACGCTCGATTTTTCGCGTTATTTTGACATTTAAATCGCCATATTTAATTTTCTAATTAAGATAGCTCAATTTTGACAACAGCGCTGAAAATACCGACCTCGAAAATAGTAAGACATGACCTTTCAATTTATTTGAAGTTAGATTTTCATATGAAATTTTTGATTGAAATTTAAGTGAAAAAAGTGTCCTTCTTGACGTTAATGGGTTAATACGATTAAAAAATAGTATCATTCTATAAACTGCACTTTAATTTGGTCCTATACGGTTTCATAGATCATCGTTTCAAAGGCAGTAATTTTCACATTTTTCAGTCTCTCGATAATTTTGAATTATATTAAGTTGCTTATATCCAAACTCGATTTATATATTTAATGTTATTATTTATTTTCATTCTCACGTATTTGACTTGCCAAGTAAATAACTTAAATAATTTTTTAAAATTATTAACAATTTTTAAATAACTTTTAAACATTGTCGCCATCACAGTAGATACCACCATTCTAAATTTCGTTAATCTGCTAAAAAAATTGCATTCAGAATATTTTTTCGTACATTCGGATTCCAAAAACTCCTCGAATAACAAATCGTAGGGTACTCTAATCATTTTTTGAAAATTTGGGCGCCATATTGGATACCGCCATTTTGACTTTCGAAAGTCCGATACAAGATTCGCATTCAGCGACCAAAAAAAAACCACGAGAAACAAATTTGAAGCCATTCTAAGCATTTTCTGACAATTCGTCCGCCATGTTGGAGACGCCATTTTGAATTTTGCCACTTTGACCTCAGATTCTTTATCAGAGACTCAAAAGCTTCTTACAATGCGCAAAAGTTCCACGTCTGTAATTTAAATTTGATCGATAACCGCATGCTGCCATGAGTTGTTTGCGACCGTAAAGAGTCGCGTCTTCGGGAACTCACTGTTAATCGAAAAATGAAAATATCCAAAAACTGCAATCCACAATCATTCCTGAGTACTATAACAAAAAATTTAATCAAATCGGTTGAAAATTCGCGGGGGGCCGGTGGATTTAGCAAAATGTCCGCATGACATAGGTGCCCGACCTCTGTGCGTCGTCCACGCGAGCGCGGAGTATCCGGCGGATCGAGACGAGTGGTGGCGAGGCCGAAACAATCGAGCAAAGAGGCTAGGGAGCAAGCCGACGACGACCAAAATGTAAGTCGGCCCTGAGCCAGAATCTAAATTTGTACCGGGCCTTGAGCCCTCTATATCCTTTTTTGTATCATCCTAATAAATATACTGTTAATTTTATAAGATAAAATTGTGTCCCGCGTATTCCTTGCCCCCAAAATTTCCGTAGGTTTGCGCAGTGGAGTGCGGGAACCGCCATTAGGATTTCGCGATTTTTCAGGCGCGCAAGGAGGGCAAGGACGACCCCCTCTGGGTCGATCTCTTGCTCCCCGGCAATACTGAGCCAGCCGAGTAAGGCCTCTTACCTGGCGCGGCGTCTTCCCCCTGGGAAACGCAAAAGTCCGTCATTCGGACGGTAAACGGTCGGAAAAAAACTTTCAAATCCGGCAAAAGCCGTTTATTGTGCGTACTCATAAAGTACGTCACAATGTAAAAGGTGATCACGTTCGAATCAGTAGTGTTAAAAACGCATTCAAGAAAGGCTGCGAGCGAGGTTGGAGTGAAGAAATTTTTCGTATAAAGTCTGTTTTAAAACGTCAAAATCTTTTCGTTTACGAGCTCGAAGACTTAAACGGCGACGAGATTGAGGATTATTTTTATCCGCAAGAACTAGGGTCAGTCTCGAAAGTCCGAATCGAACAAGAATTTAAAATTGACCGTGTGATTCGTTCTAAAGGCCGAGGTGTGAAAAAACAATACTTTGTTAGTTGGGTCGGTTATCCCGAAGAAATCAATTCGTGGATCCCCGCCGCGAGTTTAAATAGTCTTTAAAATGCACCATTCGCAAATGGAAGAATTTTTTGTAGTTTTACCCAGCAACAGTAGTATGAAATATTTTCCCGATAATACAACGACAAGATTCACGACAGTTCTTTCCAAGGAAGTTGAATTAACGGGAAACTGGTTAGTTGGATTATCAGAAATTCACGTACCTTACAGTGTTGTACACATAAGACGTAATAATAATTCGTTCACATTTGGAAGCTTGGAGATTGGGGCCGATGGACTGCAAGTTATCGATACAACCAGTGTTAATATTTCCGAAGGTTATTACAATAGTGTATCTGATTTTGTAGACGGAATCAACGATCGCCTAAAAGTTTTTTACGACCAATTTTCAGACGGAGTACACTTACAATTCAATTATGCAAATACACGTGGCGGCATCGTTTCTTCGTTTTGTACGCAAAAAGATTGTAAAAAATCACATTACTTTCTTTTTCACAGTTCGGTAAATAGGATTCTCGGACTTCCCGATATAGCGAACATAACTCCTGAAAAGGGGGAAGAAGCTGATAAGAAAAATCTAATACATCGGTACTACCCTGCTAGTTTGTCCCGTGCAATCCCCGATCAGTTATTTGTCTACACCGATATTTGTGAGCCGAACATTGTCGGTGATTCGCAAGTGACTTAATTGCGAATTGTCAATATCGGTGGAAAAAATTATAATTACGGCGAAACTGTGGTAAGGCATTTTTCACCGCCCAATTACATTCCTCTTTTGTCGAAAAGATTTCGCGAAATTACAATAGATATAAGAGACCACGCAGGATTACCAATACCATTCGAGTACGGAACGTTGACCGGCACTCTTCACTTTAAAAGACAATATTGAATGGGTCTACAATGTTGAATCATTACATAACGTACTACGACGAACAGGCTGGTAATGGTCTTGGTGGTGGTGGAAACTTGTTCGGTAGAGGTCGACAAATTCGAAACGTTTATGTCGGGTCTTTGGATCAGCGCAGTCATGGAATTGGAAGTTTTCTCGGAGGATTGTTTAGACGCATATTACCGTTATTAGGCAAAGGCGCTGCTGCAGTTGGTAAAGAGGCCTGACATGATGGAATAAATGTAATCGAAGATGTCGGCGAGAAGAAAGTTTCATTCAAGGAATCGGTATGAAATCGTGCAAAGGAATCTGGAGAAAACCTCACAGATAGAGCAAGAGAGAAACTTTCAAAAATTATGTCTGGTTCGGGATATAAAAATTTATCAAAAATAGATACTTCTCAGTATTCGTCTGGCAATACGTTAGTGCATGTCACACAGCGGCGTCGTCGCAGCACCCATAAATTACGCAAAACCAAATCGGGGCGTGTTTCGAAACGAAAGATAAATAGATTGCGAGGGAAAACCAAAAAGAAGAAGAAGAAGCCGTTAAAGAAGAAGAAGAAAACTCAGAAGAGAAGGAAGACAAATAAATAATGTCTTTCCTCCATTCACACTCGTGCGAGTACATGAAATCCGAGCTTGACCTCTTCACGCTACCCCCGACACAAACGACGATCGAGAGCTCGCACTGGGTACACTACAAACCGGTATCTTCCTTAACAGATGACTCACCGATAGAATTTGTTGTACCAGGTCATGGCGAAGAGTATATTGACCTTGCGCATACGATGATTAGTCTGAAAGATTGTATTCAAGCAAACGATGCAGAAGACAACGCCAAAGTTGCACCTGTAAATAACTTTTTGCATTCAGTGTTTAACCAGGTAGATGTGTTCTTTAACCAAAAACTTGTATCACCACCTAATAACACCTACGCCTACCGATCGTACATTAAGACATTATTGAATTACGGCCCAGCGGCGAAGGCTTCACACTTAACTTCGACGCTTTGGTATAAAGACACTGGGGCTCATATGGATTCGTTACCCTCAAGTGCGAATAATGTTGGACTAACTAAGCGTAAAAAATACACTGAAAATTCTCAAACAGTGGACCTCATCGGACAATTGCACTGTGATATTTTCAATCAGGATAAATTCATGCTAAACGGTGTCGAAATACGCTTGCGCTCTAAAGATTCGTTTATTCTCATAGACGAATCGGCAGATGGGAAATTTTCAGTAAATATCAGCGATATTACATTACTAGTGCGTCGAGCCAAGATGAACCCAGGTATACTTCTCGCACATGCAAAAACCTTGTCAAATACTACAGCGAAATATCCTCTCACCAGGGTCGAGGTCAAATCGTTTGCACTACACAGCGGAGTACTCGGAGATACACTTGATAACGTTATTCTCGGACAGTTACCGAAAAGGGTGGTTATCGGTTTTGTTGACAATAAAGCTTTTAACGGCGATCGTCGACTTAATCCATTCCATTTTAAAAATTATGGTATTAACTTTTTATCGTTATACGTCGACGGCACACAAATCTCTAGCAAACCACTACAGCCAAATTTCAAAACAAATTCCACAGCTATTCGTGGAGTCGTATAACACGCTGTTTTCAGGCACAGGTATTCATTTCATGAACGAGGGGAACGAAATCTCGAGGGATGAATTTGCAAACGGCTATTGTCTGTTTGTTTTTGATCTAACGTCTGATCTTTCTGCAAGTTGCGCTTCTAATTGGAACCTCGTAAAGAACGGTTGCTTACATATTGAGATACGCTTCGATTCCGCTCTTGAAAATACTGTAAATTGTATAGTCTACGCAGAATACGATAATGTTTTAGAAATAGACTCTTCTCGTCAGATTATTATCGATTACAATGCCTAAATTCGTAAAGAGAGGGGACGCCGTCTCGCTTAAAAGGATCAAACCGAACGAATTTTGACATCAGTTGCACGATCTGAGTTGAGTATCACGGTACAAGTACGGAGTTTATCGTCGACGTTCAAGGTTTTTTAAACAAAAGGCACAATTTTATTCCGAAAGAGATTGCTGTCACTTGTATAGAAAAAAACTACATTGGCCATTGGATTCTACGATCAAACGATAATTTCTCCGAATTACCTGCAAATTTGCGAAAGACAAATTCATACCTCTCCGAGCATCATCACGGGATCGAGTGGTTCGACGGTGAATCAGACACGTGTAAAGTATTTCACACACTTCAAGAAATCACTTGCCATTCCAGTCGCATTTACGTACACGGATATAAAAAAAAATGACTGGAGAAAATTATTATGAGACCTTTCATAAATTTAGAAAAAAATCCGGACGCGCCAACATTCACCGAAATTCGCTGGAATGAAACGTTCTGTATTTATCACGGAATTAGAGTGTCTGACAAATACTCGTGCGCCCTGAATAATGCTGTAAACTTACGAGGATGGCTAATTTCGCGCAAATCCGCGTCTAACAACAACAACAACAACATCAACAACAACATCAACGACAACAACAGCGACAAAGATAAAAGTGAAGTTTGGGTTTCGTCGCCTTCGACGTCGTCGTCGTTATTGTGTGTTTCTACAGAAACTAGTTTCAGTTTCGCAACCGGCGATTGCAGTTCGGAGGAGCCAAACAAAATCGCCAATGAATTGGAAACAACTGTTACGATCCCTTCGATACATCCAAGGGCGTACCTGCGGTAATAATCGCTAACACGGACGATAAAACAAAACCAGGCTCGCACTGGGTAGCATTTTATGTTGACGAATTTTCTAATGGGATCTTCATTGACAGCAATGGATCGCCTCCATTCATCACGCATCATATTCGCCGCCTCCGACGCAACTGTAAGACAATCTGATGGAGCAACAAGTGTCTTCAGAGCGTTACTTCTTCTGTGTGCGGTCAATATTGCCTTATGTTTTTATGTACTATGTCTAACGGTTATAGTTTATATGATTTTCACCATAATTTCTCTACTGACACTAGAAAAAACGATTACGTTGTGAACAAGTGGTACGATCAATTTTTGAGAAAATATCAATATTGTAGAAATACTAAAAATGAAACATGTACTAATTATTCGCGCAATTATGGCGGACAATATAATAACAAATGTATCCCATCATGTACGTTTAAAATGTGCTATGTTTGAATAAAATGTGTTTTTAACAAATCTAATGTTTTCTTATTTTACCTTTGTCAAATCTTCCCTTCGTATTTTCAGGATATGTCTAAGAAACTATTATAATAAAGTAGTTGTTTAGAGGGATTCCAGATTCTACATGTATTACTTTGTATGCTATGATTTCCAGCTTACTTCTAGAAGCTTATCTCCCCCTCGAATTCAAGATTTTCCTAGAAAACTAGGTCACTCGAATATAAACACCACGTGTGCGTTTCAACGTCGTAGGAAATTACAGTCTCTCGGTTTCGACTTACAAGCAGACTGACACGTGCGCAATAAGTATATAAAGGCCATCGGCGTTATGTATTGGTAAATCTTAATAAATAATAAGGAGGAGTGGGGGCTGAATCATCATAAGAAGCCAAACACGAAAACTAACAAATAGTCGTCGAGAGATCGTTGAACCATGCTCACGTTCCGGCCAAAGGGACCCCGTACAGGTTTGTTTATGCCAGACTACAGAGCTACCTCGAATGCGGGGCGTTTTTATTGTTTGTTTTGATATTAATTATCCATTAATAACTACTAACATCTCTTTACGAGTCCATTAACCCATGTCCTATCTCAAGATTCGTCTGCCAGTCTCGCGTAGCGGCCAAAGGTACCCCATACGTTATTGTTTACGTTAGACTATTGACAAACCGTACAAGACGGGAGTAGTGTTATTTACGATCATAAATTGATGCGTATCTGGCGTCAATCACCCAATTAACATTATTTATTGACATTTTTATTATTTATTTTGACATTAATTACCCATTAATAACCATTAACACCTCTTTATGAGGTCATTAACCCCTGACCTATCTCAAGATTCGTCTGCCTGCCACGCGTAGCGGCCAAAGGTACCCTGTCCGTTTTTGTTTACGTCCGACTACGGACCTACTTCAAAATGCGACTACAGGGATATTTACGATCATAAATTATTTTTTATCTGACAATAATTACCCTATTAACATTATTTATTGGCGTTTTTATTGCTTGTTTTGACATTAATTACCCATTAATAACCATTATCACCTCTTTAGGAGGTCATTAACCCCTGACCTATCCCAAGGTTCCTCTACCGTCTGGCGCCAGGCCTACCTCAAGGTGGAGGAGTGGGGGGTGTTTACGTCTGGCGTCTTATCGGTACCCCTATACTACTGATAAGTTCAAAAATATTACATAACTAACTAGTGTAACGTACTCTGTCCTTGTAACGTCCCTTGGACAACGGACGTTTTTATTTTTATTTCGGATGCCACCTTTAACAGTGATGCATAATTTTTCTTTTTACTCAGTAGTTTCTTTATAAAAATGAGAAAAACTACCCGTCATCTTAAATATACGTATACGCCCATGGCTTTATACTCCCATTCAATAAAGAAAAGACCTTGGGAGTTAGTTCTCTTTGTAAGATCATTTTATATTACTGGAAATGATTAAATTTTGAGATTCGACAAACAATTGACGGTGTGTTACGATCTTCAGTTTTGTTTGTATCGTGTTCGGCATGTGTAGTCCTCTAATTATCGAGTCATTAATAGTTTATGTATGTAGCAGAAGGTATGTACATAAATATTCATTTTCTCTATTCTTAATACTACATTATATTCAAATTGTAATTATATTTAATTTAACAGTAATAGTACGTGTTACTCGATCTCAAACTGAAAATGCGTCAAATAGCATTCGCACATATGTGACGCAAGGCGCAAAACAGTGAAAAATAAGGAACAATCTTCAAAGGTAAAAAACATATATGCACTCACTAAATGCAAAGAAAAATTGCTCAAAAAGGGGGTGTCTGAAAAAACGACGGGAAAGGATAAAAGCAGACCTCGAGAAATTAGAGATACTTCGTGAAGAAGAACGTGAAAAATACAGAAAGAAAATAGAGGCAGGTAAGATAAAAAAAGTCGCAGATATGTCTGATAGAGAAAGGAGAGATTGTCGAAAGAAAACTCGAGAACGCGTACGCCTTTGTCGTATTAGAAAAAACGAAAAACTATTAAGTGGGCAAATAGAAAAAGACAATACTAATAATTCGATATCAATTCCTGAATCAAGACAAGCAAAAGTCGGGAAACAGTTATTTAAAAAAAAATAACGCTCAATATTACCGAAATATGTATATATTATGAAAAGAGCATGAACGTTTGAAGAGAGAAATAAAACAAATTAAACAAATTAGGTACCGAAAAAAAGTATTTCTGATAGCCCTAAATCTGCTGTAAAAAAATTAATGCGTGGAGATAAGACACCAATTACTATTCGGACAAGTATTGAGTGCACAAATAAAACAAATGGCAGAAAACCCAAAAAGTAGATCCAATAAAAATATTGTACATCGTATTGTGCACAGTACAATCATGAAAAAATATCGTATGTTAAATACATGTAAAAAACTTGTTGTAAATTGTCGAAAATCTGTAAATGTTAATGGCGATCTGTCAGACATTATCTCTCAAGCAAAATCTCATTGCAAATTATCTCTGAAAAATAAAGTTATATAATTTTTTGAGGAAAATAGTCGCATTTGTCCTGGCAAGAAAGATACTATAACGCGTAATAAAATAAAGAAACCGAAAATGTATCTAAATGACAATGTAGTTATATTAGTTAAACACTTCAAAATTGCTAACCCTTCATTAAAAATCGGTTACATTAGTTTTTCAAAACTTCCCCCATTTTGGACTGTAAAACCATCATTATCTGGTCGTGATACGTCCATCATATACGTGCCTCAAATACGAAATCATGCTTCTCGTACAAGCATTGCATAAGAACAAAGTTCTTAAATCCAATACATCGTCCAATCTTTTATCTTATCTTGTACGTGATTGGAATGGTGAGAAATGTATTAATAAAACATGCCACATCTGTAAAGACAATTGTATCACTTTTGAAAATATCGATGATAATGATTCAATTTCTTTTTATGAATGGATAAATATCAAAGAGCAAAGACTTTGAGCAAAAAGAAAACAAAACAAAACATATCAGTTCAACGAACTATAAAAAGACAAGACACAACAGTAGGTGACGTAAAATCATTATTTATCGAGAACTTTGATGAATACAGAAGCCACGTTTATAGAATAAAACATCAGCACAATATAATAAAAGAACTGAAAAGCACTCTCACAGAAAATGATCTTTTTATTAATATGGACTTCATTGAAAATGACAGAGCCACAAGCTGTACATTTTGGCGCTTCAAGAGAATCTGGTACCCTTCATACCGGCATAATGTACTCAAGAAGTTCAAAGAATCATTTAGTTCATTGTCATCGTCCCTTAGACACGATCCTTATGTAATTGTAGCTCATCTTAAGCCTGAACGACAGACAGCTTTACTGCATAAACTGAAAGGCAACTAATAAGCTGCATTTTTTAAGTGATGAGCCTTCTAGTCTATGCAGGAGCAAATTAATGTTCTCACTTTTAACAAATTTCGTGTTTGAGAACTGTTTGCAAATTCAAAGCATAATTTATAATTTCTCAAAAAGTGGCTACGTAAAGAATACAGCTGATGGAGTTGGCGCCTTAATAAAAAGAATAGCAGGCGATAAAGTAAAACATCGAAATGACGTAAACAATTTAGACAGCCTTATGCGCGTATTAAAGGAAAGTGGGGTCAAAATTTGGTTGATTGCAATTTCGTCTGTGTTTTTATAACAAAATTGAAGAAAAAAAATATCCGACATTTAGCACTTTCCGGGGTACAATGATTATTCACCAATGGAAGTGCACTCGAAATGCCAAACAGCATTAATTCTAACATTGTAAGTTGTTACGAGTGCAATGAAGCAAGTCATTGTCAACATTTTCATTTAGGGTCTATAAACCATGAAAAACAGTCGCCAAAGTCAATAAGAAAGTTAAACATCAGAAAAAAGAAGTTAAGAAATGTAAAGATACTAAGAAGAAGGAGATCAAAAAATTGCAACAAATTTTTTTTAGCTTATTTGTGTTAATAAATTCTCTTTCCAAAAACGTATATTTGTACAAGTAAATAAAATGGTTAATTCGATCAATTTTAAGTTGTTATTTATTTCGATGGCGTAAAATAAGCGCGCGCGCGTGTGCGTGCGTGCGTGCGTGTGTGCGTGCGTGCGTGCGTGCGTGCTTGTGTGTGTATTAACTTGAGTTATGAGAAGAAGATATGTAATTATGTAATTCCCGTGTCATCATGTAATTCCCCAGCCATCGATTTGTATATAACTTTTTAAAATAATGCGCTCATGCTCTACCGCGTTGCAGGAGTTCTTTTTAAGTGGTGCACATGAAAAATCAATGTTAAAAAAATGAGATTTTAAAAAATTTGTTAGTCAAAATATTGAACCTCAATATTGCACTTTTTTTTTAAATCACCCAGGTGCGGAATATAGGTAGAAGAATGGATCTGGTACGGAGTCAGCAATGATCCTCTTCGGCAGGAGCGCAGCGAACGCCGGTATCTTGTTCTCTTGTACAGCAAAGGGGGGAATCGCGGATTAATAAATATTACATATTATTACTTACGATTTAATTTTAATATTAACGAAATTTAATTATAAATAAGAAGTCCATTTTTTCCTCCAAGCCCGCATCACGGCAGAACCTATCAAAGGTTATAATTTATTAGTTATCATATGCTGAGTACTAATATTAGATATTATCATATATTATGCACTAGTATTATAGATATTTCATCATATTAATTTCGCTAGTATATCTAATATTAATGAAAAAAGACATTCGGAATTAACAACTTTACTTATATTCGCTAAAAATAAATATTGTTTTTCATGTTTAAATATGAATTGTAGTTTAATCATCTTTGCAGAAAATGCGTCAACTTCGCAACCGTCAAAAAATGTGCTCTGTCGCTCAACGTTACACGAACTTTTATCACGGAAAGAAAAAGATGATAGTATTACTTTTCCACAAAAACAAATGGAGTTAAATAATGCATGTTTAAGCAAACTGAAGCCATTAAGACTTTCAATATCTGCTCCCACACGAGTTACGGGTTTAGAACAAATATGGGCTCGTAGGGAACCTCGACAACACTTGCTGAGTACAGGAAGTTTAGGAGTTGCTGAAGCCGAATCAACCAGTAGCGTTAGTACACGTGATGCTCTGAGTCCAGATACACTAGCTCATATTGAACCACTTAGTCACGATGAAGGCTTTGAAGACAGTGACGATGATAGCGATCATTACGATGATTGCAGTAGCGACAATGGTACGTAATGTATATTCATCTTTGCGATATATTTCAATTTTCGTAAATACTTTGATAGCGTCCGAGATAATATTTACTTTCTAATAATCAAAACCATTTTATCAGCAAACAAAATTTATTCCATGATCAACTTCTGTATACGACAGGGTAAACAAAAATAAATTGTTTTCATACTCGCCTTGTCGAGATTGCTGATTAGTACACTGTTAGTTAAAATTTCCAGTAAACGCATTCAATATTGAGACGCATTAAAAAACCGAAATGTTCAGAAGGACTGGTCCTAAATGGTCTTGTATTCATTTAAGAAATTCATATAACTATAAGTATATGATCCATCATTCCATTTTTATTCTCCAATAAAAGGAACCGTTATGACCCACAAGATAAAAATAGATTATCTATATTACTTGAATATCTTATATTAGAATTCTTTGCCAAAGTCGTGAAGCGTCCCTCATTCTTTTGTATTATGTATATGAAAATTCTCAGAATTGTATAACTGTATACGATATTCTGTAAGATATAAGATAATAATAATAATAATTAAAAGGAGCGGAGATAGCTAAGGTCTGCCATGTTTCGTAACCTTATCGTCTCCAAATGTTCTGGGTTCGCTTCCCCGTATAGACGTTTTTCTGCGCGTTGAATTGAACGCAGTACCGACACTCTAATCTCCTACTTCATGGTGTGGAGCGTGGTTGCAGCCAAATTTCACGCTGAACTGGTAGAGATTTGAGCAAAAAATGTCTCATTTCTCGGACAGATTGAGCGACGTAAGAAAATTAAAATAATAATAATAACAATAACAACAACAATAACAATAATCGACTTTATTGCTTATACCACGAATAACAATTTATACATCAAAGAACAATACATACATAAGCAAAAGGTGTGCACATACAAGCTTTGTTTCTTCCAAGTTCTTCAGAATAATTTACGGAGGTAGAGAAAAGTCTACTGGTGGTAGAATTGGGACAACGTGTGGGCCAATGGAAAATCTAACTACTGCTTTATTTATTAATCTTCTTAATCATTCATGAGGTACTAGGTTGATTGACCAATGAAATTTTCCTTTATACATTGCTATTTCTTTTTTTTTAAGAACATGATTTCGTTTCCGCTCCTCGATAGTTGTTCAAAAAACTTGAAAAAATAGTAGTGTACATTATTATTAAAACTACATTCCCGAAGATAAATAAATATTTATTATATTATTTGTGACGTTGCGTTTCTATGTAAATGTTTAGAGTGTCGATGTAATGTGTAAATCGTTTAATTATGTAAGTATAGATCGAAGAGTGAGATCATAGCTAGGGATATATATAGAGAGAGAGAGCACCGAAGAAGTGGAAAGTAATCGTAATGAAAGGTTGGAGAAGGGAGAAGTGTCTAAGTAGGAGATTTTGGACAATTCGGAAGAGAGGGGATCAGTTGAGTCGCGAAAACGATTTCAGCAGGTACATTAATAGAAGAAAAGTCGTTGAAGTTGAAGGGTAATCACGACGGCATCTGGAGTTCCACGTTTCCGAAAAAGGTTTTCCGTCCCGTGGAAAAGGAGTCTTCGTCAAAAGGGAACTTCTCGTGGCTGGGTGCATTCATCAGGTCCCGCCGTGGAAGTTGAAGATATCTGCACGGAACCTCAACTTCACGCACATGCCGAGGAAAACCCGCCGTGCGAGGGAAATTAAGCGACGCTTCCTCGGCACATTTGATGGTGAGCACCTTGCCTCTTTTCTTCTCAATTGAAATTTTGAGTGCGAATCTAATCGGGATGTCATCTTTTTCCACGAATGAGCACCATCAACTCGGAAGCCCAGCCAGACTTCGATGAGCCCAGAATACACTTTTGACCACGTGGAAGCAGATCTGAAGACCCTGTCCACCAAACCAACAAATCAACGCTCACAAACTCCAGATAAGTTTTCTTTTAATTCGGTCGATCTCACTCTTCCCGTTTTTATTTATATAGACGTGTTAATTGTTAAATATGATATAATTTTGTTACTTTGAATGATAAACTTCAAGCTCGATTTGCTTCTATAGAAAGTTTGCAAGCGGAAGATGATAATTTAAAGGCACTGACGATTCGTCTAACAAAATTATCAGATTTTACAGAACAAATATCACTGAGTGAAGCGATCAATATTGCATGGCGATCTGTTTCTAATTCCTTTCCATTAATATCGCGGCTGAAAAAATCGGCGACAATATTATCACTGCCCCTACAGTGGATAACTGTATAAGTATATTGCTGCATTAGCAAACTCCATCTACTTAATCTCGAATTTTGATTTGTCGATTCGTGCAAGAAAGTTAGACTTTGATGATCAGTGACCACATAAAAAAATTGCCCCGCAATATATACCCGAAATTTGGTCACGGAATATACAATTGCCAATAATTCTTTTTCCGTGGTAGTGTACCGCGTTTCTGATTTTGATAACGTTCGTCTAACTAATGCCACTAATCTATGATTTTCTTGACTATCAATTTGGTATAGAATCCCGCTTATACCGAAGTCGCTACCATCGGTTTGAATGTAAAACGGAAGGTTCGGTGACCAAAAGTCAATTGTAACACAATTTAAGAAAGCACTTTTCAAATTTCCGAACGCAGTGTCATGTTCTGGTCCCCAAATCCAATCCCCTTTATCGGATAGTAAATTTCTAAACGGAGTAATGAGGTTGGAATATCGTTCGCAGAACTGCCGATAGTAATTACAAACCCCTAGAATTTGCTGTAGATTTCGCTTATTTTTAGGTTTAAGGAGTTCTTGAATCAGTCGCAACCTCTCTGGGTCTGGAGTTATTCCCGTGGTGGATATATTAAAGCCAAGAAATGATACCGATTTGCGAGCGAACGAACATTTGTCGAGTTTAAGGGTGAAATTATACTTTTGCGATCTCCTGAACAGCTTACCTAGATGTTCCACGTGTGATTCAAAATCCGGCGAGAATACTAATAAATCATCCACGTAACATACAAGGAAGCCGTCAAAATCATTGCCCATTGCAATATTCAAAGCCCTAATAAACGCGCTCCCAGCTGTTTTAAGCCCGAACGGGACTCTGCAAAACTGGTAGAGTTTTGATCCGTGCAAAAAGGCGGTATACTTCCGGGATTTCCTTTCTAAAGGGACTTGCCATTAACCTTCGGTTAGATCTACGGTTGAAAAGTACCCGATTCTATCAGTCCTGTGCAAAATCTCGTATATTGGAATAGGGCGCTCATTATCCGACTGGAATAGTTGGTTAATATATCGAGCGTCTAAAAATATCCTAATTTTTCCGTTGGATTTTTTCACGATATGAATCAGATTGCAAAAATCGCTTTCCGAGCGTTCTATAATTCCGTTTTGTATCATGCGATTTATTTCGGATTGGACTTCATTGCGATAGGCATATGGAATAGGATAAGTTCGCTTCACGACAGGCTTTTCCTTCAACATTTTAATTTCGTGCTCATATACTGTCGTGAGCCTCGCCTGATCAGAAAATATATCTTCATATTCAGAAATTAAACTAATTATACTTTGTCTTTGTTAGAAATCCAAAGGTTCAAGACCGTTGTGAATCTCTCTCAACTGATCCGCGAAATTAATACGAGTTTGATCGTTCCCGACACTCATAATCTTAAAGAAATTATTTTCAATATCCGGTACATCAACAAAACTAATCATATTATCATCTATTAAATTATTTTTATCTACATTAGTAATAGATTGACTGTTTACCGGGGCTTTTAAATGTTGACACGCCATAGAGCGTTTGATACCATCAACACTACTTCGGAGTTCATCCAGACAAGAATGTTCAGAATTTTTCATAACGTCTTCAATTCACTTTGCACCATTAGATTCGTTAACATTAGATAGATTATAATTATCCCCCATAATAAACATATAATCTTCATCACATTCATTATTAATTTCTAACCCTTTTTTAGCAATATCATAATTATTTCTCGCCGCCTTGCACGCATTACTATCAACATTTTCAACACCTTTTATAACAATATTTTCATAATTCGCGCCTATATTTTTAACCATTTTGTGATCACCTTTCAAGATGTTCACGGATTCTTCTGCGTCGTAATAGTCATCCGAATCGTCATCATCAGCATCAATGTGACCCTTGACACCGCGATCGACATTCCGATCACTACCAACACCTATATCTACATTTACATAAACATTCGTATATTCGAATATTCTCATTCGTCTTTTCGATACTTTTTTCAACATTTTCTTCAATATTAAAATATCCCCCCCCCCCCCTGGTGCATGGACTATTACGTCCGCGTATTGGACTCGAAATTCAACATTTCTATCTGGAATATTCTCTTCTACCACTGTAGCATTTCCGACACCAACCTTCTCATTTATTAAAATTAAACCATCTTCATTATCATCATTTATCAAACTTTCTTTTATGTTTTCATTACTATTCAATTCACGCGACGAACCGTTATTTCTCATTATTGTAATATTATCCTTAAAGTTATTTAATTTATTCATATGCATATTCGAAACATTATCATTTCCTTTAAAAGTATATCTCTTCGATTTAAAATTGTCAACATTACTGTTTACACATCTGTTTTGTTTATCTACATTTAAATAATCATTATTTTCATTTCCCAGCAATATTTGACCAGGATCGTTAATTACTGAATTTACTTGAACTATTTCAGTGTCAATATTATCCAAATTTACATTCGCATGCGTCTTGTTTACATGTATGTCTTTAGAAATTAGGCGGTTTAACATTGTGTTGTCTTGATTTAATTTCAAATGCTGATCGATTCGATTTAATATTTTTTCTTATCTTTTCAGAATTATTCGTTTTTTGAGATTCATTATTTATTTGATCTATTTTTACATGTTTTTTATTCATTTGATTTATTATTTCAGGATTTTCATCTCTTATTATATAATTTTCATCACGAATTATCATTAAATCATTAATGCAAACAAATTCTGGATCATTGGAGGACTCACGCAAAAATGGTTCTGAAATTCCAGCAATAACCGTATCACCCATCTTAATCACTAAGTTATTATAATCTATTAAAACCTGATTCCTTCTTAACCAGTCGTTTCCGATAATTACCCCGCAAGACAGTCGAGGGACAACCAAAAATATTGTGTCTATAATTTTATCTTTTATATTAACTGTTACTCGAATTTGTTTCGTAACATTCGTTGTTTGTTTCCAATCGCCGTCGTCACGCTTACATTGGACACGGGTAATTATAAGAATTGAGCATTCTTTTTTATTTCACTGTATACCGAATCGGAAATACAAGTAATTATGCTTCCAGTATCTATTAAAGCAGCAAATTCTTTATTTCCTATCTTTAAGGGAATCATAGGGCATTCATCCCTCCCAATGTCCTCTCGCGTTGGTCGGCCTGTACAGGAAATTTCCTTTAACAGGTCCTGTTCAAAACCGAAATAAGAACAACTCGACTTCGGACCTCTGTAGGTCGAGTTGTCAATTAGTTTAAATTGTTCGGATTTGAATTTAAGTTACTAGCAGCTGAATGTACAGCATTACCATTAGGATTGAAAGACCCTGCATTTGGATTTAAATTGACCGAATTAAAATTTGGTGGAGGTCTACCAACATCCAGCATTTGAAAATTCCGATTTAGCGCGTTTTCCCATCGGTTTGCAGAGACACCACCTTGACGGGACCTATCAACAGGACCGCAATAAGGATATGCATGCTCACGTCTTGAGAACCCTCGTTTCCCCGCTCACGCCGTCGGTTAGCTCGAATTCCGAGAACGCCACCTCGATTTACCCTATCATGATAAGTTGAATATTGGAACTGTGCAGAAGGTTGTGCCTTTCCCTGGAATTTGTTATCATTATTCTCCATTTCTAAAAATGAGAAGTCATCCTCATCATAGATCTCCTCATTACTAGAGAAGTCCGCAGTAACCAACGAGTTTCTAATGAGATCTGGAAATTGTCGTACAATCTCTTTATTAATAACTCTAGTTGGCACATCCGGAAAAACATAACTAGCCTCCTGCACCTGTTTTAAATGAAACCTGCTTTCATTTCGAACGAAGGCGAGTTATATTTAGCAAAAAAAAGTCAACATACGAATTGAATTTCCGACCTAACGTACGATACCACAATTTGGCTATTCCGGTTAAAGATTCCTCAACATATTTCAACTTAGACAGTTCCACGACCCCCATTAACTCAAAAAATCGTTCCAATTCTTCGATATACATTTTTGGGTTCTGGGAATCGAAGGCTCCAAAAACTGGTCATTTACTCGCAGATTGACCACGCTGTAAACTGTTTACAAAATTTTCTACTATTTTTTCACAACTATTCCGTTCATTGCTATTATCCGCCTGATTTTTCTTAATAAATTCATCTATCATACATTTCTGATTTTCATTTTCTGCTCTTAATAACGCAACACTAACCTCGCTTTGATCAATTTTAGTTCGCAAATCTTTAATCGTGTTTAAGACATCAGTAAAACCCTCCAATTGGTCCTTCAATATCTGTATTTCAGCCTCCATTTTTTCACTCTTTTCCAAATTTATTGATTGATTTAATTTTCTATTGATTATATTTCTTTTTGGGTTTGAAGGAATCGGCGTACTACTAACCAATTTTAGAGTTTCACTATTAACAGGAGTATTCGAAATTCGACTTTTAACGCTTCTTAAATTTTTGGGCGTGCATACGACTCGCTCTCTTTTTCGCAATTTCGTTAACGCATTATTGCCACTTCCGTCCATTAAAGATAAAATTCATAAAGCAAAAATGTACACACAATATTTCTCTGATCATCTCAAAAACTAAAGAAAAATGTAAAATTAAACAAATTATAGAATTTAATAAAATAAAGTAATTACAACGGAGAGATTATGCTTTCTTTCTCTTTACTGTGTAAACATGCCTTATACTGCTGTGATTGTTTATCCCCCATATAAGCATTACCTATTGTACTTTATTTCTATTGTGCAAGTTATTATTGTTTTCAGAATTCATGAAATTCGAGAACATTACAATGATTCAAAATTAAATATTATACTACAAACATTTTCAATTTTCATTATTGCATGCTTAAAATTCAAATTTGAATATATTTCCTGCAATTTTTCAATTCGATAATTATTTACGACAAATATTTAACGAACTTATCAAATTAATTATTTCATTAAATTACAAATTATTTTTTAACATTTCAAAATTAAAATTTTCAAACTATCAAAATATTTGTTCGTAATATTTAGTTTTTATTAAAATTATATTAATTATTTTTTTACTCAATTTCACTAATATTCTCAAATTTCTGTCCATCGGTCGGGCGCCAGTTGTAGCGGTAATTTCTAAATTTATTTTACGAACTACATGAATACATGATTTATGGAGGTAATTATCACGCACGTCATCTGAGCTTGCACTTTATCCATTAAATTCATACACAATTAATAGTTTATCATAAATTCAAGAAAATTATATCATATTTAACAATTAACACGACTATATAAATAAAAACGGGAAGAGTGAAATCGACCGAATTAGAAGAAAACTTATCTGGAGTTTGTGAGCGTTGATTTGTTGGTTTGGTGGACAGGGTCTTCAGATCTGCTTCCGCGTGGACAAAAGTGTATTCTGGGCTCATCGAAGTCTGGCTGGTCTTCCGAATTGATGGTGCTCATTCGTGGAAAGAGATCACATCCCGATTAGATTCGACTCAACTTGAGGTTCCGTGCAGTTATCTTCAACTTCCACGACGGGACCTGATGAATGCATCCAGCCACGAGAAGTTCCCTTTTGACGAAGACTCCTGTTCCACGGGACTGAAAACCTTTTTCGGAAACGTGGAACTCCGGATGCCGTCGTGATTACCCTTCAACTTCACGCACATGCCGAGGAAAACCCGCCGTGCAAGGGAAATTAAGCGACGCTTCCTCGGCACATTTGATGGTGAGCACCTTGCATCTTTTCTTCTCAGTTGAAATTTTGAGTGCGAATCTAATCGGGATGTCATCTTTTTCCACGAATGAGCACCATCAACTCGGAAGCCCAGCCAGACTTCGATGAGCCCAGAATACACTTTTGACCACGTGGAAGCAGATCTGAAGACCCTGTCCACTAAACCAACAAATCAACGCTCACAAACTCCAGATAAGTTTTCTTCTAATTCGGTCGATCTCACTTCCATAAAATATGTATTCATGTAGTTCGTAAAATAAATTTAGAAATTACCGTTACATATTATTATTTATTATGTTAAAAGTCGCTAACTATATCAAATATACATTGTTTGATGTGCGACAATTTGATCTGCCTATGCCGATAAGAATAAAATGTCAGTATTTTTACTAACTAAACGCTTAACAATTTAATTTTATATAAGCATAAATTAACTTGGCTTCAATTTTTATCGTATAACCATTGTAATGGTATTCTTAAGAAGCTAAATTGTTTGGGTAGTCTTTTTTATTCTGAATTGCAAACAAATTACTTGAAAATGTTTCTCTTTTTTTTGCTACTGTTATTCTGTAGCACAAAACAATCTATTAAAAAATTCATCTCTAATATTGGATAGATTTAATTTTCATTTCTGCAGTTCAATAAATTCCTCTAACCAACAAAGCATGAAATTGGTTAAAAATTACTACAAGTTATTATTTTTATTATTCTATTTTCATATGCAGGGTGAATCAGTTATTTGGATAATTCTAAGAAACTTTTTCCTTTAAACAAATTTTGGGACAGCTACAGTTTTCGAATTATTTAGCATTGAAATTACCGAATAGGAGTTTGAGATTTTTCATTGTCGGGTAGAAATTCGAATAGATGCATTATTGCCTAACATCGCATGAATGAAATCAAAGAAAATGTACATCGCCAAGGCGAGTAAAGGGTCTACCTTCTTTTGTTTTCTACTAGCACCGTGTCATTCGAAATACTGGTCGAATATCTAACCTGATGCAAGATTTGGATATTTAAAACCAAAATAACAATTATTGAAAAATAACACCCAGATTAAAAAATTTGAAAATGAAGGGTAAAATACGAAAAATATGAATGTGAAATACTTAAAGCATACAAAAATAATAAAATTATTAATTATCTGCTAATAAAAGAACATTTTTACTAGAAAACGCAATGACAATAAATTTTTAAATTTTAAGATGTTTTCATAATTTTTACTGAATTAACAGTTATAAGAACTGTAAAAAAAGCTGAATGGCCATCTGTTTAACCCTTTCAGGGGCACATTATTCTGTTGAACCGATGGTTTCTATATTTCGTGATCTTATAGTTTTTGGGGATGCTAATTACGAATGTAAACTCAGAATTTAAAAATTCAAAATGGTGGATCCAATATGGCGAATAAAAATTTTACAAGTTACTCGAATTGTAAGAAATTCGGCACTCGGGAATTTTCGAGGTCGCTGATTACGAATCTGAACTCAGAATTTTAAAATTCAAAATAGCGGATCCAATGTGGCAGGTAAAAATTTAAAAAATTAGTTTGATAATTGAATGAAATTTATATCTCGGGGGTTTTCGAGGTCACTGATTATGAATCGTAACAAAATACAACAAAATAAAGGATCTCATCAAAATATAAAAAATTCCTGGAATAGAATGAATTTCGTTATTCGGATGATATTAGAATTGATGCTTCCCAAAATATACCCAAAATTTGAAAGCTGACTGCCCCTCTCTTTCTCTCTTTCTCTCTCTCTCTCTCTCTCTCTCTCTCTCTCTCTCTCTCTCTCTCTCTCTCTCTCTCTCTCTCTCTCTCTCTCTCTCTCTCTCTCTCTCTCTCTCTCTCTCTCTCTCTCTCTCTCTCTCTCTCTCTTAGCGTGACCCAGAACTAACAGCGTGGAGGTGGAGAAAATCTAGTTCCATTTTTCTTTATTTTTTTTTTATTTTTAAAATTTTTTTATTTTTTTTTACTTTTTTTTTTATATTTGTATTATTTTTTGAAATCTCTCGAATGAAACGATTTTTCTTGTGCTTTATCACCACTTTCGTCAAATTCATCTCCACTACTTTCAAACTGATCTTCTGAATCATTATCGGAAGCAATTTCTATCACATTTTCAAAGTATTCCGAATCAGTCATTTTTCTATCCAGATGTATCTTTATAATATACACCGTGAAACTGCAGTCTGATATCTCATGTCAGACATACCAATCCGCCTCTTTATATAGTAAAATGAAACCCATTTACTACAGCGAGAACGATGTAGAGGGCTGAAAGCCGCGGTCTCACCTAGCGGCGGTTTTCTCAACTATTGTCGTGGATACTAACACATATACATACACAAATGAATATAATTACACAGAAATAAGCGTATGCAATTTGTATGCAATTGTATTCAATTTCAAAATATTAAAAAGATGATTGATATTGCCACTATTTATATATTTCAGTTTTATTACATAATTATTCATTTATTTATAACTGATGCAAATCAAAAACAAAAACACGGGTGAGAAAAACTGCGGAAAAGCATTTCATATTTGTGTGTTTTATAAAGTAGTATTTTTTTATTATAATTGACCATTATTATCTTTGTACAGTAATTTTAGAAACTAAAAAGGCATTGAATATATAAATACAATCATTTTCAAACAAGTCTGAAAACATTTTTTCCAACATACTTTTGCACGACACGTGTGGAGCAACGTACGTGCGCACGAATAAACGGAAAGAGTTAATAATAAATAATAACGCATTTTTTTAATTTTCATATATTGTATACGATTATCTTCTGGTTTCGTTACAAATTTTCAACGAAATAAACTATTTTCAAAACAGCACAACAGACACAATAAAAAAATTAATTCTTTTGCAATGAAGTGCATTTAAAATGTTAATTTTTAATAAATTTAATAATTAATTTTTCAAATTTGCGCGTGCGAAAAATTCTGAAAAAAAATATATGTAGTTTACTTTTATTTATAGAATATGCGTGAATTTTCTCAACCAATAAATCCGTCACATATTTGCACAGCCCAATTAATTGTTAAAAAAACATGATTTTTCAACTTGGATTGTTTAACAACAATAACAAATAAATAAATAAATATTATTTTAGTCTTAAAATATGTTCCCTATGTTTCTACGAATTCAACAGTATCATATACATGCTTATTCGTGCCCGTATACGTCCCGCTACCCTGAAAGGGTTAATTGCTGTTAATATAAAATTTCATTTGGCCTTCCGAATCACGAAATTTGCAATTTCTTCTAGTTCTGCCAGAAATATTCGGTCTGAAATATTACTGTTAAGGTTCCTAGCGATTTGCAGCTTGAAACATGCAGATCTGGACGACTTATACTAAATTCGCTGTTGACAAATATCATAAACAATAGTTAAATGTTAGTGTCACAACGCGCTTGACCACTGATGTGTTCGGACGTGGAAAGCACTGAACTGTTGCCTATACGCGCCCTCGTATATACGTAAGCGGTAAAGGTTTAAAGCTAGTGTCGTCGAATGTGAAATTATAAGCAGAAAGTTTAAAAAAGGATTACCGCCATTGCGGCAAATGTATTAGAAACTCCTATACAAAAACAAGAGTGGAAATACGCAAAAAGGAAAAGGAGTCCGTACAAAAATATGTTTATTAAGAAACGACTAACTAAACTAACTAAAAAACGAAAAACTCCAACTAAAAGATTATTGGTTAGTAACCCCAATAGCAACAAAAAATGGCCTTCAACAAGTTCTTGAAGAGGAGGAAAATTCACAGTCTGAGGAACAGATATCAAACCTAAACCAAGACAGAAGCAACGAAAAAACTACTAAATCACCACCAATTTATATTAGGGGAGTGAGCAATATAGAACCGTTAAAAGAATTATTGAAGGAAATAACCGATGACAACTATTCAATCAAGTTGCTACCAAACAATCAAGTTAGAATTCAACCGACTAACCCTGAAATTTTCTACCGTTTTGTGAAGCACTATAGAAGAGAAATATTGAGTTCTACACTTATGTAAAATAATTAATGTATAAGTAAAATCAAAATTTTTATTGAGAAACATGCATCCATTAGTGAATATAACTGGACTCACAATATAAATCAATTAAATATATTACAAACATACGCCAAACATTTACATTAAAACCGTTACCACTATTCTTTATTGAAATTGAGGCAAGGGACAACAATAAAGATATTAAATAAATAAACTGTTAAATCTGATTGTGAGTATTGAGCCACCGCGTAAAAAACGAGATATACCACAGTGCATGCGGTGCCAAGAATATGGGTACACGAAGAACTATTGTTTTAAAAGTGAAGTTTGTGTGTTAAGTGCACAGAAAAACACTCTACAAAAGACTATCTAATTAAAGTGAAAATAGCGGAAGTAATATGTGCCAACTGTGAGGGTAATCACCCTCACAGTTGGCACATTTTACTTCTGCTAACATGAAGTTAGAAAACAACTTCAGCAACAATTTTTCCAAAATTAAAAGAGAAGGAATTGCACAGAAATTAAATTGAAAATTCAAATAAGGTAAGCATATTGAAGATTTTTTTTTCTTATATCACCCCAAATATGTAGAAAATAAGTTGGAATGATGAAAAATAGAAATTTATACAGCAAAAAACTATGTAGAAGTGATTAAATGACAATTAAAATTACTTCCATTACTACCAGGACTCAAGTATGATTTTTCCTCACTTGTAACTTCTCTCTAGGATATTTGTGCCCATCGGTGCTTGCAGAGATTTTTCAATACACATACAAAAAGTAAAAAAAATCCCCTCGACCCCAGGTCCCCGGCGGTTATAGGGGCCCATGACTGATAGAAAATCGATCACGAGATATGGACGATTTTAAAGTGTCCTAATTTATCTCATGAGGATTTGTACTCATCGGTGCTTGCGGGCATATTCAATAGACATTGGTATTGGTATTGGTATTGGTATTTTCTTCATCAGGCTCGGGTGAACCCCAGAAATCAGCACACTTAGCTGTTTGCCTTTGTATGCTATTCCTGATGCTACTCAGGGTTCCGTTGGATAACCAGCTGCTTTGCAGAATCTCAGAAGTTGTCCGAGATTCTGCTCCCTGACTTCCTCCTTGCTTACAAGTGGAGAGTCCAGGTATCTCCTTCGACTCTCCATCAGTGCAGGGCACTCGCATAGGAAGTGAATTGATGATTCCTCCTTGTTTTCATCACATCTAGTGCACATCGGTGAAGGTTTCCTTCCTACGATGTGACTGTGCTTGTTTAAATTTCCATGTCCGGTTAGGATTTCGATGGAGATCCTTATTTCTGTTCTGTTTAATTCGAGCAGTTTTTCAGCCCATCGGTCCGCCTGCAGCTCTCCTGCAAGGCTTTTGGTTGTGCTGCACTTTTTGTTTTTGATCCATTCTCTAACCTGTTGGGATTTCATTTGTCTCTCCAGTAGGTTGAGTCCTTCTTGAAATGGCAGTGCCACCCTCCCAGTCAAGTCAGTTCCATTTACTATTCCCGACTTGGCAAGGGTGTCCGCTCTTTCATTTCCTTTCCAGCCCATATATATATCCAGCCCATAGGTATCCAGGTCAGGCTGAGTTTGTTTCTTTCGGCCAGGTTACGTAGGCAGGTCTTTGTATCTCTGACTAAAGCTGATTTGACGACTGGATTGTCTATCGCTCTCAATGCAGCTTGGCTATCCGAGCATATCCATATCGTTTTATTTGTCACTTCTTTCTCCATGAGGGTCTCGGCACACATGAGCATATGAGGATTGCCGCCACCTCTCCTTGGAAAACAGTGTTAAATTTGTTGAGCTTGAGGGAAAAGTTCTCCCGCAGCTTCGGTCCGCAGTATCCTGCGCCTACACCCTGGTTCGATTTGGACCCATCTGTGAACCAGATGATGCCATTTCTGGGTATTGCTGATTTATTTTTCCAGTCCTCCCTGTTGGGGAAACAAACCTTAAAGTTGTTTTCCCCCGTGTGGTGTGTCTGGATCTTGTCTTGTGGTTGGTACCACATGTCTCTCAGGTTCAGGCACCCCATGTTCTTCCGCTCCTTTCCGTATTACTTCCACGGAGGTGCGGTTAAAAGCACCGTCAATGTCTAGGAAAGCACCGATGCACGTTCCCTTCGTACTGAGTTGCTTTTCTATAAAGCCCGCGGCTGACATAAGTGCCAACTCAGCAGATTTGCCAGCCTGGTAGGCATACTGTTCCCCATGAAGAGGTAAGCGTACCAAAGGACCTTCTATAAGATACCTCTCAACCAATCTTTCCAACAATTTTAGTAGGAAGGATGTTAGGCTGATCGGTCTGTAGTCCTTTGCCTCCACGTAATTCCTGTTTCCGACTTTGGGTATAAACGCAACTCGTGATTTCTTCCATTCTGTAGGTGTGTAACCAAGCGCAATGCACCCCCGAAGAAGTCCAGTCAATGGTCTCAGGATAGCCCCCAGGCCTTCCTGAAGGAGGGCCGGGTATATGAAATCCGGTCCCAGTGACTTGAACGCCTCAAAGGCCATTAGTGCCCTTACAACCTTGTTTGGATTTACAACTTGGGCAGCGATCCCCCAGTGCCTCCCTTTACTCGTAGTAGGCTCCTCGGAGGCACCGTTCGATCCCAGTTTAATACTTGGAAAATTGCTTGTCAGCAACCTTTCCAGTGTTTCCTTCGGAGATTTGGCAAACTCGCCATTTTCTCCTTTGATAAATCGTAGTTTACCATCATTTCCTTTTGATAGTATTCTCGCTAATTTTGCAGTAGAGGGTATACTCTCCGTTTCCGAACAGAACTCCCTCCATGCATTTATCTGAGACTCTCTAATCTGCCTTTTGTAGGCTTTCAACCTATCCTTGTAAGCCGTCCAGACTTCTGGTGTGTCAGCTTTCTTTGCTCGATTAAATAATCTCCTCGTCTCCTTTCGGCTACGCTCCAAAGCTGATCCCCAATTAAGCCTTCCCCTTTTGGGGTTTACTTTCTTGAGTGGGCAATTGGCTTCGAACGATCTCATCACAGCTCCCCTAAGAAAGACCTCTGTGTACTCAAGATCGTTTTTCGCTCCATACTTGCCTTTGAAGCCCTTCATCCTGGCTTGCAGACTTTCTCTGAACCCTTGCCAGTTCGTGCTTCTTGGATTTCTGGACCATTTCTCTGCAGGGTTAAACTGTTCCAGTTTGGCCCGAATCAGTTTGTGATCCGAGAGCGAGGGTTCATCAGTAACCCTCCACTCCTGGACAGGCTCACGCATGCCTCGGCTGCATAGAGTGAGATCAAGGACCTCTCTTCTGTTTGCCGTTACAAACGTTGGCTCAACTCCCTCGTTCAAAATTTCAAGGTTAGTGGATATCAGGTATTCCATGAGGGCCTCCCCTCTCTCATTTGTGTCGGTGCTCCCCCACAGAGTACTGTGAGCATTTGCATCACAACCAATGAGGAGATCAAGGCCCGCATTTGCGCAGTACCTGACTAACCTAGTTAGCTCCTCCGGGGGAGTTTCCCTATCGTGCGCAAAGTAGGCTGATGCAATCACCAAGCTCCTTTCCCCTATTCCCTGAGAGACTTTAACCGAAGCTAGGTCCCTAGTAGAGAATTCCTGTAGCAGGGCAGCGTCCATGTTTTTAAGAACTACGCATGCCCTCTGCATTTCATGAAGTCCACTGGCGTAGACTGTGCCAATCCTACTCAGGCCCCGAATCTGACCTTTGTAGCACCACGGCTCCTGTATTAGTGCCATGGCTGGTTTTGTATGCGTCACTTGCAGGTCCCTCATAAGTTGAGCTGAGGCACCTTTGCAGTGATGCAAATTAATCTGGAAAATTTCTGCACGACCGTTAGCCATTGGAACTAACTCGCGCTGGAAGCTCCCGTCGCCGAACTTATCGGGTTTTTAAAGGTTGGCCTGAATACAACCTCTCCTGTCCCCAGATAAGCTCGGTAGCCGCGAGACTCGAGGCGCTTGGCCGAGTCTTCGTCCACGCCGAAAACCAGAAGGGTGCCATGCGGCAGCTCCTCCCTACGGTGGACAACCCATGTCCCGACCCTCAAATCAGCATTCTGCCTGTCCAAAATCTTAAGCAGGATGCTTGTCTCTTTCTTGGGTGGTGGCGCGAGTACCGTCATTTTAACTCTCTTGACGAGTTCCTCAGGGAGTACAAGCCTCACCTTTCGGCCCCCATCAAGGGTTATCCGCGGAATTGCTTCCCGCAGCCAACTGGCACTCTCGTCATCCACACAAGCGAAAGTGGCAATTCCTCCTTTCAGATGAGACTCCACGAACCTGGGTATGAACCCCCCTTCCGGGATGTCCACAACCCGGTCAAAGATGACCCCCCTGAGTTGGTCAACGACGCCCATCTCGACCCGCTCCCCTACGTCCTGGCCAAAGGCAATCAATACCCTTGGGAGTCCAGCAGCGGCCGTCGAGTATGACATCCTTGTTGCGGATGCTTGCCCCTGACTCTTGGCCTTCTTCCCTCGGGGTTTGGCCGTGGGATCCGAAATACTCCTCTCGGCCTTCCTTTTATCCCCAGAGGGAGGACCAATGGACTGTGTAGCGGTTGAGGTCGATCCGGGATGCCCTTCCAGACGGGTTCTAGCCCCAGCCACGGAAGATGCCGCCTTTTTCTTCCTCGAACCGCTTACTCTCGGTGGAGGACGCTCCGGAATGGGGAGACCTTCAGCCTCCGCCCTTCTCTTCGCCTCCTCGTACGCTACCCACTTGGCCTTTCGCCTCTGTGCGCCGTTCATTCGGATCGGGCTTGGACGAGTGTCTTCCGCCGAGCCGGTCTCCATCAGAGTGTCCTTAGCCACATCCGACGTTATCTCCTCGGTGCAAGGCACCTGAGGCTCTTGTTTTTTATTTATTTCCATCTGTGTGTCCATTTGAGTCCCACGAGAAGCTAGGGAAATAAAGGTCACACCTCGCAGAGCCCCGCGATACGAGGTGAAGGCTGTGTACAATGGGAGGTCGCCCGTTATCCCAAGGGCATCGTTTGCGGTACAGCTTCCCCTGTACCATGCATCCCTAGGCACGATAGCTCCCACCTGTGGATTGGGGTATCCATTCTTGGTCACGGCACCTCAGAGGTCCTTTGCCCAACCCCCCTCCAGCCAGAAGGTCGAGGTGGGGCTTGAGTTTCTAGCCTCACTCATACCCACAGTCATCGGAGAAGCCCGTTTATAGAGCCCCGAGCCATTCATCGGAGAGCCCGGTTTATAGGGATCCGCATTCTCAAGGTGATAGGATCCAAACGGGGGGGTTCAATAGACATACAAAAACTAAAAAAAAATCGCCATCACCCGAGGTCCCCGGCGGAAGGAGGTCATAGGGGCCCATAACTGCGACAGAAAATCGGTCACGAGATGTGGGCGATTTTAATGTATTCTAATTTCTCTCTAGATGATTTGTACCCATCAAACCAACTGCTTGCCTATTTGTACAGAAAATGTGTTTGGTCCTGTTCTGGCACCATCGAGATGATGCATCAGATGTCTGAAGGGTAATTCATTAAAATGGAGAAGACATATTATCCATTACAATGGTCTATTCAGCTTTTCCTCGATCAAACGAATGATACCACCCTTATGACCTGTATTTACATCTGTTCCATCACAACCAACTGCGACAGGAGAGTCCGTACCATCATACTATTCAATAAAATTCAAAATGCATTTAGCTATATCTGCAGCAGTACCACGTGTTGGAGTAACGTGGCTAATGTACATTGAACCAGGCTCCTGGACAAGCGAAATGTGCTCTTCTATTTGTATGCGCCTATAAAATTTTGCTCCTTCCTTAACTTAAATTGCAGTGTTGTCTTTACGACCATAAAAATAAAGGCCTCGTATACTTTCTAGAACGTCATTGGATGCAACACATTAACGTCTTACATTAGATCTGGACCTATGGATGTTTGACTTGTCAATTACAGATGACGCATCATCCTTTGTGACGATGCCAAAATCTTTACGAACAGCAGATGAAATCGCAGCAATTTGTTTGTTGGATAGTCCATACCTATCACTAATTAATGCAGTGTTCAACAGAGATGCTCGCATTTATTTCCCGGAACTAACAGGCCTTGCTTTAAAATCATCATCGCTGCCCTGAGTTTCGGCAAACAGAATCCGAGTCTGACTCAAACGAGTCGTGAGACAACGATGAATTGAACTCGGAAGAAACATTATACTGAGACATCCTGTTCTTTCTATCCTCTTTTCTTAAGCGCTTTAGAGGCAATGAAGTCCACTTTGCCAATCTTCATCTGACGCAAAGTCCTTTGGTCCAGAAGAAACGGTCTTTTTATTCGAGACACTCTTTTAGATTTATTATGGTAGTGGCAAATAGTGTCCTCAGGGTTGGATGCATCAATCGGACATTTACAGCACGCAACATCAAATAAATTATTGCATTTTTCCAAAAATTTATTAACTGCAACGTTTAGACCATGAGAGCCTTGCCTGGACTTAATTTGTTAGTATTTAAGTATTGATTCGTGTTCTTTACGAAGAGACATAATCCTTTCGGTAATAGTTTTAAACGAAGAAGCAGGGATTGAAGCATTTCGATATAAATCTTACATATGTTCAGCTTAGCAGTATCAAGGAAAGGAGTTTTTGGCGAGAATTGTGTAACAATTCCTTGTCATCCTATACTTAGTTTTTGGGAATCGTACAAACAATACAAATTAAATGTCAATCACAGTCAATACCATAATTAAAATCACAGATAGGAATCATTCGTGCTGAAATAAAAGTCATTTTTATATTCTGTCATTCGATTAATTATATAATTTTCTACTTTGAATTTCATAAATAACCTTCTGTTGTATAAAATTGTCATATAAAAACTTCGTTATTTATCGTCGACGGAATAAATTACGTGGAATAAAATAATTTAACACGGGCACACATTCATATTACACTCACACACATACATTATATACATCAATATTTGGTGACATTACATGTGATAAATTAAATACACAATATTATATTACTTATTAATCGGACGGAAGAGAAAGAGGCTTACGTTATCTTCTTCTAATCCATTAGCGTCGTCCATTCTTCTCGTCCGTTCGGGTTCTCCATCTGTCTCGTAATTTTGATGATTCGGCTGCTGTCACCTTGTGAATCGTCGTGGGTGTCGAACTCCCTCGCGACCACGAGGGAGAGGACCAGCAGTCCGGTTTGGAACCGGGACGAACGGAGTGCCGTCGTCGTTCCGTAGAATTTTTTGTAGTTAATTTATCCTCGCCGTCTCCATTAGAATTCTTTGATTATGTCAGCTTTTTGGCTGTTGATGGTGTGGGACCACCTTGAATTTCCAGAGCAGCCAGGATTTCCGGACAATCGAGGCAGCGGGTCGTCCAGGAGATGTCATCAAGACGAAGTCCAGAAGAAAAGGAGGGATACTTACCGATGCCAGGTCTTATAATACCTCGGTAAGTATCCCTATGTCCAATAATTTCGCCGAGTTCCTTTTTTACGGGGAATCGGGACGGGAACTGTCAAACATTCAAATGTCATTTGATCGACTTGAATTTGACAGCCCGCCCCTCATTTGAATTTGGGGCGCATGCGCGCCATCGCGGCGACACATACAGCTCCGAGCTTGGAACTCGGCCCGTTGTTGCCCACTCTCCATTCTGCGCGGCCCGGGCGCCGTTGCCCCTCTGCTGCGCATGTAGAGGCGCACCAGCGCCAGCGCCTTGTCGTTGCGCGCATGTCTCTGGATCCGTGTGCTGATCCCACGTGGGCTTGGGATCAAAATGGCCGACCGGCCGGCAAAGGCGCGCATCGCGTCCTCTGTTTTTATTCTTTACCCGTGTTCCCGTTGTTATTTCGCTTGCCAGCGCATAATCCACGAAATCCACATAAGCTGGCAAAGAACGTCGATACAATTTTTGTAACGGCTCTCTTTCTCTTCCGCGCGCGATTAGTTTAAACGGCTCGTTAGAATTGTTCAGAATGCACGCCAGCACTGCTATGTTGAAAGCAAGCGAGAGGAACATCCTTGTTAGTCGGCAATTGAAACTGCGGTAAATTACGAGGAGCACCCAGTACTGAGCACTTAGAAACACTCCGTGTATAGGCCATTTTAATGAAACATTATCGCAATCAGTTATGCTATAAGGGATCAAGCCGACTCCTTATGTATTAAAAAGAAAGTAATTTCTATAATGAGAACGAAAAAAGGGACGAGAGTCGCGACGACACTTAGTGGCAACTTTCACAACTGCTTTGGAAGCATACTCGCATATACAACTTTTTGGGTTGCGTGTTTTGTAATTCCCTCAGTATTCGGCGGTATTTGTCAAGAGAGATTCTTCAGCAAGAGCAATCAGCAAATATGATGAAGTATTACTTTTAAAAAACAATACGGTTTATGAGAACCTATAAAAAATGTCAAATTTAAAAAAATAACAAAAATCATCAAACAATTAAAAAATAAGAAAAGTTCAGGATATGATTAACATTACAAATTAATAAAAGAATTACCAATGAAAATGATAAGGCATCTTACAATAATTATAATGTGATATTCCGACTCAGATTTTTTCCTCGACAGTGGAAGAGGGCACGTATAACACTCATACCAAAACGTAGAAGGCCGCCTGAGTTTGTAACCTCCTATGAACCTATTAATATGTTATCTGTACTTGCAAAAATCTTTGAAAAACTCATTCTGAATGAACTGAACATCATAATTGAAGCTAAACATTTAATTTCTCAACATCAATTTGGTTTTCGAAATAGACACGGCGCAATTGAGCAAGTGAACAGGGTAGCATTAGAAATCAGGAAGGCTTTTGAGCAGAAGAGCGTCTGTAACGCGGTATTTCTAGATGTTGCCCAGGCTTTGATAAATTTGATAAAATTCTTACCAACTCAATGCTATGAATTAGTAAAGTCCTATCTTACTGACCCAGTAAGACCAAGTTGAGAGGTGGCGTCATGTCTATGCAGGCGATAAAACATGACGACTATTTAAAAAGTCCTGAATTGACCCGCTTTAAGCGATTTCATGTTCGAATGTGCGGAGTCGGCTTGCAATTCGGGAACGAATATGAGTTCCAGCCGAGAGGTTAGGATGACTGAATCGAATAAAAACAAATATAATGCTGTATACGCGACAACGTCGGTTTCGAAGCAGGAGTCGCCAAATAGAGGTTATGATTGGACAATCGATAACGCGGTTGCTTCATCTCGAGCGGGTCGTAGTACTTTAGTAGATCCAAAGGCTTGCTATTTTTGCAAGAAGTCGAACCATCGAATCGCCAACTGTGGTCCATTCGTCGCGCTTTCAATTCAGAACAGACGGGACTGTTACTTAATAAAAACAGGAACCTTAATAAAAACCGCTGTGGCGCGAGCGATCGAGACATATGGAAAAAAAATGTCTCTTTCCTTTTCAGGGTTTTCGGCTGAATCGGTGATACAATTTGAAAGCAAACGAGTAGATTTTCGAATATCTGGCAGTGAATCGACTTACGAAATTTCCGGTGGGCACTCGGTTCATGATTTTGTACTTAGGTACAATCCCTTAGCGAATCTGTCGTCGACGAACTATATAAAAGACGAGAAATCAATTTAGAGTTGTATCGTGAAGCGCAGCCTACGATATTGATTGGGCAAGATAATGCCCACTTGATAACTCCTCTCAAATGTTTTAGGGGTGCAGAGGGACTACCAAGTGTATCTCACACACTTTTAGGTTGGGTGGCGCATAGAAGCTCTCGTTCGGGAAAAGGCGCGAAAATTCGTGGGGCGACATTCGCGATTCATAGCGACGAAAGCGAAAATTGCAACTCGCGTGATGACGAATTACATCGACTCGTTAAAGATTCGTTTTACATTGACGCGCTCGGTATAACTGCTAAGACTCGGTTTAACTTAAAACGGCTAAGAAATTTTGAAACCAGGCTAGACAGAGACCCCAAGTACGCAAATGTATACTATACAGAGATGTCGCGATTTATAAACCTCGGATACGTGGAAAGGGTAGAGGATACTTCGACAACCGAACGGACGTGGTACCTACCGCATTTCGGAGTAACTAACCCCGATAAACCCGAGAAAATTAGGTTAGTTTTCGACGCGGCCGCGAAATTCGGAGGGGTTAGTTTAAACGACAACTTGAGCGCCGGAGTTGATCTATTACAATCCCTGCTGGGCGTAATCGTAAGATTTCGACAGGGCAAAATCGACTACAAAAGCGACGTACGAGACATGTTCTTGCGTATCAAATGAAAAGTAGAAGACCGCGACGCTTAGCGATTCTTATGGCGCGGTAAAGATAGAAAGAACCCTCCGCGAGAGTATCGTATGACGACGCTTTTGTTCGGCTCTACGGTGTCGCCTTGTAGCGCTATATTTGTGAAAAATAAAAACGCGGAAACACTATCCTTCATTGATTCGAACGCCTCGGAAAAAATTAAACGACAGTCCTATATGGACGATATCCTCGACAGTTGCGATACTTTAAACGAAGCGATCAATACCATAACTAATATTCGAAAAATCAATCAAACAAAAGTGTTGACAAAAGATGAACGGACCGAAATGAAAAATTACCTTCGAATTTTTAGTCAATCCGCGACGATACGGATACGGACACGGATAATTTTCGATTTTATTTAAAAGACAATTTAGTAGCGCAAGATATCCGTACCGGTAAGCGAAAACCGACAAAACGCTAGTTTTTACGTGTAAGTATGACTATATTCAATCCGTTGGGGTTCATTGCGCCGTTTTTAATCGTCATTGGCCCATCAATCGTGGGCAAATGTCCGATCTGTAAAGCCAATGACCATCAACCGAAAATGATTATGCAACGGGTCTGGATTAGTGCTATCGGGTGGGATGAGGTTTTACGGGACGAGGAAAACGAATTGTGGTCGAAATGGTTGGCGGATATCCCGATGTTAAATGACGTCTTCGTTCCTCGTTGTTACTAGGTAACTCACGATAAAAATACGAAAATCGAGCAGCACATTTTTTGCGACGCCGGTATAGGCGCGTATTCTGCCGTCGCGTACTGGCGATTTGTTAATTCCGATAACGAGGTAGAAACGTCCTTCGTAATGGCAAAATCGCGAGTATCCCCGCTAAAGCCAATGACCATCCCACGACTCGAGCTTCAGGGTGCGTTGATAGGGAGTAGACTCGCGAAGACCGTAGCGCAAGAAAGCGATTTCGAAATTTCGCGACGTGTACTCGTCAGAGTGGATGTGGGTGCCCTCTGCACTTCCGGCGGATAGCGCAACGAAACATGTGTCATTAAATGAGGAAAAGCGTGAACAGTGGTATAAAGGCTAGAGTTTCGTAAAACTAGATGAGTCGCGATGGTGGACGTGTGACGAGCCGATATCGGCAGAACTGCGTACCGTATCGGCGAACGAAAAACGAAAGAACTTCATAGGGGTTGTAAATGACAAACAGTTAAATAATTTGCCAATGCCAAAAGGGGAACGGTTTTCGAAATGGACTCGGCTTATTGGAGCGACGGCTAGATTTTTGACGGCGGAAGATAGATTGAAAGGTGAGAACGCGTGTGAAGTAACCGCGAAATATGTTCGGCAAGCGGAAGAAATGCGAGTGCGCGCGATGCAGGCGGACAGTTTTCCGAATGAAATTCGCAATCTTAAAGACAACCGCGAACTGAGTAAATCTAGAAAAATTTTGAAATTAACCCCGTATATAGATAACAACGGCGTGTTACGCGTAAGAGTCATAGCAAACGAAATAAAACCGACAGAATTCGAAAATACCCCTGCAATATTAAACGGCGCAGATTACGAAGTGCGACTACTCATTAAATATTTCTATGAGAAAATGTATCATGGCGGGCACGAAACCGTAGTTAATGAAATCCGCCGGAGATTCTGGGTGACGAAACTCGGAGATTCGTTACGATCAATCGTGGCCAAATGTCCGATCTGTATAATGACCCTCTCGAGACCGAATCAACCGTTAATGGCCGATCTACCCAAAGCGCGAATTGCGCATAAATTAGGGCCTTTTAGTCACACCGGAGTAGACTATGTTGGTCCTATAATAGTGAAAATCGGGAGGCGTGAAGAAAAAAGATGGGGCGTCCTCTTAACGTGCCTCACTACTCGCGCGGTACACTTGGACTTAGCGATTCCGCGATAATGGCAGTTCGACGACTGGCGGCCAACCGCTAATTTTGTACAGCGATAACGGTAAGAATTTACGAGGAGCGAGCGTGGAATTGCGAGAAGCGATCCTAAATTTGAATCGCGAAGGTTTAGAGCGATACGCGGCGAACGAACGCACGGATTGCAAATTTATCCCCCCCCCCCCTCTCTCCTCATATGGGGGGAGCATGGGAACGAATGGTGAGGTCGGTAAAATCAGCGTTAAATACGATATTAAAAGACCAAACTCCTCGAGAGGAGCATACGATTAACTCGCGACCTTTGACGTATGTATCAGTTGATCCGAGGGATGGGGAAGCTCTTACGCCAAACCATTTTTTAATCGGCAGTTTGTCAGGTCAACTCTCGATTTCCAAATACGAAAATGATACTAGGTATATACGAAAACAATGACAATGGGCACAAGTCTTCGCCGATGCGTTTTGGAAAAGGTGGTTAACTGAATATTTACCCACTTTACTGCCGCGGAAAAAATGGCTCCGAGAAACTCCGAATTTCGCAAGTGGGGATATAGTATTGGTGGTCGACGAACAGGCCCCACGAAACTCGTGACGGAAAGGTGTGGTCGAAAAATGTATACCTGGGCGCGATGGTCGAATCAGAGGTATCTGTACGAACTGCGAGAGGGAATGTATTATGGTCTGTTGCGAAACTAATATGGTTCGCCAAATAATTGATGCATATTGTGCGATTCTGTGTGACCTACCGGAGGCAATTCGTTTATAAAAACCATACCTTCAACATGCATTGCGATTTGCTAGCGTCGCGTCGTTTCATGCTAAAGTTTGTTTAAATATGCACCTGAAGGAATTCGCGTTCCAAAATCGCATTATTGTAACGGGTCCGGGGAATACGCCATGTAAAGATGTTGATGAGTTTAAGGCGATAAAATTATATACATTTAATTGCTTATGAGTAGTGAAATTTCAATTCGGAGCAAGATATCCTAAAATCGGAGCAAGGTGCGTTTAGATTCAGAGCAAGGTGCGTTTCAGTTTCGGAGCAAGAAAAATCCGGAATTGGCGCAGAGTACATTTCGGAGTCGGATCGATGTCTATTTCTAATTCGGAGCATGGTTCGATTGCCATTTCGGAGTTATTTACGCAGGCTGCTGGTGATTCGCTTCCTGATGGATAGTACCCGGAGGTTCCACACGCGGGGACTCGGCGAGTCGAGGTCCTCCGGTGCTGGTCCTTCGAAGAATAAGAAATCCTTAAGTTACAAATCATTAATACCCAGAGACGGTATTGATGATTTGTATGGAAATCGAAGAGTCGATTTGCCATTGTTGGTTTCTCATATCGAAGGTTCGGTCATTCGTGAACAATACCATTTACATATGTTTACGTACAGTTTCATAAATTTACACAATTAGATTTCATTGGATACTTTGTTTCTAATGTTAATTTTTTTCTAAAGACAATTTAAGTTTATTAACAGATTGAAATAATATTGCCCAAATTCACAATATTAAAATGCGTTTTTTCCTCTGGAAATGAATAAATTACTAAATTTGGCATTTTTCCACAAACATAATTAAATGTTTGTGTTTGGGAAGTACGTTTCTAATATTAATTCGTCACGCATTTAGTAATTTTGTTCAAATTCAGAAAATTATTATGCATATTGTTTCCTTCCGTAGACAAGTGGGCTGACAATATATCGATAAATAGGTTATACCTGCAGTATAATACCGACAGTATAGCTGACTTTGAAATGTTTCTAAAAGATTTGCATCTGACGCTCCAAAGTATACATATATATTAGGCTGGTTCAAAAAAAAAATTTGTTCTTTTCACCTCCCACCCTTGCAAAGTAAGCCTTCTGGGGTCACTATTAATACCTCCTTGCGTGGGTGCGAGGCGATTTTCTTTCGCGTTGCGCATCGCGAAAGACTTTTTCCCATTTAATTAACACGTAAATGAGAGACTTGTCTCATTCAACTTGGCATATCACTTCAGAAGTTCATTCAATCATTCTATACGCTCTGGTGTCGATAAAATATGTATGAATACTCAACATTCCATGTATAGACTTCGTAAAATGTTAAAAAAAAACATGCTAATTTCTTAGACGTAAGTTAAAAATACTGTATTTTTTCGATCCTTTTTTTTCAAACATAATTTTCAACTTGAAAAACCTTTTCTTTATTCATAAAACGTTTTGAAATGGTATAATTTGATCTCGAATTGAAATATTACGAGCATATAAAAATTAATTTCAATATACCGAATCCAATACGGCGTCCTAAATGGCGCTTTGGCAACATAAACTTTCCTGATGTTTTAACCCCTTGTGTCACGATTTGCACATTGTATCTAAATCGCTTGAACATTCTTACGGTGGGTTTTGGGATCGGTGATTACGAACCGGACCCATAAATTTTAAAATTCAAAATGGCGGAAAAAAATTCTTAAATTTAAATTAAATTAAATTAAACAGAACTCTGTATTTCCGGGTCGCTGGTTGGCATTCGACCTCAAAATTTTTAAATTCAATATGGCGGGTTCAATATGGCGGACAAAACATTTTGTTAAATTCAACGAAAATTTAAAATTTTTTGTCCGCCATTTTGAATATAAAATTTGTGATGTCGAAGTCCTAATCGGCGACCTAAAAACCTCAAAATGTACAGTTCTGTTGAAATCAATAAAAATGTAAGATATTTTGTTCCCCATATTGCATCCGCCATTTTGAATTTCAAAATTTTAAGATCAGATTCCTTGTCCGCGACCGAAAAAACATAAGAATGACTGTAATCCCATTTGTCGGAATAGCGTAATATAATAATATATTATTTTGTTTATAATTATTTAACATTAACGTATTGTTGCTCATAATGATATAAATTCGTTAAATAAATGTCTGAGCCATTTGCAGAGTCAAACACGAAAAGGAATTAAAGAAAGAATGATTTTGCAACGCGAGAAAAACGAACGGAGAGCAGGTGGTCCTAAAGTGGCACAAAATACGTCTAAATTTTTATACAAATGACAAATGGGTAGAAGTCCTAAAAATAGATGTAATTTCGTAACTGTTTTATCAAAGTATTGATGAATTTTATTGAAGTATTTAAGAAAAAGAAAGTTTGTTTTTAATAAAACATGAAATAAAGAAGAAATAAATGATTCTGATAAATATGTATCTTCGGCTCCACGTCTTTATTTCACATGACAACTAATCACACGACAAAATAGAACACGACA
Source organism: Trichopria drosophilae (assembly GCA_030407085.1). NCBI lineage: Eukaryota > Metazoa > Arthropoda > Insecta > Hymenoptera > Diapriidae > Trichopria > Trichopria drosophilae. The sequence continues at coordinate 134,160,945 of CM059582.1, forward strand.
ATTGATCGCACGACGAAATATCATATGGAGAAATAACCATAAACAAAAATATCACTGAGGCAAAAAAACAGCTCAAAAAAATTGGACATTACTCCCGGAAATGCATGTCAGTCTTTTTCGGCCGCCATTCTGGCATTAGGACATTTTGGCCCCTCTGGTTTGGCGTCGGATGTTTTGGCTCTGCCATTTTGGCATCAGACTATTTAACCCTGGTTATTGTGGCGAGAATTATTATAGACAAAATTTTGTTTACTAAAATGGGGGAGAGAGAAATGGCAACGTCACGAAATTAACGTAATCTAACTACTTAGAAATCTGCCCACCACTAATAATGCTTAAAAGCATATGGGTGCCCTTAAACTAACCTAACCTAAACAGTCAGAACTCCGCTTACTCCTTAATAATTCATAAATGAATATGGATGCACGGGGAAATTTGTAAATGTGTGATATTTTGTTGATGTGATATTTGATCAATGTGATATTTTATCATTGTGATAATTTGACGTGTGATCAAATGTCCGTGATATTTTCTCGTGTGATTATTTGTCCGTGAAATAAAGACGTGCTACCGTATCTTCAGGTGATCAGAATTGGAAAAGTTTTTCATGGTGAGGAATGATAACATAATGTTAAAATCAACATGGCACATGTTATCATTCCTCACCATGAAAAACTTATAAAAGAAAACACTTAAAGCTTCCCGTATAGTGAACAATTTATTCCCCTTCATTTTTTCCTCTTCAGGTCCCACTAAATAAATCACTTTATCTTTAATGTTTGGCATGCAAATTTTGTTGTTTAATAAATACAAAATATAAATTGTACGTAATTGAAACTCGAACTGAAAAGTTATGGAACCTGAAAAACCATTTTCAATATCCCGAATTCAATATGGTGTCCGAAATGGCGCATTAGGAAAGTAAACTTTTATGGTGTTTTCAACTCAAATGCGCTCACTTTCAAGAACAAATGTTAGAGAACAAAAAATTTAGAACTCATAACACTGATCTTAAAATTTTGAAATTCAAAATGGCGGATGCAGTACGGGGAACAAAATATCTTACATTTCTATTGATTTCAACAGAACTGTATATTTTGAAGTTTTTAGGTCGCCGATTAGGACTCCGACATCACAAATTCTATATTCAAAATGGTGGACAAAAAATTTTTAATTTTCGTTGAATTTAACATAATGTTTTGTCCGCCATATTGAACCCGCCATATTGAATTTAAAATTTTGAGGTCGAATATTAACCAGCGACCCCGAAATACAGAGTTCTGTTTAATTTCATTTAAATTTAAGAATTTTTGTCCGCCATTTTGGATTTTAAAATTTATGGGTCAGGTTCGTAATCACCGATCCCAAAATCCACCGTAAGAATGTTCAAGCGATTTAAATACATTGTGCAAATCGTGACACAAGGGGTTAAAACATCAGGAAAGTTTATGTTGCCAAAGCGCCATTTCGGACGCCGTATTGGATTCGGTATATTGAAATTAATTTTTATATGCTCGTAACATTTCAATTCGGGATCAAATTGTACCATTTCAAAACGTTTTATGAATAAAGAAAAGGTTTTTCAAGTTGTAACCTGTCCTTTGCAGCGATTCTGAGAGGGCAGGACACAACCAAAAACAAAATAATAACAAATGAAGTTAGATCAAAAAAACCTGTGTATATTTTTGCTTTTCTGAAAGTACAACAGTTCACACGGGTGGCCGCGCTCGGCCCGAAAGTTTACGAGGGTCCAAAATCACGCGACGGTAGAGTCTCTAAAAAAAATGACCGGAGATACAATGTGAGTCTAAACCGCGGGGGAGGGGGGGGGGGGCACAAAAGATGCATAGGGGACTTACGGCGTCGTCGAACCAGGATGTCGATCCAGGACTCGTCGGCGGACGGCTCGGGATGCTCTCCTCGATACTCTCCATGGAGGCTGCGACGTCCTCGGCAGAAGGGTGGGTTGTCGTCGCACCAAAACTCTGTCCTCACTATATCCACACGAACAATTTCACCACGCAAATAGTCCAATCACGCAAGAACAATTTTTTCGCAGAACAAGTTCCTCACAAAATCGATCGGGGTTCGTTCCGTAACGCGTCCGAAAACGAAGTGACGAGTGGGGCCGATAGCGCCTGGTAGATGCGCCCGGGAACCGTACGCGCATCTCCCGTGACCAGGAGCGGAGAATCACCGGGGGGTGATACGGGGGAATTAGAAAGCGGGGTCCGAACAGGGTTTTCCCCACCTAATCGCGGTGTTAGGGAAGTCCCCTCCGTCTTCGTCTCGGGCGGCTTACATGCTGCGATCGATCGATCGATCGATCGATCGAGAGAGAGAGAGAGAGAGAGAGAGAGAGAGAGAGAGAGAGAGTGACAGGCGTTATGTTGACGCAATCGAATAAACAGCCACGCTGCCAGAATGCAGCTTTGCGGTGGCAAGAGCTGGACGGCTACTGCCGACTTAGTGGAGGCGAGTAAGGTCGCCATCCACGGGGGAAAGAAGAGGAATGTGAGGCGTTTTTTTAGCATGCTGGGCCTGAATGATGCAGGCGCGCAGTGACGAAAAGGGGGGATCGATACAGGCGCGTCAGAGAGGGGCGGTGTCCCTTCTCGACGGCCACGATGACTCCTACCATCGGGTGGTACCTCCTGCGCTGCCGAGAGGGACAGCCAGGGGAAAGAGGGGCTCGGGCGTTTCGAGTGCTCGGAAGGTGGTGACGCTCCCGGCGAAACGCGCAACCGAGCAATGACGGTAATGCCGTTCAGGCGCTTTACCGGCGACTGACGGACGGGTATCCGACTTCATGAAAACTGATAACAAACAATAAAAAAAAAGGATTGAGGAAGGCGATCCTGAGCTCCGGGACACTTTCGACACGCGAGGGAACCGCGGCATCCACCGTGAAGGATCTGCCAAGGGGTCGATCGGTGACACCTTGTCACAAAGTTGAAAATTATGTTTGAAAAAAAGGATAGAATAAATTCAGTATTTTTAACTTACGTCTAAGAAATTAGCATGTTTTTTTTAACATTTTACGAAGTCTATTAAAGGAATGTTGAGTATTTATACATATTTTATCGACACCAGATCGTATAGAATGATTGAATGAACTTCTGAAGTGATATGCCAAGTTGAATGAGCCAAGTCTCTCATTTACGTGTTAATTAAATGGGAAAAAGTCTTTCGCGATGCGCGACGCGAAAAAAAAATCGCCTCGCACCCACGCAAGGAGGTATTAATAGTGACCCCAGAAGGTTTACTTTGCAAGGGTGGGAAGCGAACAGAAAAAAAAAATTTTTTTTTGAACCAGCCTAATATACAGGGTGACCGATTTATCTGAAGACATCGAAATATCTCGAGAACTATGCACAGAATCAAAAAAGTTGTCGGATGAAAGTTGTTCGACACGAAGGGGGGCATCCAGTAATAATGAAATTGACCCCCTCCCCCATCCCCTGGGGGTGGAGTGGGGGCAAAAACAATAAAACTTAAATAGGAACCCCCAGTTTTTATTGCAGATTTGGATTCTCCAATATTGACAATTTTCGCCCGCGTAGCGGATATGGAATACGGTCATTCTAACAAAGCCGGGAAAAAATACATTTAGCGTTACCCAGGAACAACGACGTGGACGTAGTATTTTTCTCTTCCCTTTGGGGTGCTTGTTTTACGTGAGTCCCCTTGCCTCTCACTGTCTCACTGTTCACTTACTTGAGTAAGTGTTCGAAATGTTGACCTTCCACTTCAATGCATTTATTTATTCTTTCTTCAAATGACTTTATACATGATAGAATCATATCTGCAGAAATTTCTGCGCAAGCAGTTCTTATGCGTTCCACCATGTTTTCACGAGTCGTTGGTACTTGTTCATAAACCTTACCTTTTAGGTAACCCCATAGGAAGAAATCCAGAGATGTTAGATCAGGTGACCTCGCAGGCCAATTAATTGGGCCACCTCTACCAATCCACCTACCATTGTAATCACGGTCTAGTATTTCCCTTGCTACTCTTGAAAAATGTGCTGGGCAACCATCATGCTGAAACCACATTGTCCGTCGGACGTCCATAGCAACATCCTCAAGTAGTAATGGTATTTCTTGTTCTAGGAAATCTCGATATTTTGTTCCATTCAAATTACCTTCAATGAAATAAGGACCAATGAGTTTATTTCCTATGATTCCACACCAAACGTTCACCGACCAAGGACGTTGATGATTAACTTGTCGTAACCAATGGGGATTTTCTACGCTCCAATAATGCATATTATGCCTATTGACGCCAGCATGGTTCGTGAATGTAGATTCATCTGAAAATAATACATTAGCAAAGAAATTGTGGTTCGTTTGCATTTTTTGAAATGCCCATTCACAAAACACCACGCGGTTATGAAAATCATCGCCATCTAGTTCTTGGTGCAGTGAAATGTGATATGGGTGAAACTTATGACGATGCAATATTCTTTGAATACTGTCTCTGGAAATGCCGGAATCGCGATGTAATTGTCGTGTGCTTACATGTGGATTTTGGTGAATAGCTGCTAGTACAGCTACTTCGTTAGCTTCTCCTGTAACTGTTAATCTTCGCTTCCTTTTTTTCATTTGTACGCTGCCATCAGAGTGAAAGGCATTCACAACTTTGTAAAAAAAAGAACGCGAGCGAGCATTATCTGGAAAACGCTCAGCATACAACGCAACAGCATCGTCAATATTCCTCTTACATTCACCATAAATAAGAATCATTTCGATTTTTCGGGAACTGTAGCAGGATTCATTTTTAACTTGCAATTCGTTTTAAGCAATGAAGGGTAGACAAAAAATAGTCACGTAAACGGAAAGTTGTTATTCTAAAAGCAAAGTGACCTCCGACCGAATTACTACCAATACAATGGACTTCAAAAACAGTCTTACACTGCGAGACCGTGAATACTAAATTTTAATATGGGGATTAGAAAGTCGCGATATCCATTTACTTCCCTTCAGGAAAGTAGAGAAAAATGTAGGTGAACTGGTTACGTGTAACTCAACTTATGTATAAAATGATATGCTACTTTATTTTCGAGTTATGTCGCCCTCTAGCGTTATGTAACAGAACCGGCGCCGGTGATGGCCGAAATGCAAGCGATGTACATGTATGAAACCACGTGAGTTCTCTCGGGGTCCGGTAGATGGCGATGAAATCCCCAAATGAAGTAAGAGTTTCGTTTTGTTTAATAGAAGCTGGTTTGACCGTCAATGCTCAGCTTATTTATTCTCATTTCGGAAAAAAACATACAGAGAGAGAATGAATGAGCTGAGTGAAGGGACATGACGCGTTTTTTAATGAATTGCGTGATGTCCTCTTTTTGTTTATTAAATAATAAATCTAAAACCTAAAATGTAATTTTATTGAAGGTAGAAAACTTATTTATAAAATTGCTTCCATATTGTATGCACAATTTTTATGTAATCAGTTTTGATTTTTAATATGAAGAATATCAATTATTCATAATCTTAATTTTTCGAATGGACATTATTAAAATTTCATATTCAGAATAACAATTTTCGCAATTGATATTACTAAATTCCAATACTAAAAATTCTAATATTAGAATTTTTAATATTAAATTTTCATAAAGGGATCAAATTGTCCATATTTGCCCCCTGGATGCCCCCCTTCGTGTCGAACAACTTTCATCCGACAACTTTTTTGATTCTGTGCATAGTTCTCGAGGTATTTCAATGTCTTCAGATAAATTTGGATGTTTATCGATTACAGCGCCACCTGTGAACCAAAATGCAATAGCTCCTAGGTCAAATTGGTGGACTTTTTTCCGGAGAATCCAAATCTGCAATAAAAACTGGGGGTTCCTATTTAAGTTTTATTGTTTTTGCCCCCACTCCACCCCCAGGGGATGGGGGAGGGGGTAAATTTCATTATCACTGGATGCCCCCCTTCGTGTCGAACAACTTTCATCCGACAACTTTTTTGATTCTGTGCATAGTTCTCGAGATATTTCGATGTCTTCAGATAAATCGGCCACCCTGTATATAGTAGTTAAAACATGATTTTTAATATTTTAATTCACAAAAACGAAAGCCTATGAGCGAAAATACTCAAACGCGTGTATTATTATTTTTATCATAGAATACGTCGAAAAATCGTGGGTCAAAATCGTAAAATCTCCACCTAGACCTCCCCTTTTTAGTTAGCAGAAAGTTAATTGTGAAATTAAATAAATAAATAAATAAATGTATTAAACATTTATAGTTTTTGAAAACATGGCTTTGACCGAGAAGAAGTCCGAATATTATTTTGTAAATTAACACTGATTACGTGCACATTAATTATGAATTTGTCCCGGTTTCAAAACAAAACGAGAAATGCGGCAATTAATTCTATGTTTATAAAATGTAAAAATTACCTGATTATTCATTTCAGGAACAGAAAATTGATCATGACTTTTCTTTTTCATTTGAAACTTCAGTAGTTTGCCACAAATAAAAATTACGCCATAATTTGCAAATATTGTGATTGGGAAGTCCAAATGAAATTTTATATAAACAGCAATTAAGCAGATGATCATTCAGTTTTTTACAGTTCTTTTAATTGTTAATTCAGTAAAAATTATGAAAATATCTTAAAATTTAAAAATTTGTTGTCATTTCGTTTTCTATTGAAAATTTTCTTTTATTAACAGACAATTAATAATTTTATTATTTTTTTATGCATTAAGTATTTCACATTCATATTTTTCATATTTTACCCTTCATTTTCAATAATTTTTCTAATCCGATTGTTATTTTCTCAATAATTGGTATTTTGGTTTTAAATGTCAAAATCTTGTTGCAGGTTAGATATTCGACCAGTATTTCAAATGACACGTTGCTGATAGAAAACAAAAAAGGTAGGCTTTTTACCCGCCTTGGCGATGGACATGTTCTTTGAGTTCATTCGCGCTTTAGTTACTTTGAGCGAAAAAGGACGTGCGTACTCGTGCTTTGTTTCAGAAGAACTATCGATCTGAGATTGAATGAAAAATGGGCGGACACGAAGCGGCACAAGGCACCCCACTCGGGTCGTGATAACTCTTTATCGGCGCTAGTAAACGTTCTCTCGGTGTCCGAATGTTCTCCAGTTCAAGGTGAATGGCATGTGTAGCAAGACAGACGAATAAAGAGATACTATGCCTTGTGGCATTTGTGACCCCGACGAGAGGAAGAGCGAAAGAGGAATGGGCCAGCACAGTCAACGCCGACGTGCAAAAACGCACGGCTCGCGGGTTAGATTTGCGTGCTCGGTAAACTTCCCACGAGTTGTATAGGGACTTCCTCTCGCTCGCGAGTACATTCACGGCGTTTGTAAATAACCGATCATCAGTTGAGGTCCGCCGTGCAAACAACGTAAATGTAACGCGTGGAGAAGGAGATGCACTATCGGGTGCGACGGGATAAGTGGCTGCTAACGAGAGTTGCGCTCGTTGCAAGCGTCCACCTACTCGCAAATTCCGTCAGAATCTAGGAACGGATGTAACGAAATTAACGAGCTGGACTGGTGAACGTCTCAATTGTGCGATCGGTCACGGATTTCGTCGAAAAACATTTCCTGTTGAACTCGTCTGATCCAGAACGTCTTTTTGCATTTCCTATTTCATCCGGAGTCAAAGCTTCTATCAGCGTATCACAGCGCGCCACGTTTCTCGTACTTATTTTAAATTGATGACACCGACTTGTAAATCTTAGAATGTATGCCGTCACGCGAACTAGCTTGTTCCAATTTGAATATCGGTCGGCTAAATTCCAGGACACAGTCAGTGCGCTTTGAGATACGACCGGTGAATCTCGCAAATCCAAGAAATTTTCCGCAGCGTCGATTAATGGAGGAGCCGGCCACGTATTGCGTGGCAGGATAAGCCATGGTGGACCGTTCCATCATAATTAACTAGACGCGTAATCGTCGACTGAAATTCCGCTTGAGCAGCAATCGGCTGGGTTGTACGCGGTACGCACATGACGCAAAATGCCATCTGGCAGACGGGACTGGATCGACTGCACACGATTCGCCACGAATGTCTTTCATCGAGAAGAAGGTTGGCTGAGCCAAGCAAGGGCGATCGTCAAATCGGTCCGGCAGTAACAGAACGACGTACACAATTGTAGTGACGATCAGACTCGCTCAGTAGGACGGCGCCACTAAGCTCTAAACGCGGAATACTGAGGACCTTTAATGGGGCGACTTTTGATTTCGCTGTTAGTATAGAGGTTATCACGTGACCGGCATCGACGGCTATACGCAGCTATACAACCGCGGAGTACGCGAGATTTGAGGCGTCACTAAACCCGAGAATCTCAACGCTTTGCATGTTGCGACCTAGATTAACCCAACGGCTGAGACTGACATAGTTTAATTGACGTAGGCTTGAGAAATAATTCTGCCATGAGGTAAGGAGGCCGTCCAGAATTTTGTCGTCCCAGGTGCATTTGAGTGCCCGCAATTTTTGCATGAGAAGTTTGGCAAAAATCGTTACGGGGGTGGCCCAACCAAGAGGGTCGTAGTATCTGGCAGTCGTAGATAATATACCGCGTTTAGTATCCGGCATCCTCTGAATATCGTTTATCGCAAAATGGAAACGGTCTTGCGCAGAGTTCCAAGCGATGCCTAGAATCTTGTGGTTACCCTCATCATCGAGGGATTTGACAGGACCACTCGATAAGGAGGGAACACCGTCATCTAAGTTTGATATGTTGTTGTGCGACTTATGCAGTTCGAAGTCGCATTTTTTCAAAATTGATAGTCGTCGACGTAAGTACATTTGTTTAAAATCGGAACTGCCAGTGGAAATTGATTGCCTTCGTCTTCTATCAATTGCTTTAGAACACGAAGGTCTAAGTACGGCGCAGGGGAGGTATTATATGTGACCGCTAATAAACGATAAGGTCGCGGACTTTGCGGGGACCATAGGATTCGTTGATGATCTACGTCCCTGGAATCTAGGAAGATTTGGCGATACATCTTAGTGACATCTGCATTTATAACATACCGCCATTGCTGCCACTGCAATATAATTGCCGGTA